>CAWUFW010015218.1:0-372225 GCA_963921515.1 Calotriton arnoldi | reverse complement strand
TTCTATGTGACCCACAGAACATTTGTCGGAGTATATCGACACCTTTCTACAGCCTTTGGTACTGCACCTTCCCTCGTACCTTAGAGACACGGGTGACCTCCTGAATAAACTAGAAGACATTGAATGGACTGGTGAACTTGCATTTGCCACATTAGATGTCTGTTCCCTCTATACCAGTATACCTGTGGAGCAAAGACTACAGGCCTTGAGGGGTACTTTATCTCAGAGGGATGCTACTCTTTTTGAACATACAGAAATGGTGTTAGACTTCACCCGGATAGTGTTAGAAAACAATGTCTTTCTGCATCAGGGCACTTGGTTTAAGCAATCAATGGGTGTGGCGATGGGTTCGAAGTTCTCACCATCGTTTGCCAGTTGTATATGGGCAGATTTGAATCTAAACATCTGTAGTCTAACGGTCCCCCGCAACTTACAGGACAGATATTCTATTGGGGTCGTTATATAGACGACATTTTTATCATTTGGGCAGGTAATAAATCAGAGTTTGCAACTTTGACCGACTATCTCAATGATAATAGTTACAATCTTAGATTTACTTCTCACTATAATGAGTCAGAAATAGAGTTTCTAGATGTGGTGATGTACATCAAAGACAATAAAATAATGTCTCAGCTGTATAGGAAACCCACAGCATGCAATTCAATACTACATGCCTCTAGTGCCCATCCCAATACACAGATTAATGCAATTCCGCTAGGCGAAATGGCTCGAGTAAGGAGAAATTGTAGCGACGACATTGTCTTTCTTCAGGAATTGTACAATTTGCAGGAACGCTTTAGGAACAGAGGCTATTCATCTCTAGTCCTTAATCAATCTAGAAGACAGATCCTGAAAACATCTAGACATACGTTACTGAAAAAGAAGAGCAGTAGAGATCAGAAGAAACACAATGATAGACTTAGCTTTGTGACAGACTATAACACTCACAGTCATGCTATTTACAAGATTATGTTGAAACATTGGCACCTCCTTACCCTAGACAGGTCTCTAGTGAAATACATTTCACGCAAACCCAGAATAGTCCATAGGAGAGGTAAGACCCTTAGAGACATTCTATGTTCAAGCTACCTTCCCCCTAAACCTCTGGCAATACATGGCTACCAGACAAACCCAGAGGTTTCTATAGGCGCACTCAGTGCAACATGTGCCCGTTTGCGTGTAACAGGATTAAGGATTTCAGATACAATACCGCCATCATGTATCAAATCCAAAAATTTATAAACTGTAACACAAAATCTGTGGTGTATTGCATTCGTTGCCAATGTGGACTAGTCTACATTGGCAGCACAATACGTCCTCTCAAGGAGAGGATTCAAGAACACATGAGAGCGATACGCAACAATGACACGAGTTATCCTCTGGCGGTTCATTTTAACACCTGCCATCCGAATTTGACCCTGGCAAGCATAAGTTTTCATGGTATTGCTCAGGTACGAAATGATCCCAGGGGTGGGGATAGGACACAGGCGCTAAGAAAAGCAGAAACCCAATGGATCCTGCGACTCCGTGCAGTGGACATGGGCTTGAATATTGATAGGGAATTACACGTATTCCTCACTGATTGATGCATTGAGTAGGCTCACCTATCCCCTTTGTGAACCTATGACAATAATGATTTCTACAGATGCCTATGGAGAGGCCCGTCTGTGGTTATTGTCCTTCACGATCTGACTTTGACTGTGATTCCTATTTCTTAAATGCCTCATTTCAACCTAGAGGGAATGAACAAACATTGTATGGATTTACATGCTCACATACTCTTGACTCTTTTCAAATGAGTCCTAAATTGTTTCTAGTAAGAAAAACATTGTATGGATTTACATGCTCACAAACATGTGATTCTTTTCAATTGATTCCCATATAGTTTCCTGGTCTTTATGCTTTGTTAAAGAGTTTCATTGATGGCAGAATGATTACGTTTTAACTGATATTGGGGTAAAAAATTGTTGTGTCACTCGTGTACCTATATGACACTGTATTATGGGCATAAAAATATTGCTGAATGATCACTTGCTTAACTGACATTGGAGTAAAAAATTGTTTTGTTACCCCTGTATTTATGTGATCGTGTATTTAGTTGATTTTGTATCATGGACAACGGAAAAATGCTTTGATGTGTGATATATAATGAAATGACCACTCTCACCAATGGGGTGCCTGTCCTCTATCACATGATCTTTTTGTGTCATCTCGGGGTACATGATTACTTTCTATAAGCCTTTCGTAGCACCACTCGGCCTCTTCATTTTGAATTTTTAGATCATATGGAATAAGAATAATTAGCTATTTTCGGGCGTTACGGGTGTTACTGTTTATGAGAATTTGTTCGGGAGATCAGTACTGTTCTAACATGGCCGCCGTTTCTTTACTGTTTGGAACTCCCTTGTCCTTTCTCTATGTTTAGCTAGGGATGGTAACAGCCCGGAACTGCCTTCCATGGGGACGGTGTCGCTTTTTTGGCGCGAACCCACCCCGTCATTGACGAATATGGGGGCACGGCAATATATAAGTTCCGGATGGGACACCACATGAATCTTTGCCTGACTGTAGCCGCAACGCCAAAATATGGCGATTGCGCCGGGAATAGGTGAGTAGAAAGGAATGATATATTTTTTCGCCTTTTGTCGTGCTTACGGAATTTGCAGAAGGATGGTGTATGTTGCCACCTTTGTCGCTAGTTAGTTTTAAAATAAATTTTTTACTTGACTTCAGACATAGGTATAATTACTCTGATTTCTTTTTCCTGTTTGTTCTGTTTTTCTCCTCTAGAGGGGCATATCATAGCCCTCGTCTTTTCACCCCACTGACAAGTAAGTGAATGGTTTTTTACAGTTGACGTTATAATTATGGACTATACCTATCGTCAGAGGGATTTTTTTATCATTTAATGGACAGAGGCACAGTTTATTTTTTATTCTCAATGTATGCCAATTTGGGAGTAAGACATTACTGTTCTTCATATCGGCTTCCGCATGATTTAACTAATGTATTTTACACCCTTTATGCTCCGGAAGCGCTCAAAACCGATGGTGTAAGGAGGATAGGGGCATTTTTGTAGTCTACAACAGCGTTTCCCTTCTCAGATAATCAGCTATTCTTTGCTTCTGGCTGTTCTTTCCTATTAGGAGTACATATGAAGTTATACACCATATATATATTTTGCACTTGAATATTGCTCAATATCACTTTATATTATTGCAGTGTTTTTATGGATAAATAGATGTTTTCTTCGCATATGCTGAGACTTAGGGACACATTGAAATGTTGTGAATATACTTCTAATGCCGTTTGATTACGTGCATTATTCTACCTTCTTTTTTCTTTTTACTTAGGACCTTCATAGGAATTTATTTGTTCCGAAACACACTCGCCACCTACATAAAGTGGGGGACACACTTAATGTGAGTTATTGTTGCAACCACGCTCTATGATGGGTAGTGATTTTTATATTTTATATTCGCTACCAAGTGATATAATTTTGATTCTTATATGGCATTTTGCTTATTTTATAATGAATATTCTCTCTCGCTTTAATAGTGACAGAGAGTACGTAGCTATCGTGAGAGGATAAATGCTGGATACATCCTTCCTTATTCCACTTTTCTTATTGGGGACAGTTCCCATGACTGGCCAGAGATTGACATGATCCAAATTCAAGGTGCCTACTGTCATTGAATTAGGGCCTTGGTGTCTTTTATTTTAAACTATTACGAGAGTGTGGTATGTTTATATATATTTTTTTATTTGCTTCTTTCAGGGTCTCCCAGTTCTGTTTCTTAAGTAGCGAGATTTTTACATATTGGACAATCCAAACCTTTTGGATCGGCAGTTTTGTACGTATAAGGTAGATATAGCCATTTTTGATCTCTTTAATGGTTTGGGATATGACACAATCAAGCCTCGTTTACATTGAGGCTTGTTGGTATATATGAATTTTACTACTGTTTTATTGTCAGATTCTGTTTCCTTGGTTCTGCGTATCTTTGCTACATTTTGGTGGATTTTCTTCTTTTTGATGTACGTTGAATAGGAACAAGTGTCTTCACGTGGGTTAGACGCTACTTTTGGTGGTGGTGTAGAATTTTCATCTGGCTTTCCTTGAGCACACGTGTGTGGTTTTATTTGGTGATGTTTCATATTCTCTGTTTCTATACACTTTCTGAAATATTTTCTTTTGGGTTATAAGGTGGTCTATATTCTGGTGGTCACATGTATTGTGTTACATGTGTTACAATTGTTCATTATTGTAAACATCTGTATTAATGTTCGCGTCATTTGCAGCCTTGAAGAAGTTACAATCGTAACAAAACACGTGTCGGCGGTTTCCATCGTTGCCAACAGGGAGGTTTTAAGAATAGGACCTCCGTGGGACAACTAGCAATAATAGCATTCTTGTAAAACAATATATGTCTTTGTTTTGGATTGTATCTTCAATATTGGGTTACCAAAACTTGAGTGAAACATTGTCATTTGTGATTAAATAGAATTTTGCAGAATTTATTTCTTGGACTGGTTTCCTGTGAGCGGTCATATTGTTTTTTGAATTATAAACTGGTTACACTATTTAAAATAGTGATATAAATTTTGGAGAGTGCCGAGATACAGTTGTTCTGTTAAGCTCAGCACAGGAGTTCTTTGGAACTTCCGTGTTGTGACATCTGTGGTAGTGGGGTGTCTTTTGTATTGTTACCTTGAGTGGCACCAATACTGTTATTCTGATATAGACAAGTTCAAAACATATCGCTTGGAATTGATGTGCTACTCTATATACCACTACTACCTTCTTTGTTTCTTGTGAATCATATTCAACAACTCTTCAACAATTTTATCTGAGCTAGGAAAAGTCCCAGACTTGCGGCCAAGCAGTTGTTCTGGCCGACAAAGGAGGGCAGACCAGGCATTCCCCATATCACTAATTATTATTTCACATCACAATTACGCTATGTGGCACATTGGCACAGGCAGGATAGTGAGAAACACTGTTTTTTCATGGTCTAGTCTACTGCAGGAATGCATTTATGGAAACCCCTAAGGCCCCCTAAAAGACACCGCCGATGGGGCTTGGAGTCCTCCCCAATCCATGTGCAATAGTAGCGGCCTGGGATAGGGGCATGGTAAAGCGGAGACTGGCTACGATGCCCTCTCCTATTACACTGTTGGGTTCTCTTTCATTCTCTCGAGGCGTTTCACAGCGCGCCGGGAGAATAGGGAGAATCTTGGGGAAACGGGATTTGGGAGCGGGGCGGTAATGGTTTTCTACAGTTGCGGAGATAAGTTGCACCTTTCCTGTGTTCCACTTACTAAATAAACTTCATCACAACTTACCTGAAGTCTCCTGCATCTTTACACTGGCGACGAGTGGCCAGTCAGCGGGACTTCCACGCGTGCAGAGACTCAGCTTTCCTGCTGTGCAGCGAGTCATTTTCTTCACACAAGGTGCTGTACTTTTTTTCGTTTTCCTGCTGCCTCCAAACACAAGGCGTTTTTCTCCAGGCGCCTCCAAGGTACTCTTTTCTTTTACTGGCGACTTTTCCGGCTACTCTGATTAATATTCTTTCGGGGCAGCAACCGTCTTCCAGTGCGGTTCACGGTGACCCGCACACCACGCCTCCTTACATCATCATCGTCATCACGCATACGCCCCATACGTGGCAGCCATCTTTAAATCAGGCATTACTTCTACGCCTGCAACGTTTAGATTATTTCGGCCATTTTGAAACCAGGCAAACTCTTCTTTTATGCCGATCTCGGTGATCTGCACACCGTTTTTCAATTTAAACATCTGCTTTCCATTTGTGTTGGTCTCGGTGATCTGCACACCACTCATTTTAATTCAATTCATATTTTGGGTGTTATCTTGGTAATTTATACACTGTTAACATTTTTTTTTTTTTTAAATAAAAATAAAAAATATATTTTTTTTTCTTTTTGCATACAGTTTTACATTTTCACTTAGCTTTATTATACTTAATTTTACCATGTTTCAAGCCATTACTCCACCTGCGCCTTTTTTACCCAATCCAGCTTCTCCAGAAATAGAATGGGAAAAATGGAAGGAAGGATTTGAAGCGTATCTCGAAGCTCTTGATGGAGAGTCTTTCACTTGCAAAAAGAAATATGCTGTTCTTAGACATTGCTTAGGTACTGAAGGCCGCAACATATTAAAACATATCCCTAAAGATATTGTCATCGTTGGCGATGGTGAAGGTGACTATGTAGTAGACGAATATGCTACTGCCATCAAGGCATTGAACAATCCTTTCAAAGCTTGTAAAAATGTAACCTTGGAAAGACACAAGTTTTACAAGAGAGTTCAATTGCAAGGTGAATCTGCTTCAACCTACATTGACGCTTTGCGCATTCTTGCTTCTTCCTGCGAATACAAAGCGTTCGAAGAGGAAATTATTAAAGACCAGTTAGTCGAAAAGACCAACAACAAAAAGGTTCAAGAGGCACTTCTATCTAAACCTGACCTGACTTTACAAAAGGCTTTAGACATCGCTACAAGGATTGAAAGCACTTGTTCGTACATGGAGCAAATGTCTTTAACCGACAGCAATAGCCAAAAAGTGTGTGCAATTAAATCAAAATATAAGAGATCTAATGACTTAAAGGTTAAACCAGATAAAAAAAGTAGTAACACTACATGAGGTAAAATACCGGTGTGTTACAGATGCGGCAGTACCAATCACCTTGCTAATGCCATATCGTGCCCAGCCATTGATAAAATATGTGTCAAATGCTCCAAGAAAGGGCACTTTGCCGCTGTTTGCAAGTCTAAAAGAAACGGACCATTCAAGAAAGTACACAATGTCGAATCTTTAACGGAGGAAAACTTTTCATCCAGCGAAGAATATGAAATCCTCACTATTGTGGACATGGATTGTTCCAATGGTATTTGGGGTGTCAATCCTCAAGGACTGAAGAGACCTCTATGTACAATTATTATGAATGGTGTTAATGTTCAAATGTTGGCTGATTCTGGGTCTCCTTTCTCTCTAATAAGTGAATCGCTCTGGAGACAATCCTTCCCAAAGCAAACTTTAAATCAGTCTTGTGTACATCCCATTGGTTATGGTGGGAAAAACATCAATGATGTTGTTGGTGAATTCAATGCTGATTTGGAATTCAGGGACAGCAAATCCAAGGTCATCATATATGTAGCAAGGGATGAGGCATGTCTCCTCGGGTGGGGAGACCAAGGTAATCTTGGCATCATCCTTGATCCTAATAACACTCAACAAGTGATGTTGAAGAAAGATTTTTTCCAAGTACAAGCTGTCCAAGCAAGCTCATGGGAATTGTTATATACAGAAGTATTTAAAAAAGAGTTGGGTCTTTTCAAAGGTTTCAAGCACATGATTAAGTTAACAAATGGGGCTCAGCCTGTGGTACACAAGGTCAGGAGGGTGCCCCTGGTGTTGCAATCAGACTTAAAGAAAGAATTAGACAGACTGTGCTTAAGTGATGTAATTGAACCCATTGAATCTTCCGATTGGGTCTCTCCTGTGGCTCTGGCCAAAAAGGCTAATGGCAATCTGCGCATGTGTAGACTTACGTGATTTGAATAAGAACATATGGATAGATCAGCATCCTCTTCCCAATATCACACAAATGACATCCACTCTCAAAGGAGCCAAGTTATTCAGTTTGTTAGATATGTCATCTGCGTATCATCAAATTGAATTACATACTGAACCAAGGCATCTAACTGCATTTATCACTCTTGAGGGCCTTTTCCAATTTAAACGCATGCACCTTGGTTTGGCCTCTGAGGCTGCCGTCTTTCAGAGAGTGGTTGAAAGTATGTTTTAAGGTATGCCTGGGGTCATGGCCATTCAAGATGATGTTTTAGTGTATGGTGAGGATCAAAGTCAACACAATAATAGGTTGTGCCAGGTGTTGTCTTTGTTAAAACAAAAAGGTGTTACCCTTGGCATTGATAAATGTAAACTTAATTGCACTACTGTGGACTACTTGGGGTCCATGTTATCTTCTGATGGAGTGCAACCCAAACACAGTTTAGTTAAAGCCATTGAAGATTTCGGCATCCCTAACGATAAGGATCAATTAAGGTCATTTATGGGCCTCATTGAGTTTTATTCCCAATTGTGCATCTAAAACTTACAACATCAGATGTCTTCTCAAGAAGAATGTCCGTTTTTCTTGGAATGATGCATGCACTAAGGAATTTAATTTAATCAAACATGAAGTAGCTCATGCTATTCCCCTTAAAGCGTTTGATACTAGTGACAAAACCATAATCATGACTGATGCCAGCCAAAAAGGTTTAGGTGCCGTCCTTTTGCAGCATAGGGATGGCAAAGATGAGGTAATTGCATTTGCCTCGAGGAGTTTGCATGGAGCCGAACCTTCTTACTCCGTGATTGAACGCGAAGCTCTTGCATGTTGGTGGGCCATCAATCTTTTCAAACATTACTAGTATGGTTCAAACTTTGTGGTACATGTTGACCATAAACCCCTTGTTGACCTGTTCACCACTAAAGGTGGAGGGAAAGCTACTCCTAGAATTGCGAGATGGCAATTCAGACTCATGGAGCACAATTTCAGCGTTGAGTATGTACCAGGCAAAAGAAATCTTCTTGCTGATTGTTTGTCTTGTTTACCTTCAGTCAGCAACAAGATTGTAGAAATGAAGGATGCTCATGAGGATTTTGAATTGGTGTGTTGTATTATAGGTCAATCTGAGGACGCCATTTCAGAGAGAGAGTGGAGAGAAGCTTCTGAGTGTGATCAGGAATTTGAGGAAATTTTGAAGTTATTAAGTCAGGGATGGTCACACAACATAAATGAACACAATTGTGTCTACAAGTACAAGCACGTTTTTGATGAGTTGTCTACGGTGAACGGTCTGCTGTACAGATCGTCACTGTTAGTTGTTCCTGAGGCCATGAGGAACAAGGTCCTTACTTTGGCTCATGAGGGCCACATAGGTATGCGTGCCATGAAAAGGATAAGAGAAAAGTTTTGGTGGCCGGCTTTGGACAGACAGGCTGAGCATTTTGTTAGGTATTGTATGGAATGCGCCATCAGTGACAAGTCGCAAGTAACCACTCCCTCTCCTGTTGAAGCTATTGAAGTTCCTGACAAACCTTGGTTTAAGGTTGCCATTGACATAATTGGCCCTTTGTATTTGTCTGCCAACCTACCTGAGTATGGTATTGTTCCCATGGATTTTTATAGTCGTTGGCCCGAAATCAAGTGGGTAAGAACTTCTGATTCCACCTCTGTTATCAAATTTCTCAAATCACATTTTGCGAGAGAAGGCGTTCCTGAGGAACTCCTTAGTGACAATGGCTCCCAGTTTGTTTCAGTTCAATTTGAAGATTTGCTATGTTCTCTTGGTATCAAACATGTTAAAACTTCTCTTTATCATCCGAGAAGCAATGGCCTTGTAGAACGTTTTAACAGGGTCATTAAACAGAATGTGCAGCTGGCGAAAGCAAGTGGTCTGAATTGTAAGGCAGAAGTCGAAAAACTTTTATGGGCTGTTCGCACCACTGCTAATTCTGACACTGGTGTGTCTCCTTTTGTTTTGTTAAGAGGTCGAGTACCTACCTCTTAACTCTTGAGAAGATGGATGGGTGACAAGGGGTTCATTTTTCCTAAGGATAAGATTGATGATGTTGGCAGAAAGCGTATTAAGGTACAAAATAGATATGATCAAATGCAGGTCGAACCTACCCCCAAGCAATTGAATGTCTGTGTGGGGGACATGGTGAGAGTGAAGTGTTCCAGGATTTTACCCAAAGGGGAGTCCAAATTTTCTGTTCTTAAGAAGGTGGTAAATATTAACAAAGGCGCTGTCAAATTGGATGATGGTAGGTGGTGGAACAAGGGGAAGATTGCTGTGTCTAAAACAGGTTTGCATGTTCAACCCAATAAATCTGTTCGAGCTGATGTTAATAATGACACCAATTCTACTTCCTGTTCCCCGTCTTCCAGAACCATCAAATTGCCTTCCAAATTTCATGATTATATTTTGCAATGACTTTTATGACTTTTATGTTCTCCTGTTGTGGGAATACTTCGTTTTTGCTCTTTGTATTTATTTGTTCTTTGTATTCAAGTTTTGGTTTTCATCTCATTTTTTAAAGGGGAAAGATGTGTTGGGTTCTCTTTCATTCTCTCGAGGCATTTCACCGCGCACCAGGAGAATAGGGAGAATCTTGGGGAAACGGGATTAGGGAGCGGGGCGGTAACGGTTTTCTACAGTTGCGGAGATAAGTCGCACCTTTCCTGTGTTCCGCTGACTAAATAAACTTCATCACAACTTACCTGAAGTCTCCTGCATCTTTACATACACCTATACTTGGCAATCCCGATTTCACCCCAGGCATCAATGAGGAGATCTTTGCCACATGGCATGAGGCAGGCTGTAAAAGGCTTGGGGATCTGTTTGATCTAGAGGGGTTTAAGATCTTTGAGCAAGTCAAATATGATTATGGCTACCACAGGAAGGGAGCAATTCCGATTCTGCCATATCCACCACTGGATCACCAATACTGTGATTAAGCCAACGGCCAGCCGCTTTTTTGTTTCCACTGGAAAGCCAGTACTACTTGCTGGAGAGGTTGTGGGAACACAGGGTCACTATTGCCTCTGCTCTGACATTGTCCAAAACCAACTAAATACTTGGGTGAGGTACTAAACGACATGGATGCCATACTCAATAACAAGATATTGAGACTGCCAGCGTATATAATCTTGGGGGTTTTAAGTTCACTTATCCTCTTCAGACTCCAAGGAGCAAATTAATGACAAATCTCCTGTGGGCGGCCAAGCAAGTTATTCGGAGTGCATGGGGAGCCACTGATCTACCAGACCACCGTCAATGGCTATATAAGAGTTGGGACCTATTGAGCCTGGAAACAATTTCTATGACAATCGAGCAGAAGGGGAGTGACTTTGCAAAGTGTTGGAAACCATGCTTGGAAATTCTCTCCTCTGAATTTTGAGAGCTAACCTGCAACTGCTATCTTAAGGTTCTGATCACGAAGGGAGATGTGGGAGGACAGCACTAATGGCATAGAACACAAAGGAAATTAAAGGACAGTAATACATTTCAGCCTTTCCAGAAATAGACAGGGGGCAGGGTTGCTGGTTAGGGGAGGAGATAGGAGTGGGTGGGGGTTGGTAGTTCAGTTCACTTCTCGACTTTCGTATGTTTTCATATTTTACTTTCTTGTCTTTTCCCTTACTCGCCAGCCACGTGGTTGTAGGCGGAGTATGTTGTATCTTTACTGCTGCTCCTACTTAAAACCAAATAAAACAAAATTGATTGTAAACGGAAGTATTTATAGATGCACAGAAAGTATAATACGGCACACCACAAATAATGTACAAGCCTTCATAAGACAGGGATGAGAGTGTTCCCTGGGTCAGCTTCTCAATTCCCAAACCCCGTCTAAGAACTATGGCTTTTCCCCCTTTATGTGAGGCTACAATTAAGCTAGGCCCCAGTAGTGAGTTCAGATCATAGAAGTTCCATAATTGCTATGGGAAAGTCAAAGTGTCTGCACCATAGCTTGTCAGCCAGAGCTAGTTCCCCTGGAGGTCTAGCAGCTCTGTATTAAGGTTTACCTGCACATAAAACCAGTAGATTCATTAAACAGTTAATATGATTAATAAAAGATAAAACATGGGGAGAAAACATAGATAGGATTAAATTGTCTTGCAGTTCAATCAGTAGTAAAAGCAACCTATCGACAGAGAGGGGGCTTCCTTCAATCAGAGACATATGTGCCATCAGACGAGAAATACAATTACACTAGACTTTCTCTGATTACCGTAATTCACCTTTTACCCTAGAGATTTATCATATCGTATCTGGGCAGTAACCTAGCCCACTCCCTCACTCTCAATAGTCGGAGGGCGCTGCGCATTATCTCTCCATCTCTTGATGGGGGCCCAAATTCTCGAGCCCAGCTCCCTCATCTTCCTACCTCTCCTTATATAGAGGGAGGATTCCAGGTTATATATCCCTAAGAGGCGTGCAAGCCACATTTGAAAAGTGGGGGGAATTGGGTCCTTCCATCCTGCTGTTAGGAGTATCCTGAGAACTGCTACACATATAAAAACAAGGGATTCATCTTCCTTACTGAGGCCCAGGCTACTATCATGCCCCATTAACATTAGGGTAGGGGATAGGTCGATCTTAGATCCTAGCAGCCCCTCCCAGAAGAACTCGATCTCTCCTTCAATTACACTTAGTTTTTCACATTGATAGAACATGTGTATTAAATCAGCTGGCCCTTCTCCACACCTCGGACATTTGTCATCTTCTCTCTTACCCCAATCATACAATTTAGCTGGAGTAAAATAAGGATTAAATAGGGTTTTATAATGTTGGGCTTTTAAGTTAGTCGAACGAAATAGCTTTTCTGCTAAATGCAGCGCTTTATACATATCTACATCAGGATCATTTAATTTAGTTACCCAGGTAGCTTCAAATTTTTCCATATCATCTTGTGAATTCAGGAGCAAGGTACTGTATATCATCTTTATTTTGCTTCCACCCCCTACTAAATACTCAATAAGATTAATTCTACCCCCCGGAGAGATCCGTGGCCTAAAACCCGATAGATTTTTCTGAATTTGTATAAATTTGAAGCCTTGATTTGCAAGGAGCCCAAATTTCTGCTGTATGGCGCTAAATCCCATCATTTGATCTCCTTCATATATATCACCAATTTTTCTTATACCTTGTTGATCCCAGATCCTACCCATCCTATCATACAATAATTGCGGCAGTACAGTTGTTTTCCAAAGAGGGGTATAGTAGTTTATTTTGGGGATTGCCAAAGTTTTTTGTACTTCCTTCCAAACCTCCCATGCGTTTACCATTACCTTGTATCGTATTTTCTTGTAATATCGCCTGTCTGTTTTACGGAGTAAAAGCCCTATGGCCTCTCTGCCTAACATCAGCTCGAATATTGTTGGGAGGGTGTGATTACTTGCTGCCATAACCGTTTGGTTCCTTTCTGGGTCAAGTAGTATTGCCATCTGACTCAATAGACAGGACCACTGATAAAATCTAACATTCGGGATTGCGAGCCCTCCCCTTATCTGCGGGAGAGACAGATATTTTATGGCACGTCTAATTTTCCCGTATTGCCACATAAAATTCATAAATGTTGATTCAATTGATTTCATAGTTGACTCATCGATCATGAATGGGATAGATCGGAACAGATACAAGATTTTGGGTAGCATAGTCATTTTTAATATGTTGCCCCTCCCGATTATTGATAGATGCATACCATCTATCCTTTTTAGATCCACTGAGATTGATTTCACCAGAGGGTCAAAATTAACCTTTATTATTTTATCAATTGCTGGGCTAATTCTGACTCCTAAATAAATTGCACTTTCTATACATCTCGAATCATTCATTTTGATATTATCCGTACAGACTATCTGGGTCTTGCTTTCATTTAACAGATAACCAGACCTCTGTCCGAATTCCCTGGCTATCTCAGTGATTGCACTGATAGCTCTAGCTGGATCCGGAGTTAGTATAGCCAGGTCATCTGCATATGCCAGCAACTTGGTCTCAAAGCCATTGATGACTATAGGCTTAATGTCTTGACACCTCAGTAATCTTTCTATCAGTGGATCAATATATAGGGCGAACAATATTGGTGAGCAGGGACAGCCCTGTCTTGTCCCTCTAGAAATAAAGATATTATCAGAGCTGTCCCCCATTAATTGAATTTTGGCCTTTGGATCCGAATACATTGCCCTGATGGCCTTTGATATTCTTGGACCAAACCCCTTTTGTTCCAATATCCCCCACAAATACGTCCACTTTACTCGGTCAAAGGCTTTTTCTGCGACGAGAAGGATCATGGCCATTCGGCCGCCCGTGGCAGCCTGTACATCAAAAAGTGTGATAGTCCGCCTTATATGATCAGTTGTTCCGCGCCCTGGGACAAACTCATGCTGCCACGGGGAGACCAAACCACCAATGACCCTTCCCAACCTTTTCGCAAGCACCTTAGAGTATACTTTAGTATCTGCATTGATGAGGGATATTGGACGATACGATGCTGGGTTATCCTTTGGTTTCCCTTTTTTATGGAACACTACTATATTAGTTTCTTTCCAGGATTCTGGGATCTTACCAGTATGTAATATACCGTTAAATAAATCTAACATAATAGGGGCGATCGCACTCTGGATACATTTATAAGCTTCCAGGGGAATGCTATCGGGGCCAGCTGCCTTTCCAGGTGATAATTCTTGAAGGGCCTCATTTACTTCCTCTATCGAGAATTCTTTGTCTAGTTCTTCTTTTGTCTGACTGTCTAACTGAGGGCCTACACCCACGACCT
Source organism: Calotriton arnoldi (assembly GCA_963921515.1). Taxonomy (NCBI): domain Eukaryota; kingdom Metazoa; phylum Chordata; class Amphibia; order Caudata; family Salamandridae; genus Calotriton; species Calotriton arnoldi. The sequence continues at coordinate 357,847 of CAWUFW010015218.1, read as the reverse complement.
CCATACTAGGGACTTCTGTAACAGTCTCTTCTTTATACAGCTTTTGGTAATAATCCTTAAATACCCTAAGGATGTCTTTTGACTCCATATATACCTGATCCTCTTCCCGTATATCTGTAATTATATTTCTGGTGCTTTCCTGTCTAATTCGTAATGCTAAAAGTTTGCCTGCCTGTTCTCCTGTCTCATAAAACTGGCCCCTATGAGTTTGATAATCATCTGCAGCTTTCTGGGCTAACCATTTTTGCAGCTCGGATTTTATAGTCAAGATCCTGTGCTGTGTCTCTATAACCTCTTTTCCCTGACCTATATCTTCCGTATGTTGTTCCTCTGCTAACATTAATTCTCTTAACAATCTTTCATTTTCCATCTGCTCCTCTTTCCTTAGTCTAGCTGTAAAACTAATTGTTTCCCCTCTGAGATCGGCTTTAAATGCGTCCCAGACTATATTTCGGGAGGCACTGTATCGGTTCATATCAAAAAAGTCTTGAGCCCACTTCTTCATATATTCTAAATAGTTCAGATTAACTAATACCTTCCTATTGAAAGTCCATTTTGCATAACATTCATTAGGGGATTCAGTTTCCAGATGTAAAACCAGTGGATTATGATCTGATATTGCTTTTGGTAATTTCTCAATCCTCACTTTCTTTATTACTGTCGCCGATATCAAAAAATAATCCAACTTTGTATATTTTTCGTGCGGGCATGAAAAATATGTGAATCCTGCCTTGTTTGGTTCTTTGTTCCCCCAAACATCTACCAAACCATGGCTGATGATTAATGAGTTCAAAGCACGGTATACTTTGGGCTTTCGCCCAGCGTACAAATTATTACTAACAAGGTCAGCTGCGATATTAAAATCTTCACATAATATCATTGGAGTTGGCCATGTCGTCAGTTCAATTTCGAGATGGGCAAAGATTTCAGGATCGTCTTGATTAGACCCATATATTGTACACAGGGTGATTCCAATTCCGAGCTCCACCACCACCCATCTCCCAAGGGTGTCTATTATTTTGCGTTTCACACCACCAAGAGCCACCTTACCCAATATTGCTACCCCCCTGATGGTAGAGGTTTGGGAAGAGCAGGCCAATAGATCATATCCTTTTATATTTAACACATTTCTTTTTGCCCAAGGTATTTGGGTTTCCTGTAAACAGACCACATCAAAATAGTTTGATCTTACAAACTCCCCCAGCCGTTGCCTCTTTCTCCAATCATTTAAGCCCCCTACATTCACAGTGCATATCTTAAGCTTCCCCATTCTCCTTTATAAGGTTGTCCCATGCGTTACTACTTTCATTAATCAACTGTTTTATTCGCAGGCCCTTCGACCATTTTTTTATCAAATACCGGGTATTCATTTCCTCCCCGTGACCCTCTCCACCACCCCCACCCCCCCTACCCAGACCTTCAGCCCTCCCCCCTCCCCCACCCTTCTCTCTCCCTTCTGTCGTGACCCTCCACCTCCCTTTGAAGCGCTCAGACTTTAGTCTGTGCATAGGATGTTCGCAGCATTAGTGACATGGCTGATCCTATTCCAAAATTCTCTTAAAGTTACCCCGACTAATCCTATTAATTCATAGGTCTGGTTAAACACATTTATGGCATTGCCCCTTCTCCCTTCTTTTCCTGTTTTGATCTCCTTCGTCTTTTCTAAATGATTTTCCTTTTCATTTTAAACTCTTTTCCCTTTTTTTTTTTCCTTACCCCCTTTCCTTTTTCCCTTCCCTTCCTTTTTCCTCCTTCCCCCCCTTCTCTCTCTTTTTTTACCCCTTCCCTGATCGTTATTATTAATTCTACAGAGATTCCAGGGAGGAAGTGTCTTACATTCCGGGGATAGGCTCTAAATCACTATAACCAAAAAAAAACCAAAAAAAATTATAGCGAGTTTTCCTCCCACACCCCCCTTTTTTTCCATCATAACTTTATTTATCCATAGTGTCCAGAAATTCCTTTGCTTTTATTTCCGACGCGAAATAACGCGTCTGCCCATCGTAGATCACTTTGAGCTGGGCTGGATTTATCAAGTACACCTGGATATTTTTCTCCTGGAAAGGTTTTATGAGCTGCCTTAGCCTCCATCGTCTCTCCACCGTGGTATGGCAGAAATCTGGGCGCACAAAGTACGATATCTCCCCGCTTGTTCTCTTAGAGTCAGGTCTTGCCTTATCTGATATTACCTGGCGAAGGAGAAAATTACCAAAGTACACAAGGATCGCACGTGGCTTGGCTCCTTCCCTTGCTTGTGTCCTTGGTTTAAAGGGAGTGCGATGTGCTCTCTGGACTTCTGCTGCCCAATTCCATTCTGACAACTTGGGGAGCGAGGACTTAAATAGCCCAATTATGTATGTTCTGGTGTCGGACCCCTCAACCCCCTCCGGGATCCCTAACACCCTGAGATTGTTCCTCCTCTGTCTGTTTTCAAGCTCCTCAAGTTTCCATTGAATATCTTTAATTTGGGAGCCTTGTGCTTCCACCTGGATTGCAGCGCCTGAAGCCTCTGCTTCCGTAGAGACAATTCTTGCTTCTAGATTGGTCACCCTTTCCCCTATGTTAACACAGGATTTGGAGAGCTTCCTAACAAAGCCTTGCATTTTTCGGAGAGCAGCCTGCGCTTTTCGGCTGTCTTGGTGCGTTTCTTCCCTGTGTGATAGGATAGCCTGATGTATTACTTCCAATGTAGGGGGGACCAAACTAGCCTCTGTGGGGGTTGTCCCAGACGAGGAACCGGACAGCTGAGTCACCGATGAGTAGTCCCATTTTAAGTCCTTTCTTTCTCGTCTTTGTGTACTAAGGCGCTGGTTATTGTTTTTTTTCACTGTTATAGGTTGTGCCTTGTCACTATCCTCAGGGTCAGTGTCTAGGTTACTTGCCTCCGATGACGTGCTACAACCGTCCTCCGACCATTCTGCCCCCTCTGAGACTGAAAAGAAACAGTCGCTTGGCTCTTTATCTATTTCTCCACTGATTTTATCCCCTGCTGCCAGGTCTGCTGCCAGATTCAATTCGCTTCCCCAAACCACTATATTGGTTTTATGAGCTACATTTTCTGTACTTTGTTGTGCCTCTGGACAGTCAGTCATTATCTTAGGGCCGACTTCTAACTGCTCTAATGCCATGACCACTGCGCCATGAGGCTACGGGGAAACCAGAGGTGCCTCCTCCGAGTCCACGATTCAATCTCAGCGGCGGAGGCGCGCTCCCCGCTTCCCTCCCCCCTCACGGGGAGGGGGGGCGTCCTCTCTCGGATGCCTACCATTAGCCACAGTACCTTTCAGCAATGGTGAGTCCCGGATCTCCTTACGGCTCACCTCCTGATTTTGTTTGCCCTTCTCCCCGATAGCAGCTCCTGACTGTGTCTCCTTCGGGCGTTGTAGGAGCTCCACCACCGAAGGGCCGGCAGGACGGAGTTTCCCGGCTCCCCCGCCTCTTCCGCTCTTCACCACTGGAGGCTCAGCGATGGGAGTCTGAGGCCGCACACGTCCCGAGGTTTGATCCGGGGATTCATGCTCCGCTGGGTTCTGACCTCGTAGCTTTCGACTTCCCACCGATTTAGATGCAGCGGCATTCGCGGCTGCTTTCGGACCCATTTTTCCGCGGGTCCCGGACAGACGATGTTCCAGGCGGAACGGATGTTTCGCTGTATCGCGCTTGAGAATCCGTATCCCGCACTCAATCCAGTCGGCCCAGTCTTTGCAGCAGCAGCTCCGGGATCTCTTCATGAGGAGCCTCTTAGTCGGTAAGCACTTTTCCTCTAGTCATGCGGGGTTTCACTGAGCTAAGCAGCCATGAATCACTAGTGCTGCTGTCGGCCTCCTAAGCGGCCGCCATCTTGCTTCCTTACCTGCTCTCATTCAAGTGGGGGTTTGGAGTTCCAGGGTGCGCCTCTGCAGACATCTGCTTGCTGTGGTCACTGCAGCAGGCATTCACAGCGCTGCTCCAGTCAAGTGGTAGGCCTCTCTCTGAGTATTGTGGCAGATCTTGAATGCTGGTGGACTGGGGTAGTACAATTATTGTTCTTTCTCTGCGGGTCACAACCCACTTCTTCTTCATGGCTGCACGCTGTTCCAGATCGATGGCCCTCTCACTTCAACCTGGCCACTTCCTGGCATACGGGGGTCATAAATAGCGGCAGACCTGGCAACTGTCCCTTCAGCAGCACTGCATGGGGCGACAGTCCTGTTCTAGATACGGCGATGCACCAGGTCAATGGCCCTCGATCTTCACAGAGACCACTCACCTGGCATATGGAGGTAGCAAGGAGCACAAAGAAGGTGATGGCCTCTTTGGGTCACAGTGCTGCACAGGGTTACCGGCCCTTCTCACATCATAGTGCGGCACCAGAGTGGTGATCCTTATTTTTAATCGCACATGGCCCGATCGGAGTGGCGGTCCAGTTTTCACCACGGCCCTTACCTGGCATACAGGTTCGCAACAAGGCGCACTGACAGATGGCCTCATTGGGGCAGTGCACTTGAATCTCACACTCAGCTTGTGGGATCCACTAGGCAGGATTCCGTCTGAACCTCGCTCCTTCAAAGCAATCTCCTTCTCCTCACAGGGTTCTTCGGTCTTGGGCCAGGCAGAAGTTGGTGCTCCAGGGTGAGTGTTCTTGATTCTCCTGGGTGATGTTCTCTCACCGAACAGGGAGACTGGCAGTCCCCTAGTTCCCAGTCTTGTTCACAACAGGCAGAACTCGGGCTGAGCTTCTCCATGCTGATGTACAGATTCAGTTTGACAATTTTGAAGTCTCAAGCTCCCTTTTTTATAATCCATTTCCAGACACATATGTGATTAACTCTCTCTGTCTTTGAAGTTCGAGTTCTCTGGGTTGCCCACTATGAAGTGCCAACTCCTTGGTCATGCTCTTCCTCCAGAGAGCAGTCTATCACAGCAGGAGTGTCTCCAAACTTGATAGCCTCAAACACAGGCCATGGGAGTGAACTGAGATCACACCTAAATGTCAGCTTCACGGATATATGTATATAAAAAAGTACAGAAAAACAGATGGTTGGAAAAAAAAATTTGCGCTAAGTTGCCAAAAGTAAATACTTATATCAAACTGCTCCAAGGATATAGATGATGGCCATCCACCATCACCAATTTTGCAGACTAACAGTCCACATACAAATTCCAACGATAGTCAATATCCTGAGCAGAAAATATTCATATTAATAAGGAATGTCCACAAGAGTAATGATGTGCTCCAATTCTTCTTTTCTTTATTCCTTTAAAACAACCGCCAATTCAACTTCTGGCCAGCCAACACGTGTTTCGTCTTAATGTGGAATAACCACAGACTTCTTCAGGGCTAGAGTGATTACATAAGACAAAAAAAAACCAAAATTACAACAGGGTCCCAATAATTCAAAAGGTCCTAAAACCAAAAAGAAGGAAAGAGTAAAGTGGAAAGTTAAATTACCACACAGTGAGCAGAATCCACTCACGGAATAATCCACAAAAGAACAAAAGAAAGATATTTTGTCTCATGAAGAATGTAAAGACCACCGAATGGTGCTCGTGAGACCTCAAAGAAACCAACACCTCATTAAATGTGAATCCCTATGTCTATATTAAATAATGGTGAAACTAGAAATGTGCAGAAGGAACCAAGATAAAAGAAAACTTCGAGATGATAAAAAATGTGATGGTTATTCACACAAAAGATAGAGTAAGAATAAAGCAACACCTATCCATATCCCAACATATAAACTCATGTAGCCAATGGACTCACCAAACTAACAAAGTCATAGACACTATCTACAGTGTATACAAAGAGAAATGGTACTCGAAAGCATCATCAGTGTCAACTCCTCAATCTGGATCAGAGAATAAAAAGAAAGGACAGAACACGAAATACGTAAAATTATGGGAAACCGTAATAAATCTCGACTAATGGAAAAAGGCGTCATGTGCATAATACTCACTTCTCATGGCAGAAACACAACCAGACGATCAATATAGTATTGGATAATAAGTTTCAAGGATATAATACCAGTGTCCAAGGAAAGCCTAAAAGAATCATTAACAACCGGTTAAAAGACCTAAACTATACAGTATCAATCTCCATTAAATCATTAAAGCGCCCCTATGATGTACCCGTAAACATAGTTAGTCCCAAGTCCCACAGCAAGAAAGGTACAGTCCCAACCCCCAATAAAATTAAATTTAAGTTCCCAAATAGAGGATAAAAAGCATTATACCAAAATCATATGCAAAGTCAGTAACCCTCCACATATTAATGTACCAACCATATAATGTCCGTATTATGGACAAGCTCACAAAAGTGTAAAAGAACACATAATCTCACATAAGCAATACAACAATAAGTGCACATCACGTAATATAATCGGAACCACAAGAAGTTAAAACATAGTATTGAACTTACCCATATAGAAATAACGAAACACGTCTATAAACGTGCAACGATTATGGTAAGGTATAACAGTATAAACAGAGTATCTGCAATAAGTAAAAAGACTGTACCTTAGGACTTGTAGTAACGGACGGAGAGTACTCCATGCACACGGCGTCTAGCATCGGCGCCATGATCGTCCACGTTGAAGTACTACACAAACACACGAAACCAAGAAAGGACTAACATTGTGTACCAAGCACCGAATTACAATAGAAACGGCCGCCATCTTAAAATGACTAAAAAGAGTGAGAATAAGGTTCAATCTACCTTAATATATTGCCAATAACGATAATTTCAACAAATCTCATGATAGGTCTAGAGGAAAGGAAATATCCAAGCATTAAAAACCATAACTGTAACCTGCAACCATGGTGCAAATACAGCCTATGTAATGATAGAATATATAAAGAAAAGACCGCAAAGCCGGATCCCACGAGAAAAACCACATAGACAATACGTAAAAATGGGAAAGAATTTATGTAATAACAAATAGGAGCGCCACAACCACAACCACTAACACTATACTGTACTCCATATTGTCTAGAGATAGATCCGATAAATTTCAATGGTCACCTGGTTGACACTGTAATCCAACCATATATAGTACAGATGCCTCTATGATAACTGTAGCGCACTCCAAATTAGCAACAAATCAAAATTGAGTATAAGGTGTCCGAACATCATCAAAAACCAGAACAGTAACATGCAAAGCAAGTATTAGTTAAGTGTGATAAAGACAAGAAAGGCAAGAGAAACCAGAGAGACATACAGTATATCGATGTGTCAAGTTCACATTGTATCCATCTAGGAGTAAGGGACCCCATCATTAAGTAAATAAATCAACGGCAAAGAAATTACAAACCCAACCACAATAATCAATCAAATATGTGTTTAGTTATTTAGGGAAGTAACGATCTTTGTAGTATTCATTAAGCACTAAGCATTCAATCTGAAAGAAGGAGGAATAGTCACAAAATAAACCGATAAGTACCTATGCAGCATTGTAGTTGTTCTAACAAATACAATGTTAAGGATCAAAAACCAGAGCAAAACATAAAAATTACCACTGTTAACAGTGATCATGAAAATCATCATAATAAAACAAAGGACATAATATGTAACAAAACACAAACCCTGTACACTACATAGATATTTCATGTTCTAATCTGCCATACAGATTATAAACTGGAACAAACATGAAGGAAAAAGATAGAAATTGACTGCTACATATACATATCATAGATGTTAAACGAACTAGCAAGCTAAATATACAGATACACAGAGATGGTAATTCCCCGTAGAGAACAGGCTCAACTACCTAAAAAATATTGAAGCTCATTGTCAATGTTAAGTCCTTTGCCCACTGCTCGTAACTGCATAATCCAACATGCCTCCCTCTGTCATAATTTTAATTCACGGTTACCACCTCTAATGTCTGGTCTCACATTCTCTACACCATGGAATTTAAAGGACAGATGTGTATCTTGAGCTTCACATTCAAGTGCGTGTACAGCAATAGGATATCTGATATCATTATTCTTCAGAGCCCTGAAGTGTTCAGATATACGATCTTTCATTTTCCTAATGGTGCTATCTATGTAAATTTTATTGCATTTGCAAATTATGGCATAAATTACATAAGTAGTTGTACAATCAATGTGTGAGGTTATTATATAAGTTTTTAAACCATTGTAGCTAAAGTCCTGTATGTTGTGTATAGCTAGCCTACACATACTGCAGTTGCCACATCTGAAGGACCCTGTCCCATGTTTGTGTAACCAAGTGTGCCCCTGATCACACACTCTAGGGTAACTAGGACTAAGTATGTTGCGTAATGACGTGTCTTTACGGTAAGTAATCATCGGATGATTCATTACAAATGGTCTTAAGCTAGCATCTGATGTAAGTAACAACCAATACCGTTTCAGGATCCCATATATTTTAGATGACCAAGGATGGTAACTGGTCACTAATCTTACGGGAGCAGAAGTCTTATTATCAGATCTGCTTCTGGTCTTCAATGTATGTTCCCGGGTAAGAGTAGTAACTCTTTTTTTGGCTTTATGTGTGACATCAGTACTGTACCCTCTATTGAGGAATCTTTGCTCTATGTCATTAACACAATTAACAAAGTCACAGTCTTCACTGCAGTTACGACGGGCTCTGTACATCTCATCGTATGGAATTGAGTTAACTTGTGATCTGGGGTGCGAACTATCCGCATGTAACACTGCGTTACAAGATGTAGACTTCCTAAACATTCTACTGCAGACCAGACCCTCATGTATGTATAGTTCTACATCCAAAAAAACAATGTTACAGTAGCTGTGTGACATGGTGAAGGACATGTTATAAGTGTTATTGTTCATGTAAGCAAAAAAATCTTGTAGTTCCTTCAAGCCACCTGTCCATATAAGCAACCAGTCGTCAATGTATCTTCCATAGTAGCAGATATAATCATGCCAACGAGCACCGCCTGGGCCCCAGACGTGCGTCGCCTCGAACCACCCAATAAAGAGGCAGGCAAAGGACGGCGCAAATCTAGAACCCATCGCGCTCCCGCAAATCTGTTTGTACCAAATATCATTGAACATGAACACATTATGCTCAAGAACAAGTTGTGCCATAACCAAAAGCATCTCTGTATGTTCAAACAATTCAACCGGCCTCTTGAATAAGTAATACCGTAATGCATTAAGACCATGTGGGAAGGGTATGCCCAGACGTGGGTCCCGTGCTCACTACACCACTGGATTCAAGCTAGCCTGGCTGAGGAAGGGTGATGCCCTGAAACCGGTCCCAGGATGCTTGTTTCCGGTCCAGGGAGGACCTGGCTTGGCAGTTCGGGCTGGACTGTTCCCACAAGGAACAGGGTCAAGACTGATTTGCATATGGCTGGGTCCAAACTGGGGTGGTGTGGTGAGCAAAAGAATGATGGATTAAACCCAGATCCTTGTGACTGGGGGTGAATGTTTGCATTGTCCAGCACTCCGTCCATCTATTGTTTCTATTGTTTCTTTTGCACATACCTTTACTTAAGACAGAAATCATATCACTTGTGAGTACCTTACTAGATAAATTGATGACTTGTATGTCCATGTTCAAATTCATCTCTTCTGATTGACCTTCCCCCAAGAGCGTGTGTACATGCCCTCCCTTTCTCCTTGATTTTCATCCCCCCTCTTGCCTCTCTTTGTCTTCCTCTTATGTCTTCTCTCTGATCACTCTGTTTCTGACTGAAATCCTTGTTGCCCATTCGTATCCTTTGAACCTCTTTTAAAAAAGAGTGATTGCCAGTTGGTTCAGTGACTGTCTCTGTGCCACCCTCATCCCCACTGCTAGAGACACAGACACAGGATGCAGTAGGATGTTTAGGAAGTCTACATCTTGTAACGCAGTGTTACATGCGGATAGTGCACACCCCAGATCACAAGTTAACTCAATTCCATACGATGAGATGTACAGAGCCCGTCGTAACTGCAGTGAAGACTGTGACTTTGTTAATTGTGTAAATGACATAGAGCAAAGATTCCTCAATAGAGGGTACAGTACTGATGTCACACATAAAGCCAAAAAAAGAGTTACTACTCTTACCCGGGAACATACATTGAAGACCAGAAGCAGATCTGATAATAAGACTTCTGCTCCCGTAAGATTAGTGACCAGTTACCATCCTTGGTCATCTAAAATATATGGGATCCTGAAACGGTATTGGTTTTTACTTACATCAGATGCTAGCTTAAGACCATTTGTAATGAATCATCCGATGATTACTTACCGTAAAGACACGTCATTACGCAACATACTTAGTCCTAGTTACCCTAGAGTGTGTGATCAGGGGCACACTTGGTTACACAAACATGGGACAGGGTCCTTCAGATGTGGCAACTGCAGTATGTGTAGGCTAGCTATACACAACATACAGGACTTTAGCTACAATGGTTTAAAAACTTATATAATAACCTCACACATTGATTGTACAACTACTTATGTAATTTATGCCACAATTTGCAAATGCGATAAAATTTACATAGGTAGCACCATTAGGAAAATGAAAGATCGTATATCTGAACACTTCAGGGCTCTGAAGAATAATGATATCAGATATCCTATTGCTGTACACGCACTTGAATGTGAAGCTCAAGATACACATCTGTCCTTTAAATTCCATGGTGTAGAGTATGTGAGACCAGACATTAGAGGTGGTAACCGTGAATTAAAATTTCGATAGAGGGAGGCATGTTGGATTATGCAGTTGCGAGCAGTGGACAAAGGACTTAACATTACAATGAGCTTCAATATTTTTTAGGTAGTTGAGCCTGTTCTCTACGGGGAATTACCATCTCTGTGTATCTGTATATTTAGCTTGCTAGTTTGTTAACATCTATGACATGTATATGTAGCAGTCAATTTCTATCTTTTTCCTTCATGTTTGTTGCAGTTTATAATCTGTATGGCAGATTAGAACATGAAATATCTATGTAGTGTACAGAGTTTGTGTTTTGTTACATATTATGTCCTTTGTTTTATTATGATGATTTTCATGATCACTGTTAACAGTGGTAATTTTTATGTTTTGCTCTGGTTTTGATCCTTAAGATTGTATTTGTTAGAACAACTACAATGCTGCATAGGTACTTATCGGTTTATTTTGTGACTATTCCTCCTTCTTTCAGATTGAATGCTTAGTGCTTTATGAATACTACAAAGATCGTTACTTCCCTAAATAACTATACACATATTTGATTGATTATTGTGGTTGGGTTTTTAATTTCTTTGCCGTTGATTTATTTGCTTAATGATGGGGTCCCTTACTCCTAGATGGATACAATGTGAACTTGACACATCGATATACTGTATGTCTCTCTGCTTTCTCTTGCCTTTCTTGTCTTTATCACACTTAACTAATACTTGCTAGGCACGTTACTTTTCTGGTTTTTGATGATGTTCGGACACCTTATACTCAATTTTGATTTGTTGCTAATTTGGAGTGCGCTACAGTTATCATAGAGGCATCTGTACTATATATGGTTGGATTACAGTGTCAACCAGGTGACCATTGAGATTTATCGGATCTATCTCTAGACAATATGGAGTACAGTATAGTGTTAGTGGTTGTGGCGCTCCTATTTGTTATTACATAAATTCTTTCCCATTTTTACGTATTGTCTATGTGGTTTTTCTCGTGGGATCCGGCTTTGCGGTCTTTTCTTTATATATTCTATCATTACATAGGCTGTATTTGCACCATGGTTGCAGGTTACAGTTATGGTTTTTAATGCTTGGATATTTCCTTTCCTCTAGACCTATCATGAGATTTGTTGAAATTATCGTTATTGGCAATATATTAAGGTAGATTGAACCTTATTCTCACTCTTTTTAGTCATTTTAAGATGGCGGCCGTTTCTATTGTAATTCGGCGCTTGGTACACAATGTTAGTCCTTTCTTGGTTTCATGTGTTTGTGTAGTACTTCAACGTGGACGATCATGGCGTCGATGCTAGACGCCATGTGCATGGAGTACTCTCCGTCCTTTACTACAGGTCCTAAGGTACAGTCTTTTTACTTATAGCAGATACTCTGTTTATACTGTTATACCTTACCATAATCGTTGCACGTTTATAGACGTGTTTCGTTATTTCTATATGGGTAAGTTCAATACTATGTTTTAACTTCTTGTGGTTCCGATTATTACGTGATGTGCACTTATTGTTGTATTGCTTATGTGAGATTATGTGTTCCTTTACACTTTTGTGAGCTTGTCCATAATACGGACATTATATGGTTGGTACATTAATATGTGGAGGGTTACTGGCTTTGCATATGATTTTGGTATAATGCTTTTTATCCTCTATTTGGGAACTTAAATTTAATTTTATTAGGGGTTGGGACTGTACCTTTCTTGCTGTGAGACTTGTAACTAACTGTGTTTACGGGTACATCATAGGGGCGCTTTAATGATTTAAGGGAGATTGATACTTTATAGTTTAGGTCTTTTAACCGGTTGTTAATGATTCTTTTAGGCTTTCCTTGGACACTGGTATTATATCCTTGAAACTTATTATCCAATACTATATTGATCATCTGGTTGTGTTTCTGCCATGAGAAGTGAGTATTATGCACATGACGCCTTTTTCCTTTAGTCGAGAATTATTACGGTTTCCCATAATTTTACGTATTTCGTGTTCTGTTCTTTCTTTTTATTCTCTGATCCAGATTGAGGAGTTGACACTGATGATGCTTTCGAGTACCATTTCTCTTCGTATACACTATAGATAGTGTCTATGACTTTGTTAGTTTGGTGAGTCCATTGGCTACATGAGTTTATATGTTGGGATATGGATACGTGTTGCTTTATTCTTACTCTATCTTTTGTGTGAATAACCATCACATTTCTTATCATCTCGGAGTTTTCTTTTATCTTGGTTCCTTCTGCACATTTCTAGTTTCACCATTATTTAATATAGACATAGGGATTCACATTTAATGAGGTGTTGGTTTCTTTGAGGTCTCACGAGCACTATTCGGTGGTCTTTGCATTCTTCATGAGACAAAATATCTTGCTTTTGTTCTTTTGTGGATTATTCCGTGAGGGGACTCTGCTCACTGTGTGGTAATTTAACTTTCCACTTTACTCTTTCCTTCTTTTTGGTTTTAGGACCTTTTGGATTATTGGGACCGTGTTGTAATTTTTTTTTTTTTTTGTCTTATGTAATCGCTCTAGCACTGAAGAAGTCTGTGGTTATTCCACATTAAGACGAAACACGTGTTGGCTGGCTAGACGTTGAATTGGCGGTTGTTTTAAAGGAATAAAGAAAAGAAGAATTGGAGCACATCATTACTCTTGTGGACATTCCTAATTAATATGAACATTTTCTGCTCAGGATATTGACTATCGTTGGTATATAAAAAAGTTACAAAGCCCCCCTGCCCTATTCTTTATGATTTTGCTATCAAGCCCATCTCCTTCCCGAGAAGTGTCCAGGCCCCTTTGACCAGTTACCTTTTTCAGAATCAAAGGTCCCTTTAGAAGTATACTGAAGAGTCTCCTTCCTCCCACCCATCTCCCAGGAATGCAGCAATCCACAAAGGCCTCCATGTATAATGCCCTTCACAAGCACACAACATTCCTGTGCATATACACAACAACACTTACAGGCTGCCATTCATTGTACTACTTACAGTCGCTCATACATCCCAGCACACACACACGCACTGTTTCCGATGCATTGCACCACTCACAGCCACACATACATCCCAGTGCATGCACACACCCTGTCCGCCGCTACTTTCAAACCCATGCAAGCCAAGAGTGAGTTAAGGACACAACTGCTGAACTTTACATGAGTGGACCAGTAGGCAGCACTCTACTGACACAGATAGAAAGGCTTGTTTACTGTACTGATCACTACTGCTTTAAAACATGGTATGCTGCCACCACTTTGCTTTTACTACTTAACTCCCGGCGCAGGCAGTAACCTTCCACCACACGAGGCTAGTGCTTTGGGCATCCCTCCTGGTCTTAGTAAGACCTCAATCAGTGAGACAGGCCAAGGTCATGGCTTGCACGCATACTCTGTGTTCACCCATGACCAAAAATCTTTAACAAGGATCCTGATATCACCTCAGCTGGGGCACACAGGGTTTACATCTAGTACCATGTGAGGGGCCTTCCACCCCAACAACTTGCAATAAGTCTAACCACTGGCAATCGCTCAGGGTATCATTGTAAACCATTGTTCCTTTGCCCACCATGCTATCCCAGTTTGGACCCAGCCATATGCAAATCAGTTTTGATCCTGCTCCAACAGGAACAGTCCAGCCCAAACTGCCAGCCTGGTAATCCCTAAACCAGAACACACGCAATCCAAGACCGGTTTTGCCCTGATTGTAGCTCTTGAGTGAGGTGTATCTTGGTTCCAGTGGCTAAGTGAGCATGGGACCCTCGTCTGGGCATGTCCTTGCCACTTAGGGTGTTATATCAAACACATAAAAGGTGATGGGAGGAATGCTTGCAATAAGTCTAACTAGTGGCAATTGCTTAGGGTAGCATTCATACCCATCATTCTTTTGGCCACCATGCCATGTGAGTATGGACCCAGTCATATGCAAATCAGTTTTCACCCTGCTCTAATAGGAACAGTCCTTTGCTGCCAGGCCCGGTCCTCTCCAGTGTGGTCTGGCTCAGGAATGATTAGGTTTGGCTACTGTTTACAAGCTTTGACATTCTAAGAATAGGTGCCAAGATCCAGTTGGGGAACTCTGATGTTAGAATGGTGGGTTTCTATTTTAGTCTGATCGGGATATTATGTCAGGCTGATGGAACTTGAGGTATGGTTGGTTTGTCCTGTAACCTGGTTTGTGTGTCATGAGCAATTCAGCAAAGGAGATAAGATACAGTTATAGGCCCCAGGCATAATATTGGGAGGAGGATGGACAAAATTAGCCTAGTGGCCTGGCTCTTGTATCGCGAGGCTTTGCTTTTGTGTCTTCAGATGTGGCTGGTGGGTGGGGTGGTACAGGAGGTAGATGTAGAGGTCTTGATTGTGTGTTGAGATGTCCCACAGGTAGATGGCGAAGTCTGACAGGCAGGGGGGTGAGGTCTGGCTGCTGGGTGGCAACGTCTGGTTTATGGGTGATTGATGCAGTCTGGCAGTTGTTTGCAATGCTGGGCTATTAGCTGTGAGCTCTGATTTTTGAGCCCCTCTTGTGAACTCTGGTGACATACTAAAAGTGGTTACCAAGGTCTAGCTGGTGGTTTATGATGTCAGGCAGTTGAGTTTTGATATCAGGCTGGTAGAATCTGATGTTAGACTTGTTGAACTTGTGGTCCAGTTGGAAAGTCCGCTGACCTGGTTTGAGTGTTTGTTGACTCTACTTTGTTTATCCTGGGATGTAGTTGGTGAGTTGGTGAGTGGGGTTTTATGGCTGCAAATTTATGGCTGGTGGGTGGAATTGTGTGGTAGGTCAGTGGTGAAGTATGGCTGGTGGGTGGAGATGTTTGAGTCATGGATAATGAAGGCTGGCTGTTGTTAACAAGGTCAGGCTAGTGGACTGTAAGTTGGGAATAGTGAGCTCTGACATCCTAATAGTGGTTGCGAAGATCCAGCTGGAGGGTTCTGATGTCGGGCTGGTGGGTTTTGATTTCAGGCTGGTAGGTTCTTTTGTCATGCTGGTGACTTAATTTACCATATTGGGGAACCTGAGACCTGGATGCTATGTCTTGTAACCAAATCTGTGTGTCCTTAAGCCCGGCTTGTGTGTTCTCAGGCCTCGCCTTTGTGTCCTAATGCTGGGCTCATGTGTTCTGGGATTTGGCTGGTGGATGGAGATGTTCGACAGTTTAGAGATTAAGTCTGGGTGGTGGATAGTGACATCTGGCCACTAGGTGTCGAGGTCTGGCTTATGGATGGCAAGGTCTGTCTATTGTTTAAACGGTCAGACAGGTTTGCTCCTACCTGGCTGGCAGGCAAGTTCTTATATCCTTATCGTGGGTGCCAAGATGCAACTGGGGGATTCTGATGCCAGTCTGGGGGGATATGTCTAAGGCTGGTAGGGTCTGATGTCAGGCTGGTGAGTTCACATGTTAGGCTGGTGGCACCTGAGGTCTGGCTGGTAGGTTGGGTGCGAACACAAGGAGATAATGGCCAGAGCGCTGAAACTTTTCAGAAATTCACCCCCTGTCACTATTAGATCTGGGTTGAATCCATCAATGTTCTTTAGCTCACTTCGCCACCCCAGTATAGACCCAGCCATATGCAAATCAGTCTTGACCCTGTTCCTCATGGGAACAGTCCAGCCCGAACTGCCAAGCCAGGTCTTCCCTGGACCAGAAACAAGCATTCTGGGACCGGTTTTGGGTAACATCCCTCATCAGCCAGGCTAGCTTGAATCCAGTGGCAAAATGAGCAAGGAACCCACATTTTGGCATACCCTGCCAACTTAGTATGAACAAAGCAAACACAAGGAGATGATGGACAGAGCGCTGAAACTTTCCAGACACTCACCCCCAATCACTATTAGATCTGGGTTGAATCCACCATCCTTCTTTAGCTCACTTCGCCAACCCAGTTCAGGCCCAGCCATATGCAAATCAGTCTTGACCCTGTTCCTCATGGGAACAGTCCAGCCTGAACTGCCAAGCCAGGTCTTCCCTGGACCAGAAACAAGAATCCTAGGGCCGGTTTCGGGATAACACCCCTCATCAGCCAGGCTAGCTTGAATCCAGTAGCAAAGTAAGCAAGGGACCCACGTCTGGGCATACCCCGACCTGGCTTTTGTGTCATGAAGCTGGGTTCCTGGGTGCTTGAGATGTCAGGCTGGTAGAATCTGAGGTCTGGCTGGTGTGTCCTGAGGGATAGCTGATTTGTTCAGTGATCTGGCTTTTAAGTCCAGTGGTCTGGCTGGTGCATCCAGTGATCTGGCTGGTGTGTCATGCTGCCCTTCTTGCGGGTGTGTCATACAGCCAAGCAGATACATTCTAAAGTCTGACAGTTGGTTGGTAAATTCTAGCTGGTGAGTAGTGAGTTCTGTCTGGTTCAGGCTAGTGAAGTCTGGATGGCGAGTCTCAAGGTCTGGTTGGTGAAAACTGACATTCAGCAGGGTGGAACTGAATGGGAGAGATGATCAGGCTGGTAGAAGTGAAGTTCCAGCTTGTGGGTATGTAGGTCTGGGTAGGAGGCACTTGGATTCCTCTGGTATATGAAACCTTTTTCCTGACTTGGAGTTTATCTTTGTTGGATTTCTTTTTTGCTGTGTTGCTTTGCATGGATAATCGGTATGTGCAACTGAGATGGCAGCCTGTCACATGGGGATGGTAGTATGTGGGGGCGGCAGCATGGGTTGCCATTTAACAGCATGCCAGGCTACCCATACAAACATGTGTTTGTTATTTAAGTTATTTGCCTCTGTCAGTTGTCCATGAGAAGTGGCAGGCAATGTCATTCGGGACTGTTGTTATGGGGTCATATTCATTCCCATAGGCTTTTTGGTTTTGAGTTTGTTCAGACAGAAAATTCCCCTGCATGGTGACGGATGTGGACCCCTGCCCTGAGTGCTCCAGCTGAATTATGGATATCTGGATCCCTGGTAATGATTTTTGGGTCATGGACTGTCTCATAGTAATGTGGTCTTGTTAGACTGGGAGGGCTGCACCAAGCACTATCCTTGTGATGTTAGATTTGACACGAGTGCACTGGTAGCAGCATACCCAGTTTATGTTTATAGTGATTTGTAGTATGAATAGGCCTTTTTACTTGTGTCACTGGAGTGGAGCCTACTGGCCCACTCACATAACGTTCTGTGACTGTGTACTTACTCATACTTGGCCTGCATGGATTGTGTGTAGTGCCAGACAGAATTTGATAATCATGTGTGCCTGCTGAAGTGTATGAGTGCCTGTGTATGGTACATAACATAGAGGCATGTGGGTCCTATTTTAGAAGGCCAAAGCCTGGAGAGGCTCATGTAGGTGGTGAGGACTGCAACCCCCAGTCAGGAGATGTGGATTGCTGAGATTCCTAAGGGCTGGGGTGGGAACCCACCTACACACACTGGAAGAAGGGGAATAGACCATCCTCTGTGCACATCAAAGGTCTCTTTGATTCTAGGAAGAGTTACTGATCAGTGGGCCTTGGGCTCATTGTCAGGAGAGATGGTAGGAATGAAGAAAAGGTTGGCCCTGTAGGACCAGGGAATTATGAAAGAAGGGAAGCCTTGGCATTTGAAACTTTCTGAGGCATAATTCAGTGGAGGTTGACAGCCTGTTGTGATCCCTGATTACTCCTTTGGCCTATGTTGTGTGTCAATCAGAATTGGAGTCACTCCTGCTTCACCAGACAGACTGTCCCTTTGACAAAGGGCAGAGTAGAGGAGAGAGTACTTCAAAGGAACTGACACCCACAGGCTGAATTTCAAAGGATCAGACACTAAATCACACTTGTGTTTGGATTTGGACAACGAAGGTGGGAGCACGAGACCCCCAGTTTGTTTATCAACATGTTTTCACTAGCTGGGTGCAACTGGAGAGAAGATCACCTAGACCTCTAGCTGCTGGATCTAGGACTGGCAAACAAGGTCTGCTAGTCTACCTGCTAGGTGAGGGACTATCCCCCAGGATATCAATACCACTTGCCCTGAGCGTGGAGCACAAGCATTCTGCCTACCTGCCAAGACCAGAGGACCCTGTGAGCACGCAGGAGTTCACCTGGGAGAAGCGGGTCCAAGCAGGGATGCTGGTGAGTATGAGCAGTGCAAGATGACCACAAAATATCTAGGTAATTATAGTTAGTTTGATCATGCATCTACTGTTTAATATTGACTTTGGTTTGTAATATGTGTAACTACCTTGCTGAAATTCTTTTATGATTTTAAGAGAAATAAAGCTAAATGAAATTAAATTAAACCGGATCAAGGTGAGCAAAGTGTGAGATGCCCAGGCTAGATGGGTCCATTGCAGGATGCAGACTGCCCACTGATCTTGCCAAGTTTGGCGACTCATGTGTGACAAGGTCACTGTGAAGTTTGGGCCATCATACATTTGTGCTCAAAAGTCAGTGACTCCCGTGTGACTAGGAAGGGTGCTGCCAAGAAGTTCAGTCTATCCCCTATGTGTGTGCCAAAGTTGGCAACACTTGTGTGACTAGTAAAGGGACGATGAAGTGCAGTCCATTGCCTGTGAAGGTGCCAAAGTCTGCAATTCCAACTTGTGTGGCAGAGGAGGGCCACAGTGAAGACAATATAGCCATTGTGCGGGCTGAGGTCAGCAACCCCTGTGTGACCAGGAAGTGGGGCTTCTTTGAAATCAGGACCGTCGCCCTGGCTCGTCATGCAAAGGAAGCTGAGAGGAACACTTCACTGCAGGTGCAGAGAGAGGACATCTGACACTGATGGGCGGCTGTCCAAATACTGCGAAGGCTTATGCATCAGCTGGGAAAGACTGCAAGAGCTTGGTCGCCCTCAGCGTTGGCAGAGTGGAGTTCACGAAGGAGTCCCCCAGTCCTCTAGTGAATTCCGGCTGCCATTGGGTCAGGTAAGGCTGTTCCAGGCTTTTGGGCCTGCTGAGACCTTGCAATAAGTTATCATCTAAATGCTATTAGCCTTGAGGCCAAACTTTTACTTTGTTGCATTGGGGTAGCGCGGGTCACATCTGGGAGTTGGCTTTATTATCAAATGGTGAATAACCAACCCCACAAAAAGAGGACAGAGGGACTTGGAGATTCCACCCAGGACAAAGCTAAGAAAATGTGGAGATTATTTAGTGTGTCTCGATTCGAAGCTTTGTGTGTTTACATTAAAAGTACTCTTTTTTTAGGGTTCACCTACAGCGCACATGAGCTATCAGCGAAAGCTATTGTTTAAAAAAAAAAAAAGCTTAATAACGGGCTTGGAGCCCACCCATTACTTACTATTGGTGGGCTTCCAAATAACTTTCGTTTACTTGCTTTTTACTGGTCACGCCTCATGACTCGTCTGCTCACCTCCCCCTTCATTCTTCCGTGGACTTCTTTGACTGCAGTGGAGCATGGACCTATCACAGCTTACTGTTTGTTTTGACTTCTTGTCATGCACTCTATAAGAGAGTGTATGGCACTGTATGGTCTCCCTACCTCCTGGCATCGGTTGTCATCCCCCACATTCTTCTCCCGCTGTCCGTTGTTTTTTTCGAACACCTCCCCTCCCCCGCAGTGATTTAGTAGTAGTAGTAAAAGAAAGTGTTATAACACAGTCAACGCAGGGCAAATCATAGTGCTTTTTGTTCTTGCTAAACTTGCTACGGTCAGCCAAACAACCCCCTGCCTTGTACAGGCCTTGTGCTTGCTTCTTTTGCTCCACCGCACAGACGTAGCCAGTCCTACTTTAGAGCCCAGCACTAGCACTAGCAAACCAGCTCACAAGGAGCTGCCTAGGAGTTCCACAAAGTGCCTAGCCCTGCTTCCCGAAGGGCTCTAAGGCAATCTATCAGGCCAGATCTGTATGTGGCAGTGGCTGCCGGACAACCACTCAGCAGCAGCTGCTCACCCCATCTCCTGCTGCTGGACTCAGTAACGTAACCCTATAACACCACTTCCTTTCTCAGTGACTCTGGGGAGAGAAGTTATTTTCTGTGGACTTCTGACTGCAAGTTTCCTTTTTCCTTTTTGTCCAGGGACAGATTCCCTCATATGCAAATAATGTCCATGTCACGTCCCTCTGAGTATATAGAAAAGAAACTGAGACAAGGAACTGAGGGGCATATTTACAAGGATTTAACGCCTCCGTAGTGTATTTTTTTTAGGGTACGGCAGCTTTTTTTTTATTGCCATATTTACAAAGTGTTGCACAGCCCCTTTGCAACATTTTTACACAGTTAGTGACAATTTTCCACAGCGCCAGTTCGGTTTGCGTGACTTTCCGAAAATGAGACGCAAGGTAGGCGTTCCCGCGATAAAACTCCAGCAAAACACACATCGCAATATTTGCAAGGATTTCCTTTTACGTCGCTATAAAAGAAAAACTGCCGCTAAGTCCCAGTTGTTTACTGCTAGGAATTACCTGGTCTTAAAAATGATGCTAACACATTGTAGAAACGTAGAACATACCCAAATCATCCTTGGAAAGCTCAACTATGCCATGGATCTTCTGCTAATGCAGCTAAGAGCATCAAGGAGGCCACCATACCACGTCCACCGAGGCAGTGCCGGAGAAGGGAGATGATCTACCGTCAGAGGATCACCCTCATTCACCACAGGCAAGAGGAGGTCATGGCCCATTACAAGCTCAAGAGGGGGTCCATTGTCCACCTCCTGAACCAGATAGCGCCAAGGCTGCAGCCCACATCCCAGCCCTGCACCAACATCCCTTCGCAGACCAAGCTACTTGCTGTCCTCTACATGCTGGCATCAGGAACTTGTCAACCTACCACCGCCAGCGTGGATGAGTATCACAGGCATCCTTTTCCAGGAGCCTCCCCACTGTCCTGGATACCACAGTACCTCCACTTCCCCAACACTGTGTAAGAACAACTCGACAACAAGCGAGGCTTTTATGCCATTGCTGGCTTCCTGCTTGTGCTGGAGACAATGGACTGCACCCATGTGCAACTTGTGCCTCCTGCTGAAACTGCACACACATACCAAAACAGGAAGCACACCTACTCCATGAATGTGCAGGCAATTGTGGACCATCTGGAGCTCTTCATCAATGTAGTTGCAAGTACCCTGGCAGTATGCAGGACTCATACATCTTCCGCCAATCTGCCATTAACCAGTGTTTCCAGAATGAGACCTATGGGAATGGCCTGCCTGTTGGTAATTACAACTCTAACACACAACAGACTACAAGGCACTTAATCATGTAGGAAAACAATGTCAAATTGGTCATGTTTTGAATTAGACTGTGCATACATTGTTGCTGTGGCAACATTTATCTGCTATAATCCAAAAGTATAACATACAGTTAATAAGTTGCACCAAGGGAGTAGCCTTAAAATAAAATACCACCCACTTTGACCCTCAAGGGTCAAAATATCCTTCCAAAGTTATTGATCCCAACACTTACTATTAAAGTGCCTGTGGAAAGGGGCAGAGCTTGCCTGGCTCCAACATAGCTGTGGGTCCGTAGAACTCCTCTGACCCAGCCTATTATCCTTCATAATGCTCTCGCCCATCGCTGAATTTCTGACCTCGTTTACCAGTATTTACCCTTCGGCACCCCATTGGACGTGGCGGAGCTGTGGCGTTGGCCGAGGGCAGACCGATTGGCCCAGCCTCGTAGATGCGACCTGTACCGCGTGAGCTGCGGCCTGATCCTGGAGAGCGCTGCTTGGCTGAGGGCTCCTGCCTGCCTGTGGAGGAGAGTGCGGCTAGAGGGTGGGCAGGAGGACCCAGCTGGGAGAGACGGCGTGGTGGTGACCCCGGTAAGCTACACCCCCACCTGCTCATGAGGCGCAGAGCGGTGTTGGCCTCCCCTGACTGGACCCCTGTTATCCGTGCGGCCCGGCTGGTGAGCGATCCGCTTGGTCTGGCATCGGCCTGTCACGCGGCCCAGGTTGACTGGAGATGCGGCCGCTGGAGTGCAGAGTGGCTTCCCCTTCGGTCCTGCTGGGGGAGTGCCCCCTTCTGCACTGCTGCGGCCATTGATTTGCTTTTGGCAGGTCGGAACCTGCCTAGCCCAAGAGGAACGGGAGCTCCCGCTATTTATTTCTCCGGCCTTCGCCGACACCGCCTGAGGCCCTACACCTTGGGGATCATCATACAGGAACATAGACTGGTGACAGTTTGACTAAAACTGGGCGATGCTGGTAAGCCACAGAACCTTTCTATAGCTACGCTGGGGCATTCTCATCATTGTTGGTGAGGGATTCAGAATTTATACCTAGAGGAGTGAGCTGACATGCGATGTACGCCTTGTGCTGCAGTTGTGCTAAAACTTGAGCAAATGGCACAATAATCTGCTGGTGCCCTGAGTGTCGCAGAGGTGCTGGTGGACCCTGCCCTCAATACTCACAATAGAGTATAGACATCTGAAGATGGCCGCCGGACTGTGAGGAGCCCGAGAGAGGAGCTCCGTGGCTGAGGATCGCTCTATGAGCTTAAATCCTCGTTTAGCCTTCGGTCACACGTAACAGAACCGGAGCATTTCTTAAGCGGTAGACGTCCACTGATGGGAACCCCACCTGGACTGTGAACGGCGCAGCAGATCCGGAACATTTGCTAATCAATCACCCGACCACCGCTGGGAACCCCACCTGGTCTTGGAGCAACGGAGGCGGTGCAGGACAGGGAGGCGCTCCGACTGATGGCAGGCGACTTTCACCCCGCCCGGAGGCATCGGAGGTGAAGACGTGCAGAGTTGGGTGAGTCAGAGCTGCGCATGAGAGAACGACCCGACTGCGCGGGGGACTGCTCTCCCAGAAACAAGTCTCTCAGGTCCCCTCCGTGCCTCAGGCGCTGGGCTGATCTGCGCTGATCTGAACGGCGCAACAGCCGCATGGCTTACCGGTGTGAGCCCCACATGGAGGACGCCAATACCGGAGGAGGTGAGGAGACTTCCCCGAAGGTCGGATGACCCTGCATTTTGAGGACCCTCTGATCAAGGTATCCCTTTTGGCTTTACCTTCTCTGCGCTGTTTTCCACCCCTCGCGGCGACTGCTCCGGAGATACTGCCGGTAACTGCCTGACTTTAAAATGGCAGCCAAAATTTCCCTTGATCCGCATCTACCTTCTTCTCACTGCAATATTTGTTTCCCGTGTTATTGCGGACCCCAAAGTTTGACAGCGCTCTCTTCACTCTGTGGCCCCTTGACCCGCTTTAATCTGCTCTCTCACCCATTTTAGTCCGCGAGTGTAACTGCTTTTGAATAAGCTACGATCAAAATGGTTCCCAACACATGTTAATGTACTGGTCTCTACTTGCTACCTTCAACATTTGCTGCATTGGGGCAGCAGTCTCCCAGGCTTCTGTACCAGCGACCCAACTCTCAATTCCCCCTACTGTAGTGAGGGTCTTTCTCTACCAGCCCGACTGTCCCTAAGATGGCCGCCATGAGTGGGCCCTTCGCCAAAGCTCCCCTTCTCCCCTTGTTGGGGAGGGATCCAGCATCTGTGCTCTGGAGTTTCAGAGACCCCTCTGAGAGAGACCACAGCGACATGGGAGTCACACACAGCAGAGGATTGGGAATGATCATACTACCACTCGGAGCCCAGCTCCGCACACCGTGTCCGACGCTCACGATGGAACTTTTTGACGATGCACCCCTAGGTGGAATCTAGAACCTTCTGTATGTACTGCGGTGCCCGAGCAACCTTTGGCCGATGACCGGTGGAGCTGTCCTATGCAGCTATAGAGGAGTTTGGCTCTGGTTCACCCCTCGGCCTTCACCTACCCAGCCGGACGTCAAACACTGTTTTTCCTCGTCTCCCCGTTGTATTTCCTACCCCCTCCCTCCTATGTTTATGCTATGCTTTTGTAACTCATGCAACTATGCTCCAGCAACTGATGTAACTTTGTAACTATGTTCTGAAACTATGTTCTTTCTCATGTAAAGCGCTCTGATACCTTCGGGTCTAGCAAGGGCTATATAAAACTTTTCAAATAAAATCAAATAAGAGTACCCTGATGGTGAGCAAGATGGGCAAATTGGATAAATCCCAACCAAAGCTCCAGTTTGAGCCATGTAAAACTCCTAGACATAGAGAAACGGACCCTGGTGCTACTGAATCCGTCTCGGAGTCTAATGACCCCACAGTAGACTCTGACCCGAAGCAAATATTGGCGGCAATGCAGCAGAGCCTGTCCAAGATTGATGGCTAAATTGATGCTCTTTCCTTACGCATGGATAGAATGACAGAGAGGTTTGATAAACACACCACACTTCTAGATAACGTAGAAAAAAAGAGTATTGGATGCAGAAGATGTTATTACCGCGTGTCAAGTCAAGTCAAGTGCGTGCACCAAAATGGACAGGCTGCTTCACACACTTTAGGCTAAGACTGAAGACTTGGAATCCTGCTCAAGGCGCAACAACTTGAGGTTCACAGGCATTGCTGAATCTACTAATATCAGTAACATGGAGCAGTGCTTGGAGCAACTCTTGATAGCGCTACTGGGAAAATCGACCTTTTCTGATATCATTTTTGTGGAGCGGGCACACCGCTTGCTGGCGCCCAGGCCCATCCCTGGGCTAACCCTCGCCCAATCATTGCTCCTCTTTTTAATTATAGGGACTGGGACGCTGCACAGCAGGTACAAGAAGCTCACCGGCAATTCATCCCAGTCAAGAGGAAATTTCAGGAGTTGCAACTAGAATATAGCATGATGTACCCTGCAAAGCTGCGCATCATATAGGAGGGTAAACCGATTTTCTTAGCTGATCTGAAACTGGCTCTACAATTCATCAAACTAAAGGAGAACACCAGCCCATGTACGGGATCACCTGGTTCTGCTGCCAGAGCGGAGGATGACACTTTGGATGCTGAGGAGTAATAGGCTGTTGCGTCTACTTTCTTCTGTGATTGCAATAGTTTACTTATAGTTCGCAAGCAATGGGAGCTCACATGTGACACTTTGTCCTTGCTAACTGGTTGGAAATCCCCAAGGTCCTGCTCTTATTCACGAGGGGGGCCTGTTCTGACGTGGATGGCTTGGGGACACTTCAAGTGAGCGCTTTGGTATGACATATGCCATGAGACTTTCGTAAGACTACATTTGTCTTCTGATCTGTGGGACTTCATCCTGAGACCGTCTCAGTACTTAAGAGAATCCCAGTTTTCATTTGGCATGATATATTATGCATTATCACACTTTGCCATTTAATTTATGTGTCTTGGGCATGGTAATCGTGAGGGGGAAAATATGTAGCTAACAATATTTTCTTCCGCAGGGTGATGGGTGCACTGTAGTAGAACATGTGTTGTCTTTCTAGCTGTGTCTAAAATGTAGTTGATAACAGACAACATCCAACCCTATGTGTGCTCCACATTTTGCAGAATGTATTGTTGTTTTTTAATTATTTTCTTGGGTTTTGGCGGACTTGGGCAGGGACTGGGCTGGAAATCTGCAATGCTTAGTTTGGGGCTGCATAGAGTGGGTGGGTTAATAGTTGAGAGTAATTTTTCTTTGTTTGGCTTACAAAAAGAATATATAGAGAGGCTTGTTCATCTGGTTGGGTACCTGATTCAGAAAGGGTGGTCTTGGTGATGTAGAGTGGAATAGTGGACATTGGGATGCCCGCTCCCATACTAGGTTCCTCACATGGAATGTAAGAGGTTTAAATGATCATAGGAAAATTCGCAAGGTGGTGGCATATCTCATGCGGTATAAAGTGTATGTAGCCATATTGTAGGAAACACACTTGGCGCCAAACAGTGGGATGCTGTCACAACGTAGGTTACAAGGTCACTTTTGTGCCATGGGTTTCTGTACAGACCCAGAGGGTAGGTTTGTTATCGCCCGCTGTCATCACAATGGATTGGCGATGCTACTAGTGGGCATATACAGTCTGAATTATGATAATCCACACTTTTACTATTCTCTTGGGGCACGTCACACCCACTGCAGTGGCTTACCTCAGATCTGGGGGGGGGGCCTTTAATTGCATTTTAGATCCGGAGCAGGATCGCTCAAGAGGTCCACCTCGCCGCTTCTCTGCTGCCTCTAAGGCAATCTTGGGCGTAATGGAGCACTTGGGCCTAATCGACATATGTTCTCAGAAGCCACTGGGTATACACATTATTCAGCTATACACGACATTTACAGCTGCATTGACTTTTGGTTAGTATCTAAAAGCTTTGCTCCCCAAGTAATTAAATGTGACCCTCTTCGGGACCTACTCTGACCACTCACCAATAAATTTAGATTTAGCACTTCCTCCTTGGAAATTTGAGCTGTTCACCTGGTGCTTCCCACCCTATTCCTTACTTGACCCTATTTTTAAAGCCAAACTTGAACAGGCCATAAGCAAGTCTATTCAAAATCACGTAGGCACAGTCGACAAGTTTGTAACAGTTTGGGAGACTTTTAAAGTCTATATCAGAGGAGTCACCATTGCAAAGCATTCAGGGGTTCTCGGGTCTTTGAGAGGTAGACTCAAGAAATTGGATGTAGAAATTGCACAATTAGAGAGGGAACATCGAGGTTTCGGTGATGCCCAATCCCTGCATGATATCAAGACGAAGTTTAAGGAGTATTATGACACAGCGGACAGTGAAATTAAGCATATATGTAAATTTTTAACTGCTAGGGTGTATGGGGAGTGAAAGACCGGGAGCTACTCTGGCAGGGTTGATGCAGTCTAGGAGAGATGTCGAGGCAATCACAGAAATTCAAGATGAAACTGGAAAGTCCATTCATTACAGTGAACAAATAGCGGATAGGTTTCGTAGGTAGTATGCTGATTTGTACAATTCACGAATTACCGCCAACACTGAGGCTATAGATGATTATTTGGAGCACATACGCATGCTGTGGCTCACCCCAAAACATAGAGAACACCTCATGGCTCTCTGGAGTCTGCTGAGATCCATGCGGTATTAAAGAACATGTGGGTTGCCTCACAATGTCTTTCTACAAGACATATCAGGAATTGCTCATACCCCATTTAGTCAAATTATACAAGGAGATGGTTGAGGCAAACGTTATGCCACCTTCAATGCGGGAAGCATTGATCATCACTTTATTGAAACCAGGTAAGCAATCCGACATGTTCCTCCTATAGACCCCTGTCGCTTTTAAATGTTGACACCAAGATTTTTGCTAAAATCTTGGCAAATAGGCTTGCTCCATTGGTTCCAGTTATAGTCAGCCCCGAACAGGCTGGCTTCGTGCCAGTCTGTACCATAACGTATAATCTTAGAACCTTATTTGGTGTAATACCACTCGTTGACCCTGAGGTGAAGGCAGCAGCAGTTTTTTTAGATGTTGAAAAGGCATTCGACTCCGTGGAGTGGGCCTTTATGAGGGCTGCCCTGCACCGCATTGGAGCTGGGGAAATATTTCTGCGCTTAGTGATGGTGACATATAAGGGCCCTATGGCTAGGGTTCATGTTGGTAGTTTGGTTACAGCCCCCTTATGATTACTAGTGGTACGCGGCAGGGCTGCCCATTATCACCTTTGCTATACGCAATCATTGTGGAACCACTGGCCTGCGCTTTAAGAGAATATCATGGCCATAGGGGGCTGCGTTTTTTTGGTTATCTCCTCACAATATCAGCATATGCAGACAACACCTTGTTATATGTTTCAAACCTGAGATTAATCTTTCCACTAATCTCAGAGAGGTGATTCGTTTTGGGGGCCTTTCGGGATTGTGTGTTAACTGGTAGAAGTCGATAATAATTCCTCTCATTCCGTCCATGAGTGCCTCGACATTTGAACTTCCCTTGCAATGGAGATATGACTCAGTGCAGTACCTTGGCATCCAAATACATACGGACCCGGAGATGGTGATGCGTGATAACTATGGTACAACGATTCACAAATTAGAGTGAAATAACACATCTAAAGTGGTCTGTAGGTACAACACCACCTCTATTTCACATCTTATCCTCTATAAATATGTCTAAAACAAACTGCATGGATCACTTCTTACTACAGGGTAGCCAGGGATGACGGTGTGTGTTGAAATACTTCCACAAGACCTGCCTAGCTAACTGATCTGTGCTTCTGCGACTGAATGCTGAAGTAGCTCTTACAATATTTGTCAAGGGGTATCATAGACTGTATACTTTTTAAGTTAGGGTTATCACCTGCTGCACACGTCTGAAACAACAGATACAAGTGCCAACATACTTCATACATGGTAGCAGTCAGACACTCAAACTTGACAGAATACGCTTTCAGTTTCAAGCACACATATTAGAGAGAGGAAGCTCACAGAGTCCGGCCTAACCAAAAATGAAAGACCATAGCCTCTCTTGGCACTCTCACTAATGTCAGCATCTTTCAATACACCTCAGACAGAGCTTGCAATGTCAGGCCTGAGTATCTTTCTAGAGACTTCAATGAGTGTGTCAGTTCCTTCTTAGGAGCAAGATGACACATGCAAGCAAGCCTAGAGGTACTAGACTACCCCTGTTTCACACTGCATACTTTCTAAATGTGTGTAGAAGAAGCTGCATGAATCAATTCTGCTCATTATACAAAGCAGCTAGGTATGAAGGTGTGTGTTCAAGTGATTTCGTGATGCCTGCCTGGCTAAGAAATCTGTGCTTCTGGAACTGAATGCTGAAGTAGCTCTAACAAAATTTATCCAGAGATATAATAGAATGTATAGTTTTTAAGTTAGGGTTATCAGCTGCACCCCACATATCAGACTACATGTTGAAGTACAGACATACCTGAGACATGGTAGCAGTCATACATTCAAACTTGACAAAATACGCTTTCAGTTTAAAGCATACACGTCACTATCTACAGCCTACTCCCAGTGTACCCATGCAGAAACTTATATGGACTAGGATAGAGGTTAATACATCTGGCACCATGATTTAAACCTCAGTTTTCTCTACCAGTTTCATTAGCGAGGCAGAACTCGCAATGCCAGGCCTAAGCCAAAATGAAAGGCCGATTCCTGTCATGTCACTCGTGTGAGAGTCAGCATCTTTCTAGAGACCTCAATGAGTGTGTCAGTGCCTCATAGGGGTGGGATAACACATGTGAAATAAGCTATAGGTAGAACACTACCTCTATTTCACATCACATCCTCTGTAAATATGTGTAAAATAATCTGCATGGAACAATTTTTGCTTACTATACAGGGTAGCTGCTTATATGAGGTCTACCTAGCTAAAAGATCTGGGCTTCTGGGTCTGAATGCTGAAGTAGCTTTCACAATATTTGTGAAGGGGTATGATAGATCGTATAGTTTTTACGTTAGAGTCATTAGCTACACGTGTCAGACTACATGTAGAACTGCATACATACCGGAAAGATAGCAGTAGTGAGTCATTCAAACTTGACAGAATACGCTTTCAGTTTCAGCAGACACATCACTACCTACAGCCTACTTGCAGTGTACCTTTGTGGACATATATATGGACTAGGATAAAGCTTAATGCACTTGACAACATGTTTTAAACCTCACATTTCTCTACCAGTTTCATTAGAGAGACGAAGCTCACTCTACCAGCCCTAACGCAAAATGAAAGTCTGTCTCTTCCCATAGCACTCTTGTTAGTGTCAGCATGTTTCCAGACACCCCAGTGATTGTCTCACTACCTTTTAGGTGTGACATAACGCTGGAAAACTAAACTATACATACTAGACTACCTCTGTTTCACACCCTATCCTCTGTAAATATGTGTGAAGAAGAAGCTGCATGGATCTCTTTTTACTTACTATACAGAGCAGCCAGAGATCAAACTGTGTGTTGAAGTGCTTTCACAAGCCCTGCCTAACTAACTGATCATTCCTTTTGAAATGGAATGCTGAAGTAGCTCTGACAATATTTGTCTAGGGGTATCATGGACTGTATATTTTTAAGTATTATCATTAGCTGCATCACATATGTGAAATAACACGGAGAAGTACAAACGAACCTGAGACATGATAGCTCTCAGACATTCAAATTTGACAGAATACGCTTTCAGTTTCAAGCACACATATCACTATGTGCAACCTATTTGCAATCTATTCTATTCTAATCTAATCTATTCTATAATCTTTTGTAGAATTACATAGACTAGGCTACAGGCTACTACACTTGCTAACATGTTTTAAACCACACATTTCTCTAATGCTTCACAACTTTTATAAATACTTCATCTCAAAGTTAAAAATGTAATTACAATCACTAAAGCACTCCTACACCATACATCACACTCCTTACA
This sequence comes from Calotriton arnoldi, assembly GCA_963921515.1. Taxonomy (NCBI): domain Eukaryota; kingdom Metazoa; phylum Chordata; class Amphibia; order Caudata; family Salamandridae; genus Calotriton; species Calotriton arnoldi. Next base: position 327,113 of record CAWUFW010015218.1, on the reverse strand, counting down.
CATTTGTAACTTACATCTGAAATCCTGTTGTAGATTATGAAACTATTAGAAATTCTTTTTTTATTTAAATAATTTTTATTAATGCATAATGAAACAATGAGGTCAATAGATTCGATGATCTTATACATCATGTGCATAATAAAGAAGACCAAACAATAAAGAAGAAAAGAAAAAAATACAAAGGTATTGCATTTATGCTTCCCCCCCCCCGCCATCAGGGGGTTGGTCACCCATCGGTAGCTTTCCTAAATCAGATACAAATTCTAGCTAAAGCTTTTCAAATCTATCACTCGTCATCCGCCAACCATCTAGTCAAAGGTGCCCAAATTTCCAGACCTTTCTTTCGAGAGCGTAGTCCCCTCTTTGCATAAATAGCTTTTTCTAAATTATAGTTCGCAATTAGTCGCGACTGCCATTGCTGGAATCCAGGTGGATTAGGGTCCAGCCATGCGGATGCTAAGCAGAGGCGCAGTATCGCCATGCCAATAAACACAAATTTTCCCCCCTTGCTCTCCTGTAAATCTTGATCTACCCCAAGTCCGATTACAGCTGGAGTAAGCGAGCAAGCAATCCCCAGGGCTTCATTATAAAATCTGGCAATTTCTCGTTTTAATTTATCCAAAGCTTTACATGTGGCAAAAATATGATTAAGGTCTGCCTGATATAGAGCACACCGTGGAAAAACAGTTCCTCTCCCTGTTCCCCATTTAGCAATTTTTTGGGGGGTATAATAAAGCAAGAAGCACGATTTGTAATATTGAGCCTGCAGTCTGGCTGGTACTAAAATATTCTGTGCCAAATTTATTGAATGATAAAATAGTTCTTCCGTAACGCCTATCTCTGCCTTCCATTTTTCCGCTCGATCTTCCATATCATCTGGCATTAATGAATTAAAAAATTATAAACAGCACCAATAGATAGATCTCTATTCTTCCTAAGTTTATCTATGATTTCAATGTTGGAGAACCCATTCGGCCCCCCCCCCCCTTTCCTAGACAGAAAATCCCGGTTCTGTAAAAATTTGAAGAAGTCCCTGTTATCTAGCCCAAACCAATCTCTAAGATTCTCAAACGAGACCAGTCCTATTGGGGAAAAAAAAGCCTCCAAGTTTAGTCAACCCTGCCCCCCTCCATCTTTCCATAACAGAACCTTTAAAAATCTCTGGCAGATTCGGATTATCACAGAGTGGCGTATAGAAGTTCAGGCGACCCAGCCCAATAAGTTTCATAATACATTTCACAGCCTTGGCCCCGCCTTGAAGTTTCTTGAAGCGGACTTTCTTGTAATGATTATCGTTCATATGCTGCCAAGCCCACTCCCATGCCTCTGTCCCCATAATAAGCTCAAGCGGCGATGGTGTCTCTTCAATCGTTCTTTCACTCGGTTTTTCCTGAATGAGAACTAAATTGTGCAGTATAGTAATAGCCCAATAATAGAGTTTAATATTTGGTAGGGCCAGTCCTCCCCTTTCTTTGGGTAAAAAAGAAATTTAAAAGCTCTCCTAGGCTTGACGTACCCCCAAATAAATCTCGAAAATAAATCCTCAATTGCTTTGAGACATTTGCTGTCAAATTCTAGAGGAATTGCTCGTAGCAGATACAAATTTTTTGGAAAGAACAGCATTTTGATGCAATTGCATCTACCAATTATAGATAGATGTAGATTATGTAGTCTGGCCAATTCTGATTTAATTTTGGCAATTAATGGTTCGGTATTATCCTTCACAATACAGTCAGTATTTGCAGTAATCTCTACCCCTAAATATGTTGCTTTTCTGACCACACATTCATCCTTAATCTTAGCATACTCATTGCAGATAATCTGAGTTTTATTGCGATTGAGGGAGTACCCGGAGAGTGTCCCAAATCTCAGCGCCTCTGCTTCAATTTCAGCAATAGCTATACCAGGGTCGGGGGTCACCAGGGCAATATCATCGGCATATGCCAAAACTTTGGTTTCCCAGCCATTAGTTATAATAGGTCTAATAACATTATTATTTTCTAGCTGCCGTAGAAAGGGGTCAATATATATTGCAAATAAGAGAGGCGAGCTCGGGCAGCCCTGCCGGGTACCTCTCATTATACTAAAACTGTCAGTAAGTTCTCCATTCACTAAGAGTTTTGCAGTGGGTAGGACATACAGCATTTTAAAAGCTTGCAGAAAGGCTTCTCCAATCCCCACCCTCAACAGGGCTTCCCAGAGGAAAGGCCAGGAAACCCTGTCGAAGGCCTTCTCTGCATCCAATAAAATTAAAGCTATTGGTTCCTTAACAATATTTTTAGCGTCTAGAAGTGTGAAGGCCCTTCGGATGTGATCTATCGTCCCACGGCCAGGAATAAACCCATGTTGTCGTATAGATATAACCATATGTATTACCGAGGCCAGACGGGTAGCTAGCATTTTTGAATAAATCTTATTGTCAGCATTGATCAATGTTATGGGGCGGTATGAACCAGGGTCTGTCGGTGTTTTATTTTTTTTAAGAAATACTATAATTTTGGCCTGCGACCAGGATTCTGGTGGTCTACCCCCCTTGAAAACATGTATAACTAGCTGAGTCATACACTCTTTTAGCTGAGTTGAAAAATATTTATAAAATTCAAGGGGTATGCTATCAAGACCAGTTGCCTTACCATTTGGTAGGCTATTGATGCACATTAGTATCTCTAACCATTGAGGCAGCTCCTCCAGCTGTTGTTGTTCCTCCTGTGGAAGGTGTTCTATGGGAGTCTGGCTAAGGTATGTCGCCATCTCGGGCAAGCTTCCTTGTAAGTCCTCTTAATAAAGCTTCTAATAATACGAGTGAAAAACCTTCCGAATACCGTCTGGGTTCGAAATTATTCCCTTCACAGGATCTTCAATCTCTGTAATTAAATTCCGAGTTGCCTTTTGCCTAGCTCTGATAGCAAGATGATGACCCACTCGCTCGCTACATTCATAAGCTTCCTCCCGCCAAGCGGCGAGTTTGTCAGCCGCTTCTTTTCAATAATCTCCATGATTGCTGATTTAGCAGCCATAACCCTTGCTTGCGCTTCTCTGTACTCGCCTCTATTTTGAACTATAATGATCAGCTCTTCTTCCGCGGCTGCTAATTTTGCCAATCGTTCATTCATTGCAACTTGTTTTCCTTTATTCTTTGTGAGAGAAAACCTAAGTGTTTCCCCTGTATGCCTGCCTTAAGTGTATCCCAAACAATGTCTATACTAGCGCTTCCTATGTTCTCTTTAAGGAATTGGGGTATCCACACCTTCAAATGGTCACAATATTTTTCATTGGCAAGAAGAGCCCGCTCAAAGCTCCATGTAAAAGAGGTACAGTTTTTAAACCCGCCCATCTTAATTTCTATTATTAACGGGTTGTGATCTGCAAATATTCGGGGAATCTTTTCTATTCTGCAATTCTGTAGTAAAGAGTGAGATACTAAAACATAATCTATCCTTACATGTTTACTGTGTGGATGCGAAAAATAGGTAAAGCCCGGATCTGTAGGATTCTGCCAGTTCCATAAATCCGTAAGCGCATGTTCCTGACATAAAGTCCCAAGTGCCCTAAACACCTTTGGTTTGCGGCCCTTATATACCCACCCTGGCTCCTGTCTCACATTTTTATCTGCAGGCAGATTTATATTAAAATCCCCGCAGATTATTATCGGGAGTGGCCAGTTAGCTAATTCATTGTTAATGTAATGGAATACTGTTGGGTCGTCTAGATTGCTGCCATATATGGAGCAGATTGTAAGTGGATCCTCACTATTCCTCTGATATTGAGTGATAACCCAGCTCCCTAACGGATCCATTGTCGTGCGACTAAATATTAGCGTACGGCTGGACGCGAGAATCGCAACACCACGCGTGAGAGAAGTCTGTGTCGTGGCCCCTATCAACTTGTACCCTAGTGTTCCTAAAAGGTGTTTCTGTGAGTTTTCAATATGCGTTTCCTGCATACAAATTATATCTGCTTTTAATATCCTTACTCCTACTGCTATATTCTGTCTTTTTTTGGGTCGTTAAGACTGCAAATATTAATTGTGGCTATACGTAATTTACTCATTGATATATGAGAGATGCTTATTCCATCCTGAAAATACAGGTCTACTGACTACAGTCCTTCTTTTCATGGACCAAACCCCCAACCCGCCCACCCCCCAGTGCTCCCCCTCCACCCCCCCTCCCACCACCTACACTTGAGATTACCTGACCTTGCCAGGGCCAGGAGAATGGCATCTAAAGGACAAAACCCAGAGCCTCCGCCGGTCTGCCCCACCCCTATTCTCCCTTCTGTATAAAAACCAAACAAACGAGCTTCTCAACCTTATATAGATTTCACTGATTAAAAGAAAAGAATAGGAGAGAACCAGAAAACCCCCCCCCAAAAAAACAGAAATTAGCAAGCATTTGGCAGCTGTCTATTGCTGCTTGCTTCCGGCTCGATCAGTAATTTCCTGTAAGTATGTTTTGGCCTGAATCTCGGAAACAAAAGTACGAGTAGTCCCCTTATATACAATCTTTAGCCGTGCCGGATTCTGCAGGTATACGTCGGCTCCTATCTGTTGGAAGGGAGTGACGAGCTGCCTCAGCCGCCATCTCCTTTCGACTGTTGCATGGGCAAAGTCAGGTCTTGTAAAAAAGGAGATTCCATCAAATGCCTTTTTGTTTGTAGGTCTAGCCATATCGCATAGAGCCTGGCGTAAGAGAAAGTTTCCAAAATACAAGAGCATTGCGCGGGGATGCTGGGGCGTTGAAGAGGGACGTTTGGAGGGAGTTAGCGGGAATCTGTGCACCCGCTGAATTTCTTTGTCCCAGTCCCATGTCTTTAGCTCTGGGAAAGCGCCTTTGAGGAGCGTGATCATGTAGCCCCTAGGATCATTCCCTTCCACGCCCTCCGGTATACCTAAAAAACGGAGATTATTGCGACGCTGCCTGTTTTCTTGCTCCTCCATCTTCTAGATAAGATCCTTAACAATGCCATCCTGTTTGTCTCCTTGAGTTTTAAATGCTGCTAAATCTTTCTCTAAGTTCTCTGTCCGTACTTCGACCGAAGCCATCCGATCTACAATCTCCGCACACGTTCTCCCAACCTTCCTAACAGTCCCTTGCAATTGTTTGGCAGCTAAGCGTGATCTGCGGCTATCCAATTTGGCTTCTTCCTGGAAACTTTTGATGGTCTGCAAAACCGTTACCAGCGCTGGCTCAGATTTTGCTCCTTTTTCCCCTTCGCTGTTTCCACCATTGTTGCCTGTAATAGTGCCATTGCCCCCTGAGGCCACCGTTGTATCGGACATAACGGTAAGTTGTGTGGCGGAGTAATCCCATCCCAGTTCTGCTGTGCTTCCTCTGGCAGAGGAATCCCGTCTTCTTAATATGTCCCTCTTCTTTTTTTTTGCAGCTTTCTCTGCCCATGCCTGTCCTCATGCAATTCTGCATTTGAGCTACTGCTCCCATTTTGCCCATCTTCTTCACTCGAAGCTGAGATGCTTATATCCGAGGTTTCTGTCTCTTCAGCTAACGAGTAGTACCTTTCGGGATTATTGTCAGGGGTTTTTGGTGAGATATAAGGGATTTTACCACTTATGCCTTGCGTTCCCTTGTAGCAGCCTTTAAACCTTTGTGTAGTTTCTTGTTTTTAATTTCATCTTTGCCATCAGAACCATTCCCATCTACATAGTTCCGCAAATCGCCAGTGGCCTCCAAATCAGGGGGTGGCTGAACGTTTGAAACAGTTACTGAGCTGGCTAGAGGGGTGGAGTGCATTTGTGGGGCAGCCATAGCCCCCTGTGCTGTAGAAGAGGGAGCATGTCCGCGCGACATTTCTTTGGCTGTATCAGCATCTGCCTCGCTTAGTACAGTCAGTGTTGCTTCCATCTCTTTTGTGCCATCTGTAGCGGTTAAGTCTTGGAACTTGTCCCCCCCGCTAGCCCAAAGCTGCTCGTAATTAATGGTTGGCAGTGTCCGGATTCAGCATGGGTTTTAGCAGGCGCCTTCCTTATGCCATCTTTTTTGTTTTCCTGGTTTCCGCTCTCCGCTTGCACATACGCCTCCCCCTTCTCTCCTTTCTCAGGGACCTTACTCTTACTCCCACGATTATCTGATCTTTTCTGCCGATTCTCAGCTGCCACGGTGCCTGGTTGCGTTGCTACTTGCGCCTGGGAGCCGCTTTGTGCATTTCTGGATTTAACTACTTTCGCCCCCCTGCCAGCCATCCTTACTTGTATTCGTCTTTGAAGTGTTCTCCTGCTGCAACAAAGTATCCTCACAATACAACGGGCTGCCAGGAAAGCTGCGAGTTGTCCGAGCAGCTGAAATCCAAAGAGTGCCTCAGCCCCCAGGTGTTGGCTGCTATGGCTCTCCGTCAGGCCTCCGTTTCGTGGAAGCGCCACTACCGAGCCGCGCCGCAGGGCGTGGAGCATCAGTGAAGTCCGATTGACGATGATTCTCTCGTGGCTGGGGCGCAGCGTGTGAGGGCTTCGCGCTGCACCAAATCGTCGCGTTTCCAGGTAAGTCGATAGGGTGCGGTTGTGCAGGAGTACCAGGGTGATCATATTCATAATCTTTCTTCCCCTGTTGTAATAAAGTTCCATTTTAAATGTTTAAAGGGAGTTGAAAAGCATTTTCACGGGGTCTGATCAGCAGAGCCTCGCATCAGCGTTATCTCTCAGACGCCATCTTGCCCCGGTCTTGGCTGAAACTATTAGAAACTCTTAAATAATTTTCTTTTCCACACATTTAAATCTGATGCACCACTCTCAACAAGGAAAAACCAGTGATGGCAAATGTTCCCTCTTATTTTCCACAGAAACAAATGTAAATAACAAATCAAAGTACTCTCTTCATTTTTTAAAATCTAAAAATACTTTCTATTGGATAGTCATATTAACCCTTCATATCACTTCTAAACATACTACTGATTTGGGAAAATGTAATTTACAAACATATACTGTATATATAACACTCCATTTTATATTTTAACACCACACTTTACTTTAAACCCTTCCCCCAATGTGCTTCACCTTAGTTTCCATAGTACCAGTTTCTGCAACATTCAACTGTACTAGTAGGCCAAAAGTTCACCATATTTTTAAATGCAGCACACTAGCTTCCAAATCCACGTGAAAGGTGTGGTTGACTACTGCAAAATATTAGCTTATCCAGTCTATTGTACCTTCAAACTTTTCTCTATAACCAATCAGAAAGATACTTGTTTTGCAAGGTAACATGCAATCTATTTTTAAGTTCACAATGTTTATGAACACCCAATCGCTTATCTGCTTTTTGTTAAACCACATTCTGTTCACCATTTTAGATACCTTTCATTGTAGCAACTTACTTACTCAGCTACAGATGTCTTTTGATTCATTTTACACCTCCCTTCAAAATGCTCACAGTATGGATTGTAGGTCACAACTATGTTCTCTGGGGCAAAAAGTATGCTGAAGACAGAGGTATTGACAAAGACCTGGGTTTGCTTAATGTGGATATTAAATGGTTTGTGCAGAGAGGATTAAAGTGGCACCAATTGTTGCCTTTGGTTAAAACCTTTTTAAATTTCCAACCCCCTGACCTCATGATTGTGCACTGTGTTGGGAATGACCTAGGCACACTGACTGGGGTAGGATTGGAAATCCTAATTAAGGATAGCTTTGCACAACTAATGTTGCTTTTCCCTCCCACTGTCTTTCTGTACTCTAATATATGCCAAAGACAGAAATGGAAGTGGTCAAATCAGTTCTGTCCACAGATTGACAAAGCCAGGAAGCATGTTAATAAAGCTGTTTCTGAATACCTCAGAGACCATAATATGGGCTCAATCTACAACAACAACCTGTGTTTTGACATGGATAACATCTATAGAAGTGATGACGTTCACTTCACAGATGAAGGGAATAGGGTGAATCTCAACAACCTCAAACTGTGCATTCGCACTTACATGTAGCTGCAACAAAGTCATAATGAACACAAAGGCTCTTCTCAGAGCACCCTATAACCCAACAGTGAAAAGTATATTTAAAAAGATATATATTCCTCATAAATATTTCCCGGATTCGCAAACCCATCGCAGATCCACAAAGCAAAAGCATGAACTCAATGAACAACAACAACACATTTTACATTTTTAACTATAATTTTAACTCTATACATATTCAAAAGTTTTTTAACTCTGTAAATTTGAATGTAAGTGTGTACTTCACTCTGAGTTGCTGTATGATAGGCTTCACAAGTATTTAAGTGCGTCTGTGACACAATGCATCACACTCCGAATGGGTCTGTGACTATGTGTCTCAGTGTCTAAATAGAATTCTACACAAATGCAACAACCTCTGACTGAGTCAGTGGCTGGCCATGTCAGTAACTGAAAGTGTTTGTGAATGGATGCATCAGTGTGTGAATGAAAAGGCTCATGGGTGCATCAATGTAGAAGTAGCTCTATGAGTGGCTGAACCATTATGTAAATGGGTTTCTCTGTCAGTGACTCAATGTCTCACTAACTCTGTGACTAGGTGTGTCACTGTTTGACTAGATCTCTAAGTGCATGCATCAGTGTCTGTGTAGGTCAATGACTGACAGTTTCAGTGTCTGACTGCATACGTTAGTGGGTACATCAATATCTGAGTGGGTTCACTATGTGAGTGAATCTCTGAGTGCATCTCTCTGTGTCTGTGTCAGTCAGTAACTGGGTATGCTAGTGTCTAAGAGGGTCTGTGAGAGGGTGCATCAGTGTCTGTCTGAGTCTATGAGTGGCTGCATCAGTGAATTAGTGGATCGCTCACTCGGTGCATAAATATCTAAGCAGGTTTGTCATAGTTGAAGTGGGTGTGTCAGTGTCTAAGTAGGTGTGCGAGTAAGTGCAGTAGCATCTCAGTGACTCTCAGACTGGCTATATCAGTAACTCTGTGGGTCTGTGAAAGGATGTCTCAGTATCTGTATGGATCTGTGGGTAGGTGCATCAGTGTGTGAGTGGGTTTGTAACTAGGTGTTTTAGTGTCTGAATGGATTGGTAGGGGTGTGTGTCAGAGTCTGTGTGGATGAGTAAATGGATGTCACAGTGTCTGACTAGGTCTGTAACTGGGTGCATCAGTGTCTGCAAGTGGGTGAACACTGTCTAATTAGATCTGTAAGTGGGTGCATCAGTGTCTCTTTGACTCTGTGAGTGGGTATATAAGTATATAAATTACTCCATAAGTACATGTGTGACTGTTTGTATAAGTGTGTAAGTCAATACATTACTGAGTGAATTAATATGATTATTTTTTATTTATTTATTTTTGGGTAGATCCACGGCTCCACTGCAACATTACACGGGGGGAGGGGGCTCGCTCAGCGCCGCGATGGAGTTGCGACGCCGACCGCGTGGGAATTTTTTTTAAAATCATTATTAGTGCCCCCCTTCTCTGGCCCGATTTTGGCCCCGGGGACCCCATCCCCTAGGGCCTGCCCTTTATTTTAATTTTTTTTTAATGAGAGGGGGGCCCTGCGGCCCCCTTTCCTAAGGCCAATTTAGGCCCAGAGGACCCCATCCACCGGGACCATGCCTTTATTTATTTATGTTTTTAAAAAAGGGGGAGGAGGTCGTACGGCCCCCCTCCCCGGGCCGATATTGACCCGGGGACCCCATCCCCGGGGCATGGCCACCTTGCTGGGAACCGCGGGGGTAGCCTGAAGATCCTGTGGTCCCTGCCGGCTCCCCACCACCTGCGGGAGACCGGCATTTGCTTTTGGACAGAGGAAGCTGCTAACATGTAGCTCCCTCTGTCCAAAAGCAATTCTGCTCTGCTTCATGGAAGCAAGAGCATTTTTATTGCTCTCGCTTCCATGAAGCGGAGCAGTGTTTGCTATGGCTGCTCCCGCCAAGCCATAGCAAACTGCAATGTCCCGGGGGTGGACACCCTGGTACATTGCTGGAGCTGGCCCTGGGGGGTGGCGGTCCCCAGGGCCATCTAGGGCTCCTGGAGTGGGCCATATGGCCCCCCTCCTTTGATCACATTTGCCCTGGGGAGGTGGTGGTCCCAGGGGCTGCGGGGGAGCCCATAGGGCCTCCCCTGCTTTTTTTTATTGTTAAAGTGTGTGCCCGAGGGAGGTGGCGGTCCCCGGGGAAGTGGGGGGCCACATGGCCCCCCAAATTTGTTTTGAATTAGGCCTGGGGAGGTGGTGGTCCCTGGGGCTGCGGGGGGCGTGTGGCCCCCGCATTTGGATGAATTAGCCCCGGGGAGGTGGCAGTCCCGCGCTTCGTTTGTTTTTGCATTTTCAGTGGGATTCATGGATCCACCACTATTCCCGCCGAAAATAAAATAAAAAATGCCTTTTCCGGCCCTGGGTGGTCCCTGTGGGCCTAGGGGGTCGGTGTGTTTCTACCCTGCCCCCTTTTCTTTTTTTTAAAGTTTTGTCTTGTGACAGTTCAATTGAGTCACAAGATGGCTGCAAACTCTTCCCGGTTTGAAGTGTTGGCAGCCAATCAGATCTCAGGCATGAGATTGGGAGGGGTCGCGGATCCACCCCGGCCACAGTTGTATATCTGAGAAATATTTATATTTGTCCACACAAAACAGAGATAGGAGTGGAGGTTGTAACTGTATAATCTTGTGCAAGTGGCTTTTGCTTAATGCGAAAAAACTGCCCTCACTCACAAATTGTGACATGCTTCATCATTGGGCTTGCTAACCAAAATCCCCGCACAGACCAACGCCTGGGGTGGAGCAAAGGGGAGGGGAAGACATTACAAACATACAAATAATAACGGGATCAAAAAAATAATAAATGTGCAGTTAGTGATCATTAAAACTAGCTTGGGTATATCCGCTGCTACGCTTTATTCCTGGATTACCCGGCCAGGGTTAAAAGAGAATAGGATGATGGTGAAAAAAGATTGTTAGTAACCGTTCACCCCTCCTTACCACATGTTCGTCAACAGGTTTCAGCCGGTTTCCAATAGCCCTCAATAGAAGGTCTGTACGGCTTTCTTCAGGACCTCTTGATCCCTTCTTAAGACCCCTACTGTCCTACTTTAATTCTGTAGGTTTTTTGGGGAATTTCCCTTTTCATTCAGGGGATATGTAAAACACACTCCAGTGATATCTGTGAATATAGGTATTGCCAGAATCACTTATATAGTAGACCAAACAGCAGATAAATAAATTCACTGGACACATACAATATATGCCCATGTGTCTACTTGTGTCAAGCACTGGTACCACGCTATCCCTCGTGTATTATGCCCCCTTTAAGGGTTGATGGGACATAAATATTTGTGTGTCCGTTCTCACAGCTTCAGATCCAATCGACCCAAAAACCCAGTCAATAATTTCTAATTTCTAATTTTCAATATTTTTAGCAAACGTTTTTGCACCGGTGTACATACCCCTCTTTTTGTTCAAATCACCCATTCTGATTGTTATTCTATTGTCTTGTTATAAAAAGTAGGACGAGTCATTCAACACATTAATTCAACTATGCTTGTTTTATCTCACTGATTGTGGGCTGATTGAAGAATCGGTCCCTCACCCTGCCGTTTGTCTGACCCTCAACAGGTACTTGCCCGTAGGATCTGGTTATAGTAACCAAATTCCATTTATTTAGTAATGACAACCTCGTGTTGACGGGCACAGTAATCCTGGAGGTCAGCGGCGGTTCTGGCAGTCAAACAATAAATCTCCCACCAATTTCTATAATATGCTGCCGAACAACTTGCTGGCGGGTGCCGCCGTCTTGATTGTGGCCTCACAAGAGATATTGTTCATCAATTTCCACACCAGGAAGTTACGGAGCACTCATCTGTTTGCAAACTTCAATCTTTATTGCGGCAGGCATGTTTCGGCGATGACGCCTTTCTCAATGCCATATTGCATAGCTTTTCTTTGCCCACTTTAAATTGGTCATGTCTTCCATCTATTGGACAGAAAAAGAGCGATGAAGGAAGACAGAATAAAATACTGTTCCCGTCTATGTCCGCCATCTTTGCATATACGTTTCAACAATATTTTCTTAGTGAGTGTGTCTATATGCTCGAATAAATGTCATTTTCATTAACACTTAGTAGGAACGAGTCATTCAATACATTAATTCAACCATGCTTGTTCTCTTTCACCGATTGTGGGCTGATTGAAGAATCGGTCCCTCGTCCCTGCCGTTTGTCTGATTCTCAACAGGTACTTGCCCGTAAGATCAGGTTATAGTAACCAAGGGCCTGATTACGATGGCGGGGAGACTGCCACCGACAGGCTTTCGGTGGCGGTCTGTCAGGCACCGCTGTGGGGATTACAATATCCCTTTCCGACGGTTGTTCTGCGGAGGTCAACCCACACAAAAACGGCAGGCGGAAACAGATCTGGGGGCCCGTAGCGGGCCCCCTCAACCCCCTGGGCCAGGGACATAGGCCCGGGGGCACCTATGGTGCCACCTACATATCCCTGTACCATGTGGCAGGCACCAAATGGTGCCTGCCACGTAGTGCAAGGATATGTAAACACCCTATTTTTTGTACTGCGGCTGGGGCTGCAGACTGCATCCCCGCCGCAATACAAAATATAGGGAATGTGACCGCCGTGGTGGCGGTCGCATTGTAATTCAGAGTGTGGGTAGGCCGCCTCGTGGCGGCTGGTCCTCATTCCAAGATGATGGCGGATGGACTTAAGTCCGTCTGCCTTCGTAATGAGGCCCTATATTCCATCCATTTAGTAATGATAATCTCCCACCAATTTCCACAATATGCTGCCGAACAACTTGCTTGCGGATGCCTCCATCGTGATTGTGGCCTCACAAGACATATTGTTCACCAATATCTCATGGGAGATTTATTGCTTGGCTGCCAGAACCGCTGCTGAACTCCAGGATTACTGTGCCCGTCAACACGAGGTTGTCATTACCAGAAAACACAAGTTCCTGGAGGACTGAACAAGAGTGAAGAACTCCATAGTCACATCAGCTGATGTGGTAGCATTTTCTTTAAGTTTATTTGATTGACCTAGCTCTGGAGATATTATGTTTCTATACTCTTCACTCTCACATACACTGCTGTCACTGTTGATTGTACATTGTGGATTATACTTTCAGGTCTTCCCCTTAGACAGATGTCTCCCCTCTGATGTGTGATTCTGATTTACTGGTTCCTATTTTTCTGCGATATCATGTAGTATGTAGTATTTTATAGCTTCTGTGACAGTTTTTTTCTTAGCACTCTAAGATGTAAAGAGTTTGTGCTGTTTTTCACACATGGTGAACCACAGGCTGGAACTGAGTAGAGGAGCTTGATGGTTGGGTGCGAGTTGGGCAGGGAGGAAGAAGTCTCTACTGTGACATAGCTTTAAAGATATCTTCAAGGTTGATGACTCTCATGTTAGTTATATACATACATATATTTTGTATGTGCCATTTGTTATGTGCCCCTTTATTTAACTTGTTACATTTTCTGTAATTAGAGTCACTGAGCACAAGCCTGTATGGGGTATTCTGCCACTTGGCAGTTATAATGTGTTTTCGAATTGTTGCCACTATGCGAAGACTATTATGGTACAGGTTTACAGGCAATTGTCAACAACATGACAAGTGCTATGCTGTTATATCTCTTGCCTAGTCCATGAGACATCTTGACTTAGCCACTTGGTTTAAAATACCCCCTCCTTTTTAGGTCTCGCTGAGCCAGCGCGCATGCGCTGCTCTGCGAGACTTTAGTAAGGGGCTTTTGAAAGTGCTCCGAAAGCGGCCACCAGCGTGCGGTTACGCGCACAAGCGCGCGCGACGTGCACAGCACTTTTTCTCGTCGCACGCGCGCGTTCGCACAACTCGCGTCACCACTCGCGTTTTTTTAAAATTATTATTTCATTTCACGGCCGCACGGCGTTACTTTTACGGCCGCGCGGCCAATGCTTGTTTATTTTGTCAGAGGATGTTACTTTCTGTCGTGTGTCTCTTGCTTCCCAGTATACTGAGCAGGAGGAGGTGCGACCTGCTAGGAGCTTAAGCTGCTCAACACATCGCTGCCTTCTTGTTGAGAGCCTGGCCATGCATTTGTTTACTGTATTTCATACGCTTCATCTTCATTAAAGCCAAACTGTAGAGCACTCTTGTTTCTGTCCTTTGCCTCGACGTTGGCTGCATTCGTGGCATTCGCTCGCTTCGGTACTCTATCAATCGCGTTAGGTTTCACTTTCATTTGTCCAGTCCACTTCATGTCCTCGTCCATTTTCTTGGTAGTGGAATTAACTCTTCCCATCTCACCAACGTCTCCTGAAATAGAGTTTCCAGTGTATGTGGAGCTGTGCCAGGGGCTTATCAACATGAAACGTTTTCCAGCTTTTACCCTTCAGTTGTTTCAATTCCCCTCATCCTCCCAACGTTGCTTGCAGTTCTCTCCCACCCTCCCGTATTTGATTTCAATTCACCCCCACCATCCAGATGTTGCTTTAAATTCCCAAATGCTGCCCAAAAAGAACAAGCATTGGTATAGCCAATAGGTCTCGCCTTTGGGACCTTATAAGTGTTTAGTTAACCAGCACAATATCCTTGGTGCAACAACATCAACTGTTCCATAGCTCAACACTTATAAGGTCCCAAAGGCGAGACCTATTGGCTCCTTTTTAGGTCTCGCCTACGCAGCGCACATGCGCTGCTTAGGAGGGCCTTTAGCCGTCGCTCTGCTCATTTTCAAGCACACACTCGTGCTTGTGGCGGCATCCACCTTGCGGGAGCGAGCAGCGGCGCACCACAATCACAAGTGCAGTGCTTGAAAATGAGCAGACTGCTCTCCCAAGCGCGCGCGCGCATGCACACCACTCGCGGGCTCCCCTCCTGCCTGCATTCCGCAGTCTCTCGCTAACCATTTGCTTTCAAGCTTTCAATTATACTTCCCTCCTATCGCAGTTTGCCTTTTTCCATCAGTCTTTCAACTCTGTGTTCCCACTCAGCCTCCTCAGTTTCCTTCCCCTGTTTCACTGTCAGTCTTTCTTTTGTGACTTTCTCTCCCTCCCTCTTTCCTTTCAGTCTACCCCCTATTTTATCTCACCCTTATTTCTCTTTCGTCATGTGCCTCTCTTGTCTCTCCCTTCCTATCTTTCCTATTCCGCGGCCTTGAACCTCTCTCCATCCTGTCTCAGTTCCTCTGCCTCTTTCTTAGTCACTCTCCATGTGAAATCCCCTCCTCCGTTTCTTCCCCTTCGAATTCTGGAGTTTTCCATGTCTTTCTCTCAGTCGACTCACGGTAACCTCTATTTAATCATTCATTTGTTCTTTCTTTCTTTCTCTCTATCTCATCTCTCTTGGCCCCATCTTTCTTTTCCTCTTTCTCTCCCTGCCTACTTACTACCGACTCTTTAACATCTCCGCCTCTATATAATCCATTTTACAACTTTCATCTCTTTCGGTCTTTCTCAATGTTTCACCTTCCACTGTCCCCCGTCCGTCTAGGTGCGGTAGTTATCCTCTATTTCAGTTTTCCATACATTCTCTCTCCCTCATTAGGACGATGGGCACCAGTCCTGTCTAATTAAGGTTAATTCCTACTACCCTGTCAATAGGCACCAGCCCTGTCACAATAATATGCACCAGTTCTATCACGACAACAGGCTCCAGTCTTTTCATAATAGGATACACTATTCCTCCTATCACGACGATTTACTCCAGTCCCGTCAGGATAAAGTGCACCAATCACAAGCTGACAGTAAGGGGCACTCACGGCACAGTGAGGCGCACTGATCCTCACACAATCATAGCCACCCACCACTTCATCGTAGGACACGCTATTCCTATCATGACAATAGGCGTCATATAAATGCTACGGGAATGCGCATTACTCGGAGAATGACTCTGAGCACCAGCCCTGTTACAAAACTGCTCTTTAGTCTTTTCGTAATTGTTGGAACATGAATGTGCCCTGCTCGTTAAACAGACGCATGCCCCTGCCCGAGTGCCTGACAGGACTGCACGTGAAACTGGTGTCCTGACATTGGCTTTGGCTCTTTTGTCACGCTAATCTAGCGTGTATTCAGAGGCTTAGGCGTGTCCTTGGTAATGGCATACCTGCACGAGCCACTCACTCAAAACAAGCATTGCCATAGCCAATAGGTCTCGCCTTTGGGACCTTATAAGTGTTTAGTTATCCAGCACAGTATCCTTGGTGCAACAACATCAAGTGTTGCATGGCTAAACACTTATAAGGTCCCAAAGGCGAGACCTATTGGCTATGCCAATGCTTGTTTATCATGTGGGTGCTTTGCAACAAGGTAATGTGTTGTTTCATGTTTCTAGTTGGTGTGTAGTTATGCAATTTTAATAACTACACGCACACACATATACATATTGAAAACATTACGTGCAGGATCGATTGCACTTTAATTTTTTACATTATGGAGCATACCAGTGAGAGCCAATGCAATTGTGCATATCCCCCTGCCATAATCACTTGTACATATACATGTATTTTTTCTAAGTTTATCACTTAGTTGTGTTTTAAGGGCGATTGAGCACATTTCTGTAAACAAAGGCCGTGATGAAGACCTTCTGGGTTGAAACGCTTTGCCATTATAACTACTGGAAACGGACACGCTGTGTGCGGATTGCATTTTCTTCAAACCTAACTGGATTTGCTTTTTTAGGTCGAGCCTAGCGTTGCAGCGCATACGCTGCTTGCTTTGCGAGGCATGCAGTATTCAGTATAGCGTGGAAGCTTCGTGGAAGATCCGCCCACTCTCTGCCCATCTTTTTCATTGGCTTAAGTCCTAAATGCTGCCTTCCGATTGGTTTTAGGCTTGTTAGTCCCTCCTCATGACGGTCATTTCGTCATTTGTATCCTTCCATGGCTACTGGCCCCTTTACTCCGAACACTATTTTCTTCCCTGTCTCCCCCTGCCCTCTCCCGCAGTCCGTGACTTTTCGGCCCCCCCCCCCACCCACCCACCCCCACTCCCCTTCGTGCCTTCTTTCCCGCCCGCACTCCCATTTCCAATGCAATAGGTCTCGCGTAAATGCGAGTCCTATTGCATTGCAAATGCTTGTTTTAACCGGCGCGGCAAGACTAGGCTCTGCTTCACTGACTGCCGCTGCTGCCCTGCCTTACAGAAGGCACACGAGTGTGTACATTTGCACGCTGATATGTCTGAGAAAGACTAAAACTCGGGGTGCCATGTTTAACTTCCAGCTCAAATGAGTCCTACAAGGCACCCTGGATAAGAAACCATCCATGCAGCAGGTTAGAAAATGTTAGAAGAAAAACATACACATCGCAACTTTTCTGTGTTCATTACAAGTGGCTCGAAAAATCCCAAAAGCCTGGACTGGTGTTTAAAAGACATCGTACAGTATCACTCTTCTCCACACTACCCCTAAACCCCATCACACTGCTCCCAGAAAGGGCAAGTACAGTTCTCACAGCGCTATTGTGGCACAGCGAGAAGTAATGTTAATCTGATACCGTCAACACTAGAAATTGTTGTTTTCTGTAAGAGGCACTAGAAAGTGTTCTCCGTACCGGTGCACTCTGGGCCATTTCATAAAGAGTGTACATTTAGGAGTGTGGGATAAGGAGGCGCCGGGCTAGAGCGCTTCATATGAAGAGCACAGGCCCAGAACATTACTGGGTCTGGGTCACGGAACCTCCAATCCCAACCTCAGACAGAAGAGCGAGGGCCCCCCAGAGTGTACCGGCATGGTAGGGAATTTATCGACCTCGGGTCGGAGAATGTCTAAGTAGGCCTTACAGGGGTTTGAATTAGTAGTACCCGCCACACCCAAACAGGTATCAGCAGCAAGTTCTGAAGCCGCACAGTCAGTCTGCCGGCTGAAAAAGAAAGGCCACTTAAGCTTACACCATAAAATCTTGCATCTTCAATGGAATCTAATCAGATGGGCATGCTCTGTAATTTATAAACATGTACATAAAATAATTAGGTTTACATTTGCACACATCAAATGAGGTTACACGGAGAGTGCACACAACTATGTACTGCACAAACATAAAAAACTCGTGCTATAATTTCTTTTGTTAATAGTACATTGACACCTCCATAATTTGCGCATGGGTTATTGAGGTTTGCAAATTATATTTTGCCAGTAAATTTCAACAATTGAATGTAAAGTTCTCTCGAATTTACACACAAAATAGTACAAGTGACAGTGCAAATAATCACGTCTTCCTGAAATCTCAAGGTTTACACTTAAGAGAACAACACATAACGAGGCTTACCCTTCAAGTGGTATACACAAAATAACGAGCTGTTGATCACCTCATTTACGTAGTTTCTAGGTGTAATGACCCAATTTAATCCACCTTTACCTTTCTTGCCTGGTTAATTCTTATGCAAAGTTGGGCAGAACAAGTTAAGTTACAGTTGCCCAAATTGATGTTGTCAAGAGTGGCCAGCACAATAGTCTGTTCCCAAATAATTCACCCAATGTCAACGTCAGTTAATATACTTTTTAATGATTGGTTAATAATTCCACAGAAAACTGAGGTCTGTTGGCAAGTATGATGCTCTGACCTTTACTTTTAGTGCACTGAGCTGAGTTTATTACACGTTTAAGGCAAACGTGTTTCTCTGAAAAAGCGTGAAAAAAATACCAGTTCTAGTACTCTGGAATATAATAGCACTTAAGCAGTCTTGGGGCATCCGTGATGTACATATGATGGTCTTAATTTAGGTTCAAGGTGCTTTTCAGAGACTCTGATTTGATTGGCGGCGAATGTAAATATTTAGCTTCCAAAACAAGTATCGCAGAGTGCTTGTCCAATGCTGTTGCAGCAAAACTGATTGTCACCTACAAAGCATAATGAATGTTATGCAGCTAGAACACATTTCCTGTGTTTATGCAGTAAAGGCCATATAAACTGTGTTTATGGATGTCAGCACCACAGTAGAGACAGAAAAAAGGAGTATCATATCATCAATCATAATATAACTTGCGTGCCACAACTATATGCAAAAATTGCGTAATGTCTGCAAAATGTAAGAAAAAATTGCCACAGTTATAGGGACCGTGGAATGATTATGGCACTTTGAGTGCGCTGTCTGCATAAACAGACCATTAAGAATTTTCAGTTGAGGCCCATTGAAATGTTTTGTTTCATGGAACAGCCAGATCTTTATTTTATTTCTTTAATTCTCGGTGATTGCATATTATCTTTTTTTCCGTACATTGATCCAGAGCTTCCAATTCTGTGTAACATACCTGGATGTTTAGTGTGAAACACAACACCACAAAATTCCACACCATACAATTCACTGCCACACAACACAACAGCACCCAACATAATTACACTCCACATAATACCACTCTACGCAACATGATTTAGCTCCACATAATTTCACTCTATTCAATACCCAAAAATACACCCCACATAAAACCACACTATGCCACATAGCAACAATCCACATAAATATATTCCACACCATGCTACATAATTACACTGTGCCACTGGATTCAAGCTAGCCTGGCTGAAGAAGGGTGACATACTCTGAAACCGGGCCCAGTATGCTTGTTTCCGGTCCAGGGAGGACCTAGCCTGGCAGTTTGGTCTGGACTGTTCCCATGGGGCACAGGGTCAAGACTGATTTGCATATGGCTGGGTCCAAACTGGGGTGGCGTGGTGGGCAAAAGAACGATGGATTTAACCCAGATCTTTTGACTGGGGGAGAATGTTTGCATTGTCAGCATTCTGTCCATCATTTGTTTGCTGTAACACTTTTCGCCCTAAGTGGGATGGGTATGCCCAGACGTGGGTCCCTTGCTCACTGTGCCACTGGATTCAAGCTAGCCTGGCTGAAGAAGGGTGACATACTCTGAAACCGGTCCCAGTATGCTTGTTTCCGGTCCAGGGAGGACCTAGCCTGGCAGTTCGGTCTGGACTGTTCCCATGGGGCACAGGGTCAAGACTGATTTGCATATGGCTGGGCCCAAACTGGGGTGGCATAGTGGGCAAAAGAACGATGGATTTAACCCAGATCTTTTGACTGGGGGAGAATGTTTGCATTGTCAGCATTCCGTCCATCATTTGTTTGCTGTAACACTTTTCGCCCTAAGTGGGATGGGTATGCCCAGACGTGGGTCCCTTGCTCACTGTGCCACTGGATTCAAGCTAGCCTGGCTGAAGAAGGGTGACATACTCTGAAACCGGTCCCAGTATGCTTGTTTCCGGTCCAGGGAGGACCTAGTCTGGCAGTTCGGTCTGGACTGTTCCCATGGGGCACAGGGTCAAGACTGATTTGCATATGGCTGGTTCCAAACTGGGGTGGCGTAGTGGGCAAAAGAACGATGGATTTAACCCAGATCTTTTAACTGGGGGAGAATGTTTGCATTGTCAGCATTCTGTCCATCATTTGTTTGCTGTAACACTTTTCGCCCTAAGTGGTATGGGTATGCCCAGACGTGGGTCCCTTGCTCACTGTGCCACTGGATTCAAGCTAGCCTGGCTGAAGAAGGGTAACATACTCTGAAACCGGTCCCAGTATGCTTGTTTCCGGTCCAGGGAGGACCTAGCCTGGCAGTTCGTTCTGGACTGTTCCCATGGGGCACAGGGTCAAGACTGATTTGCATATGGCTGGGTCCAAACTGGGGTGGCGTAGTGGGCAAAAGAAAGATGGATTTAACCCAGATCTTTTGACTGGGGGAGAATGTTTGCATTGTCAGCATTCCGTCCATCATGTGTTTGCTGTAACACATAATTACAATAAGCATAATTTCACTCAACGCCGCACAGTTCCATGCCACACAATTCTACTCCACACACTTCCATTTCACACCACATAATTAGACACTAAACCACATAATTCAGCTCAAAAACACAATTACACAACACACCACATACATCCAATCCACACCACACAATTCCACATCATGTGACAAAGTTCAACAGCACAGCACCTAATTAAACTCCACTACATACCACTCCACGACACAAAATACCATTCCACATAATTCCTCTACATGACAAACAATCCCACTCCACATAATTCCAATACACTCACTACCACATAATTAAGATCCACATAATTCCACTGCATACCATGCCACATAATTCCACTACACAAATCCACTCCACACCACACAATTCCACACCACACAGTTCAACAATGAACAAATCCGATCCAACCCACATACATTCACTACACTCCATAACACATGGGTAAAAGACATTCGGGCACAAGCATCAATGTAGGCTTTTGCGATTCCTTAATTGCGATTGTTAAGGAATCGCAATTAAGGAATTGCAAAAGCCTATGCAAGTAGGAATCGCTATAAAATTAGCGATTCCCAAACATTCCTTAATTGCGACTCGCAAATTGCGAGTCGCAATTAGGGAATACCTTCCCATTCATTCCTATGGGCCTACAGGCCCATAGGAATGAATGGGAGATTGCATGCGCAATTTGCGAGTACCAATAGGTACTCGCAAATTGCGCATGCAATTTCAAGGGTGCCAAAAGGACACCCTGTTGCACCCCTGACATTGAACTGTGCACACATATTAGGCACACACATGCCCCAAGGGCATGTGTGTGTAACCTTCAACTTTGAAAAATGCACTTTAGTGCATTTTTCAAAGTTTTTGCAAATTACCATCAAGTTCAAATTGATGGTAATTTGCGCCCCCTATTAACAAAATTGCTATTTGCGATTTCATCAGGCATTGCATTTAAGGAATCGCAATTTGCGATTCCTTAAATGCAATCGCAATTTAAGAAATCGCAATAAATTGCGATTTCTTAAATTGCGAGAGCCTTACAGTTTCATGCATCGCAGAGGCCCTTTTTGCGAGCCCAAACGGCTGATTTTTGCGAATCGCACCGTTTGCGCTCGCAAAAAAGGTTGATGCATGTGCCTGATTGTCATTTACAACTCTCGCAAAAGCAAGACCTATTGGCTTTGCCAATGCTTTTTTCTATAAAGCTCTAAAGCCTGTTTCCATTGTACATATTCCTCAACACAAGCCAATATAAACCAAAGCTGCTTTAGTATACAGTTGCTGTAAAAACTTGTAATATGGTATAGCGTGCACTTTTTTTTCTACATGATCACTCCACTGCAAACAAAAAAAATAAGTAAAAAACATTGTCATTTACAACGCCAATTGTTCTAACTTTCAAAAATGCAAGACCGATTGCATTGCAAATGCTTGTTCTAATTGTGAGCAGGACCCGCATCTGCTATCCTGCACCCTCCCCGCGTGGTGGACGTGACCGGGTTTTCTTGCGGGAGCTTCCGTGAATTAATAACTGCCAGCCCCCCGCAGCCAACCCAGCGCCATTGACGGAGTCACAGGAGATTGAGGAGAGAAGCCGCAGCTATGAACTTTGAAGCTACATGCGGACTGGCGGTTTAGAGAAACACGGAGGGTGAGTGACTTTTTGCGATTGCGTTGGAGGATGTGCGCGCTTTATCTGTGCCCCTCTGTTGTTTGTCTCTATCTTCATTACAGCCCTCCGCATTTCACTAGGTTTTGGCAGGGGAGTCACGCCAGCATTAAACAGCTTGTGGAGTGTGTCATTGGTTTCCTTTTGGATGTTGTTTTGTGTGCTCAGGAGACCTCAGCCCCAGGCTACTTAAGACAGTATGCACCTTTGAAAAGGATGTTTAATAAGAAAGATATGAACGAATCAAAGCAGAAACGAATGGAGGTAGCCATAAACCTCTTCAACGAACATGAAGAGACCACCATTGGCAGCTCAAGATGCAGACACAAGGCAGCACTGAAGCCATCAAAACTTTCAAATAGTAACTCTGCCACTATGAAAAACTTATGGAAAAAGAACAGATGTTGGGAGATAATGTCCCTTGAGAATTATATAGAGGTGGGGAGGGTCCCTAGGGACCTTAGGATTTTGATTACACCCACATACCAGAATCCCAATCCTAAACTCCTTGAAGAGTGGTCAGCGCTAATGGCAGGCACATGCAAAAATATGATGGAGCATCTGGCGAAATATGCTGCCATGGAGCTGGAGCTAGTAGTGGAGGAAATTGTCAAACTGAAAGAAAGACAATCTGGAGAAACATCCAGAACAAGAGGAAATCAAGGAGTTTTGACACAAATGGATGGAAGGCTAACGAAGTATAAGGAAGAGATCAAACAGAAGAAAAAATGCAAGTTCATGCGGGATAAACATGACTATGCTCAGGGGAGTATTTTGACCTTTGGCCGCAGGTTTGATGATGCTATCCACCAATACAAGCAGGTGGGGGCCCTCAGACAAAAGGAGCTGGTCAGCTCGGAGTTGGGCTCAGACAACTACTCATCGATTTGTAAGATCAAAGCATGGCAGGATGCAGGGAATCTCTCTCGTTTACATCATTGGTTGAATACCGTTTTTTACAAAGGAATAAGACGGGGCGGGTAAGACCACCCAGAGGAAGAGGAGGAACCAACGGAAAAGGAAGAGGACAAGAAGGGGAGGTCGAGACAACAAAAGACAGTATGCAGCATGGGAGAACTACATGGCAAACGAAGAGGAAATGAAGGATGAGAATGCTTTGACTGTGGTTAACCTCTCATCACATTTCTTGACCCCTCAAGAGAAATCGGCCCTGTAACTTGGTCTCACCTGTTGTCCCACGGCGAACCTGGACTACTGCAGAACTAGAATTGACATTTTTCTTTTCACACGCAAACTGAAGCTAAAGAAAGTGTTTCTTCAAAACCCTAAGAAAGTCCGAGGGGCTACTGGTTCTGCATGAGTAATGGCTCATGATACTCTATTAGAGGATTTGCAAATGGTGGATATCAAGGGCCTGTCTGCATTAGTAGAGCTAGAAGGAGGCTCAACTAACTGGGCCACAGAGAGGGACTTTCTTGAATCTCTTGATTTAGAACTTGGCAGGGCAACAACTACTCCATTCAAACCCAAGTGTTTATGTAATCCCATTACCCCACATGACATGATAGATACATTCCACGAGGTAGTCAGAAGGGATCTTATAAAGATCTGGCACAATACTTCTGACAGCTATGCTAACAACCTGAGTAGAACTCAGAGTGATGCATTGAGAAGTCTTAGGGAGGATCGGGATGTGGTCATCAAGCCATCAGATAAGGGAGGAAATCTCCTGTGGGATGCCAATAAATATCCCATTGAGGCGTTCAGACAGCTGGACACCATGGGTAACTATGAGAGGACTACCTTCCAGGTATACAATCAGGCAGTCTCTCAGTTTCAAACAATGCTCCCTGGATGGAGAGATAGAGGGCTCATTAGCATGGAGGAATTCAAATTCCTTTGGGCAAAACATCCTGTAGCACCCTGTTTTTATATGCTTCCTAAAGTACATAAGGACAGGGAGAACCCCCCAGGGAGGCCCATAGCATCAGCAAATAACAGCTTCTTGGAACACACATCAATGTTCCTAGACTTCTTCCTCCTACCGTATATCCTGGCACTACCCTCATACTGCAGAGACAGCACTAATTTTCTCACTAAAATACAGGACATTCCATGGCAGGCGCATTACCTTCTAATCACGTTGGATGTGGTTGCCTTATACACCTGCATTAATCATGATCAAGGGATTGAAGCATGCAAGTACTTTTTTAGGGAAAAACCATTGAGCAGATATGATCATTCTACTGTAGGAATAAAAATTATGCTATTGCATTGTTTTACGTAAGTTAGCATTCGCAATGCCATTTTGTATCATGATCAAAACTAATTCTTTTCCATTTCCGAGAAACGGTCTTCTCTGGGTTATGTTTCTTTGGAGCTAAGTTCTGCCACACTAATGAATGCACTGTTCTTATTAGCGCATACCTTTCCTTTAGATGTCAGCCTTCTCCCACTTGTCTAGTGGCGGGCACAGGCGGAATGACCTTGACTAGTAGATAATGTGTGCTCGGCTTCAGAACCAAAACTTACTCCTTTGTAATTTACTGTCCAGCTGCGTCTCTCTGGAAAATTCCATGGTGGGTGTGTTTTCATTGATTCTGAAATGTACATAATGCATCGTTATACTTGCTGAAGACAGTCCCTCTCTGCAGCACTCCTTAGCGGCTGGGCAGATTGGGCAGATTGGGCTCCGCTCTGAGTGTACTCTGAATAAACTATTATTGGTTTTTATTCTCTACTGTCTGACCAACTCTTCATTTTAGTGGAAGGCTGAGAGGTGGTCATTGGTGACCCGAATCGGGCCACTTCCTTCAGTTGGCGCCCGAACAGGGACTCCTTTGGGTGAGTGGCCCTTCCCCTTCTGCGGACGGGGGAGAGGTCTAGGCCATCGTCGGGTCGGACGGACGGATCAGGGATCCCTGCACAAAGAGTTCCTGATACTCAAAGCTGCCCCTTCTGTCCCGCCGGACGGTGCCTCGCCCAGTGGTTATCCCGACTGGAGTCCTGAACGGCGAAACCCTTGGATCTGACCGTTTGGTCTGAAGAGTCGGCAGTGGAGAATAGATTAGTTTTGACCTCCATATATCAGGTGAGTTTGTTTTGGTTCTTTGTGGATATGGTACCATTTTGGTTTGTATTTGGTACGGTCTAAGGACCGTCTTCAGGACAAAAGCAATTGCAATTGTTTTGCTAGGCATAGAATAGTGAACTTGTTTTCTTTTGAAAATGCCTAGTTTCACTAAATTGTTTGTCTTGTGCTGTCGTTGTTGTTCTACTGATGCTCGATTGAAAGAAAGTCACCCGGCGCCTCCAAAAGGCACTCCGAATTTTGATATGTATGTGAAGCATGGTCTAGTACATTATGGCACAAATATACAAGGGACATTGCCGAATTGCAGTGGCTGTTGACGGGCACTTTCGATGAACAAAAGATTGAGTATTTATAGGAACAGTTGTTTAAGAAGGCGAAGAAGGCAGTCTATGTTTGATTCCCTCAGAACGTGGCAGAAAGCAGCTAGACAAAAGCAGTTGAAGTCAGAAAAGGAGGCCCGGAAAGGGAGAATGCAGACGTTGACTCAAAAGGCAGTAGAGTATGATAAGGAAAAACAGGAGCAGGGTATTGACTGTGAAGATAGTAGGTTTTGATTACATATTGACAAATCATATGTAGCTCAGGAGGAAGATGATACTTTTGTGGAAGAATTGTTGAATGCCCGACTCCCACCTCCATATGCTCCGCAAAGAATATATCCTACTGTCCCGGCCCTCACACAGCCGCCCGTAACAGTTGCGTCCATTGCATCTGTCCTGGTGTCTACCGTTGTTACGTCAACGGCTCTGGCTTTGGCTCCTCCTCCCCCTTCTCCCTCTGTTTCTTTGCCGTCTGTGGCAACAGTGACTATTAGTACTCCTGCTGTACCTATTGTCTCAGCATCCCTTTCGCCAGCTTTTTCCCCCACGACACAGCCCCCAGCGACGATAGTGCCTGTTGCTTCTGTTGCGTCTCCCACTGTGGTTTTTCATCCTCCAACATTAGTATGTAGTGGGACACTGGTGCGTGGATTTGAGGACAGGGATTGGATGAAATTTAAAGAGTGTATGGGACCGTTAGTGAGATCTGATGTGGGAGATGAAGAAAAGAGGGTAATAGCTAATCGGGCTGCACAGTGGGCCAGTAATCCTATTTATAGTGTAGAGGATGTCTGGTCGACTATGAAAGATTTTGAGCCTTTTATACAGCAACATGCCCTTAAACACATGTCTGCCACTTTGACCTGTCTTTGGCAACAGCACTTTGAAGCAGAAGCACCTCAAATTGTAGGTTGGCAGCGGGTCGGCGCCTTGTGCGCGGCAGAGGAGAAGCGCTGTTTGTCACCCAGGGAAGGACTCCGCTCGCGCCCTGTCCCTGCGGGCATCCTCCCGAGGCGCTCGCGGTGCTCGAGGCTGATGGCTGGAGGCTTCTGCGACAACAGTCCCCGTGCCTGAGGCGGCTCTCCGTGTGTCCCGTACTTTCAAGGCGAAGGAACGAGAGGTCCAGGCAGGTGTTGGGACAACATGAGGAGGCGAGATGGAGCCCAGGCTGCTGCTGGTGGCCGCCCTCTGCTGCGAGTACAGCCTGATCACACCCGGCTGCTGCGCCATGAGACCCAACGATTGCTCCTCATTTTATCCTGGAGATCTTGTTTACAAAAAGTAAAGTGAACTGACCCGCGCAACACCGGCACCACCAGCAACTTCCTGACGGGGGGAGACTACAGCTCCCAGACTGCTCCCTGGGCTGCCGCAGCTGTGTCCAACACGCGCCAGGAGGCGCATAAAGCTCCTCGCGGCTCCCGCTTCGTGGGACCCGTGCAACACCGGGACCACCAGCAACTTCCTGACGGGGGGAGACTACAGCTCCCAGACTGCTCCCTGGGCTGCCGCAGCTGTGTCCAACACGCGCCAGGAGGCGCATAAAGCTCCTTGCGGCTCCCGCTTCGCGGGACGCGCGCGGGCGCGCCCGTGCAAATCCCGGGCCAAGGGCGGGCCCGTCCTTGCCCATCAGTGACCGGAAGAAGGCCGGGCTGGGCCACCCCTCTAACGTCAACAATGGGTAAGCGAAAACAATTGTGCAGTCAAGATCAGGGGGGGTAAAAGCAAAAATCCCAAGAAAGTCGGCATCTATTATATCATATTTAACTTCGGCGGTGGGAGCCCTAAACAAGGAAATCGCTAACGCAGAAAAAGAGCTGGGTTTGGGCATGAGCCAAGAGCCAGACGAGGGGAATGCTACACCCGACCTTGTGACAATAATTCCCGTTCCCTTGGAACCCACGGTACTGATAACGACACCGGCAGTCGCGCAGGGCACTCTAACATGCAATGTTGTTCAGACTGGGGGCATGGATGACGTCACTAAAGAACCTTTGCCTGTGTTGGAAAAGGCACCAAAAGGGATGTCCCTGGGGCCCGCTGGGAAAAGGAGATTCACCAGAAAAACCTGCAAACGGGACATAGGCTTAAAAAAAAGTAACTCTACCCAAGGGAATGTTGTGAGCGAAAATATCTACCTGATAGTTCGGAATATGGTGGAGGAGATCTTTACCTCACGGCTGGAACCTGCTCTTACTAGCATAGCTAAAGACATTATTGACACTTTGAACACTTGTGTTGCTGGGATTTTGAAAAAATTTGAGCGTATTGATTCTTTTTTAACAGCTCTGAAACCTCTGCACGTTTCTCCTAGTTCAATTATGCTCCCTAAAGCCCAGCTAGAGACCAGGCTACGCACTGGTGTAGACAACTCGGGTGGTCAACCACTTTCCCCATTACGGGTAAGGCCAGAATCCGGATTCATGGAGAGAGTTGGGGCACACCAGGGCCGCCCTGAGAGGTGGGGGAATTCCAGCCGCCCCGACAGGAACCCTGTGGTCATGACAGCTAATGCCCAGACCTTGGTTACTAGGGAGCCCCGACCCTCAAATGAGAGGCCTGTAAAACCCAATTGCTGTAGTCTTAATCTCCCCCCAGAAGCGACCCCACTGGTTGCGGTCCTTGTAAGGGTACCACCACTTGGTGCTGATGATAATGAATCCACCCCGGCCCTCCTACTAAAAGCCAAAAAATGGTGTGAACAATATTGAACTGGAAATACCGAGATCTCTTCTAGCATTATAATGGCCAGACGGGTGGGGTGGGTGGGTAATCGCCCGAAACAAGTTGATGGCGATTGTATTATTGTTAATTTTAACACACGAAATGCAGCTGACAGACTGTTTTGGGATGCCTCGGACCTGGACCTGGAGAAGGGGAAGGGGGGTATCAGAGCCCTGCCATTGGGTTATTTTTATCCCCCAGTAAGACGATCGAATGTACTTGTTAAAACCCACTCTGAGGTATACTCGAGGAGGCCCTATCAGTCTCCTCAACGCCTTGTTGAAATTAAAAATTTGGAGCTCCACCCAGAAAGTTTTAGTGTTAGAGACATAATAGTCCCGCAAACTCTTCCTACGCAAATAGGCCGCGAAGGAGTGGGCATAGCCCTATTAAATAGATTTTCTCCACTGTCTCAGCTAGACGAGAATGATTGACTAGAGTTACCCCATGATTGTTTACCTGACTCCAGTCATAATCTCCAGCCTATTGACTTAGAAGTTGCCCCCAATTGCAAGATTATTAGTTGGAACATTGCGGGGCTCGGATCTAAAAGGGATGATCCTAGCTGGCTTGAGTTTATAAAAAAATACGACATTATTGCTCTCCAGGAAACATGGGAGAGGGAGAGCAATTTTTGGCTGGATGGGTTTAAAACTTTCTGCTCACCTGCACGTCCTACTCCGGCAGGTAGAGCCAAGGGGGGCTTAGTGCTCCTTTTTTCTTTAAAGTTAAAAGGGTCCATAAAGATGATGGAGGTAAGCTCCCATAATTGTCTGATAATAGAATTATGCACCCCCAATTGCCCTAAAACATTATTAATTAATTTTTATAACTCTGGGGAATGCGATTTTATGAATGAACACCTATCTTATTTGAAATGTTTTTTAGAAGTTTATAGATCGAAGCAATCCACTTTTTATTATATCATACTTATGGGCGATTTTAATATTCATCTGTGCAATCTGAATTGTTATGTTGATGATCATTTGGGCCCTGATTATTCGGTGTCACCCCACTTTGAGCATACGCAAAAGGGGTAGGCTCTGGAGGACCTCCTGGCAGGAGCTGACCTCTTCGAACCTGGTTTCAATGATTTATCTGAGCGGGTTCCGACATTTAAGGCCAAGGGAAGGGATACCATTATTGATTACATATTCTTGTCCCCCTCAATGCTAGCTAATGTAGTGCTCTATAACGCTAGGTTGTCCCCCTTTAGCGATCATAACCCAGTAATTCTTGAATTAAACAAAGACTTGGGTCTTCTGTGCTCACTGGGCAGGAACACAGGAGTTAATCATGTGGCAACAAGTGACCAGGGGAGGAGGCTCAAATGGTCTAAGGTAATTCCTGAATCTTTCTTTGTTAATTTATGCATTAAGGCTAAAAATGATATCGCAAAATGCGCGGATTATTCCACCCCAAAGGCTGAGGTCATTAGAGCCTTTGAAGGTATCTGCGGCCAGGTAGCAACTGACTTGACTGTTAAAACTAAACCCAGATCTAACCCAGGTGAAAGGTGGTTTGACGCAAATTGCTCTAGGGCCCATCGAAATTTAGTACAAGCCCTGAAAAATAAACCAAGAGACAGGGAGCAGATAGCTAGTCTCAGGAAGCACTATAAGCTAGCGGTATATACCCGTAAAAGTGAGATCAAATCAGAGGCCTGGAACGCTCTAATGTCTGTTGAAGTCCTAAAGGATAGCTCGAAATTTTGGGCTATTGTTAACACACCTTTCTTCTCGGGTTCAGAGAATTACATCCTGGAAACTAATATCTCAGAAGAACAGTGGCTATTTAAGATTATTTATGGATCAAGCGAGGTTCAGGATCCCTTTCCAGCTTCAGAGACACATGGTGATTTACCTTTGTTGGTTTTTAAAGAGGCGGACATTGAAAAGGCAATAATAGAGACATCCAGCAATAAGGCACCTGGCCCTGATTGTGCCCTGCAGACCTGTATAAAGGTGAACCTAAATTTTGGGCAAAGATTTTGGCAAATGTGTTTAATGCCTCAGTTGTGCATGGGTTTCCAGCATACTGGTCCCTGTCTACAATTATACCAGTTTTTAAAAAGGAGGAGATCCACGGTGCTACAGACCTATATCATTGATTGATTCTGCTGTCAAAATTTTAGGTAAAGTGATCTTGGCTAAAGACACTGATTGCGTAAATGATAATGGCGTTTTATCCAATCTTCAGTATGGTTTTAGACAAGGCAGAAGCACCATGGATCAGTGCCTTAATTTATATTTATTAATAGGCAAATACACCGTAGCCAAAAAAGGTTCCTTGCAAATGGCTTTTATGGACCTCACCTCCGCATTTGATCTGGTAAACAGATCGAAGCTCTGGCCTATTTTACTTGATATGGGTATTGATTCCTGTTTGGTTCACTTTTTAGCAGATTTACATCGGGATCTTTCAGCAGCTGTCAGGGTCACTCAGGACGGCAAATGCACTAGTCACTTTAAATCAGGCAGAGGTGTCCGCCAGGGTTGTATATTGGCGCCATTACTTTTTACCCTTTATATCAATGCCCTAGATAAAACCCTGGATCAGGCCAGTTTGGATATTCCGCGTGTAGGGACTAGGACTATTCCGTTCCTCCTATACGCGGACGATGCCGTTTTATTATCCCGAACTGCCATAGGTCTTCAGAGACTGTTGGATGCA
The DNA here is from genome assembly GCA_963921515.1 of Calotriton arnoldi. NCBI lineage: Eukaryota > Metazoa > Chordata > Amphibia > Caudata > Salamandridae > Calotriton > Calotriton arnoldi. Next base: position 296,014 of record CAWUFW010015218.1, on the reverse strand, counting down.
TTTGGGGCTTACATGAAATCCCTGGATCTGGTTGTGAATATGTCGAAATCACATGTCATGATAATGGGCCAAAGAAATAGAAAAGATAAAACTTTCTCATGCAATGGAGCTGAGGTGTCCAGAGTGACCTCTTTTACATATCTGGGGGTTTTATTTGATGACAGATGTTCCTGGGTCCCCCAACATAAAGCTAAAAAAACCGCAGTAGTTAGATCGACGTCAGCTTTATTGGGGTTCTCACAGCGATTGGGAGCCAGGCCTTTTGAAGCTATTCTTTCCATCTATAGATCTAAATGTCTGGCTATTGCAACATATGGTTCTGCCATTTGGGGCTACAAACAGTTGGCAGGTATGCAGTTGGCTGAAAATAAATGTTTATGTACCCTCATGTCTGTGCCCCAATCAACCCCAACTTTTGCCATTCATCAGGAACTGGGGTTGGGATATGTGACTGACTCGCTGAGACTGGCCCCCTTGGTTTGCTGGATTAAAACCTGGCTCAATCCAGAGATAACTTTGAACCACCAGATCTTACGGGACTGTGTTGCCCTGATAAAGCCAGCAGCATTCCGTGGCTGTCTTACGTTAAGTGCATGTTTCTTAAACTAGGGCGACCCGATATTTATAATGTCCCAGAAGGGATCAAAAAAGATGATGTAAAATGGGTGAAATCACAATTTTTGAATATACTGATGTTGGAACGGGAGGAACGGGAGATACAAAAACCTTTGGTTAGGGCTCATTATTTAATTAATTCTTCCCCATTAATTGAGCCCTACCTGAGAATTGTGTCCAAGCCTTATCATCGTTGGCTCCTGACTAGGTTCCGCTTCAATTTGATTCATTTTTCGCTGGGTAACCTTCCTGGATGGTGTAAATCAGAGGATATAGGCCCGTGTCAGTGCGACAACTTCTCACCACAGGATACAATGCATTTTATCATGTTTTGTGATTTTTACAATGACATACGGAGGAGGTTTCTAGCCCCTCTAATGAGGGGAAAGGGCTTCCTACAGGTTAGACCAGCCTTAATGTAGCTTCAATTGCTAGATGATACACAGAATATTTTTAACATTGCTAGTTTCCTTGTTGCTGCTGTCCGCCTTAGGAAAAGGAGATTTCCTATGATTAATGACGTATGAATTTTTCAATTTTTATTCTAATGTAATTGTGTTTGCCTGATAATTTTTAAGTCCTGATGAATTATAGATCTCTTGTAGGAATTTTATACCTTTTATATCGCTCATTTGTATTGAATGATAATACTTCTGTTTTCTGTTTTGTGTATTGTACTTTTATGATTTTAATTAATCGAATAAAGTGGTTTGACTGACTGACTGACCTCAAATTGTATACGACATAAGAGATCGAGGGAATATTAGTGAATTGGGGCCGGAACAGGTTTTTGCTAATGTTATGACAATAGTTGCATAAAGGGGAAGACTACATGAGAAAAATACCAGGTAAGTATCTCAGTATCCAATGCGAGAGGTGCATCCCATATATCACCACGAGATACCGGAATTGACAGATGATCGTGGTAATGTTACTGGAGCAGCAGTGGCGGCCAGGTTCCAGGAGCAGTGGGTTTATACTCCGTGGAATAGAAGTGAGGTTTTATCTCTTAAGACTCATTTACCAGATCCTAGGAAGAATCCCACTGCTTATTATAAAGAACTGACTGAAGCTGCTTCTTCCACGGTGATGACTCTTGCTGATATTGAAATGTTCTTTGTTCTTCTTGTTCCAGTTGATATTTGGAGGCAGGTTCATACTCAAGATCATGTTCCACAGTTGGGTGGTACTTGGGATCAAATTAAGGCATGGGATCAGGAAAGGAAGCCCGGTGATAAGCCTCGAGCGGAGATTTTTGCGTTGCCAGGTCGTATAATTACGTATATGCATTCTCTTATTCTGGCAAGAAAGGTGGATTGGGATAAATTGTCGGCCTGTCGGCAGAAGAAAGATGAGTGTGTCTGATTTTTTTACTCGATTTGAAGGTACATTTTTGGATTATAGTTGACAGGATTTGTCCGTTGAGGGAGGTGTTCGGTTGTTTGTTAAAAGATTAATTTCTAACCCGCTTCCTGAAATTGCGACTCGATTGCAAGCTTCTGAGAGTACCTGGTCCACCTCCTCTCCCTCTGTTATTTTGAATATGGTACAATATTATGAGCATAGGGATAATGAGGACAAGGAGAGGACAGAAAAGAGACATAAGGATTTAAAGATGAAGGTGTTGTTACAGCAGGCTTTTAGAGGGAATACGAGAGGACGTGGTGGTCCTGCTCGACAGCTTCCACGCACTAGTAGGCAGCCAACAACTACGCCCTTGGGTCCGAATCAGTGTGCGTATTATAAAGAGGAGGGACTTTGGCGTAGTGAGTGTCCTGTGTTTTTGCAGAAGGTAGCGGTCCGGAGGGGACGGGGTTCTCGTGGACGGGGTCATGGAACAGGAGGGGCAGATAGAGTTCAGAATGCTGTAGCCTCACAGGGTCGTTCTGATAATAATTACTTTGATGACCCTCGTGATGGACAGTATTACCATGATGATTTTGAAATGGAAGAAGTGACAGGGATGTCTTACAGCTAGGACAGCCAGGGGCAGAGTGAGGGACCAGTTCCGATACCTGTAGACCAGCGTGGTCCTTATGTAACCGCAGAACTGCAAGGTTCAACTAAGGAATTCTTGGTGGACACAGGTGTGACAAAAAGTTCTGTTTCTCAAAATATGGTCCCTGGGGCCGCTCTGTCTGGCCATAATAATGTGTTGGTTGGTTTCTCTGGTGTACCGGTTGTAAGCCCCATTTCAAAACCTCTTGCATTGACTATTGGTCCTTTCACTATGGATTCGCCATTGTTGTTGATATCTAATTGTGGTGAAAATTTGATGGGTTTGCATTTGTTGAAAAAATTGCATGCCACAATTTATTGTTCTCCGGCAGGTGCCTATATGACAATGGGTCCAGATGTAGCAAGCGCTAAGCAGTGTTTGTACAAAGATGCACCCCTTCCTGTTGAGTTTAAAGATGTGCCACCGACTCTGTGGGCGACAGGCGACACAGATGTGGGATTGTTGCAAATATCGCCGGTTTTGATATTTATCAGGGTTTACATTGGCTGGTAGGAGTTTTAGATTCTGTCGAGCTCCTCAAGGCTATACTGAAAGTCTGAGTATTTATAGTCAAGCTTTAAAAAGTCAGTTGGATTCCCTATCGCTTCCCTCAGGTAATGTATTGGTGCAGTTTGTTGATGACTTGCTCATTGCTTCTGACACAGAGCAAGGTTGCAAAGACAGTACAGTTAAATTGTTGTTACATTTGGCCCAACATGGACATAAGGTGTCTCTTTCTAAATTTCAATATTGTTGACAGGAGGTCACCTATTTAGGTCACCTACTGTCGAAGGAGGGCAGGATATTGACTCCTGAGCGCATCAGTACCATTGTTAAAATTCCCGTTCCAGAAACTCAGAAAGATGTGCGCACTTTTATAGGTATCACTTCCTACTGTCGTCAGTGGATACCTAACTACTCGTTACTAATCAAACCTCTGCTTTCACTAACACTAAAGGATTTGCATGAGCCCCTGCCTTGGACGCCTGACTGTCAGCAGTCTTTTGAGCAATTGAAAACTGCGCTTTGATCGGTTCCGGTACTTGGCACTCCTGATTTTAAGAAGCTGTTTGTGTTGTACGTCCATGAGATGGCTGGCTGCGCCCTTTCCGTTTTAACACAAAAATTTGGAGATAAGCAAATGCTGTGTGCTTATTTCTCTGCTGTTCTTGACCCTGTCGCAAGAGCCCTCCCGAGCTGTCTAAGAGCGGTCGCGGCTGTGGCTGTATCTATCAGACAGTCGGCTGGACTCGTACTTGATACTGATCTCACGGTCATGGTACCCCATGCTATGGACACGCTTTTGAATAAGACTAAGACACAGCACCTCACCAGTGCACGTCTGACTGGCTATGAATTAACTTTGTTTGCCAAACACATCACGATTGAAAGATGTGCCACTCTGAATCCAGCCACGTTACTGCCCCTCCCTTCTGAGAATGATGAGATTGATAAACATGACTGTATCTTCCGAACGGAAGAAGAGATGAAGGGACGGGTAGACCTGACTGATGTTCCCTTATCTGACCCACAAGGGGAACTATATGTCTATGGCTCTTGTTTTTTACCAGATGGCACTACAACTGCTGCGTATGCTATTACCACACTGCGTACGGTAGTTGAGACATCACGAGTTCCTTACCAATCGGCTTAAGCTGCGGAGCTTGTTGCTTTGATACGAGCTTGCGAATTGAGTGAGGGATTGGTTGTCAATATCTATACTGACAGCCAATATGCCTTTGGAGTTGCACACAATTTTGGGCGACTCTGGGCTGAGAGAGGGTTTCTTACTTCGCATGGCACCAAGATTCAGCATGGGCACCTTATATTGCGGCGGCTTCTGTCTGCTTTGACGCTCCCTAAGAAATTGGCTATAGTGAAGTGTAGTGCCCATCGGAAAGTCACTGACGATGTAGGTAGGGGAAATGCTTTTGCGGATCAGACAGCTAAGGAAACAGCCCGGACCAAAATTAAAAGAATGTTTGTAGCAGGTCCTGCTAGGTGGGTGCCTGAAGTTACTATGTTTGAGGATACACTTGAGAATGTGAAGGAGATACAAAGTGAGGCCACAATAGAAGAATTAGCATTATGGCAAGAAAGTACAGCACAATTGAACGATGGGGGATGTTGGATTGACAAGTCAGGGAAGCAGAGATGGATGTTGCCAGATGCATATGTTCTCCCTGTAGTTGCGATGGCCAACGGCCCAGCCCATATTAGTGCTAAGCGTATTTGCAAGTTGTTAGATCCTGTATGGCAGAATGATAACATTTCGAAGACTGCTGCACACTTACAGGCACATGCATCAACCATTTTTGCGAGCGCAAACGGTGCGATTCGCAAAAATCGGCCGTTTGCGCCCGCAAAAATGGCATTTGCGATGCATCAAGGTTCAAGGCACTCGCAATTTGAGAATTCGCAATTAATTGCGAGTTCTCAAATTGCGATAGCATTTAAGGAATCGCATTTTGCGATTCCTTAAATGCAATGCAAGAACCATTTTGAAGTAGCGATTTCGCTATTGGGGCGCAAATTACCATGAAGTTGAACTTGATGGTAATTTGCAAAACTTTGAAAAATGCAATAAAGTGCATTTTTCAAACTTGTAGGTTACACACACACATGTCCTTGGGACATGTGTGTGCGCAACATTTGTGCACACCACAATTTCAGGGGTGCAACAGGGTGTCCTTTGACACCCTTGCAACCTTGAAATTGCATTCTCAATTTGCGATTCTCTAATTGCTAATCGCAAATTGAGAATGTCTTCCCATTCATTCCTATGGGCCTCTAGGCCCATAGGAATGAATGGGGAGGTATTCCTTATTTGCGAGTCGCAATTTGCGAGTCGCAAATAAGTAATGTGTAGGAATCGCTATTTTTATAGCGATTCCTACATGCATAGGCTTTTATGAAGTCCTTAATTGCGATTCCTTAATAATCGCAATTAAGGACTCTCAAAATCCTACCTTGATGCATGTGCCTGTTAGTGAAGTATTGTATGGTGTGCAGGATGCACAATCCTGGAAAAGGTACTCCTACCCACCCGGCAATTTTGCACTGCCTACTTTCCCTGTTGAAGTCCTTCAGATGGATTTTATAGAACTGGAGCGGTGCAATAATTTGAAGTATGTTGTGGTGGTTGTTTGTGCTTTCAGTAAATGGGTTGAAGCGTATCCTACTAAAGACAATACAGCTGTTATGACTGCAAAGGTACTCCTGAAAGAGTTCTTTCCTCGTTTCAGCTTGCCCCGTTTGATTTGGAGTGATAACGGAAGTCATTTCAATGCCAAGGTTATTCAGTTAATTTGTGATGGTTTGCACATAAAACAGAAGTTTCATGCCGCAAACCACCCGCAGTCAGCAGGTTTGGTTGAGAAGTACAATGGGACTCTCAAACTGAAAATGGCAAAGATTCAGGAGACAACAGGGTTACAGTGGCCAGATGCCCTACCATTAGCACTTTTGTCAACAAGAACTACAGCACATTCCAGGACAGGATTGTCACCGTATTAGGTCATTTTTGGACGCCCGGCAAATGTCTGGGGCGTCCCGCGTCCTCGATGGTTTACTGATATTGAGTACCCCTTGTTGATCGATTACCTATGCCAGTTAACTGAAAATTTGCGTTCTATTCACCAACAGGTCCAGGAAGCCCTACCAGCTACACCAGAGGGGCCCGGACACGATATTCAGCCCGGTGACTACATACTGGTTCTAAATTTTCAGCGGAAGAAGAGTTTGGAGGCGCATTGGAAGGGACCACTCCAAGTCTTGTTGGCAACCCGCACAGCTGTCAAAGTTTCTGGCCGTAAGAATTGGATTCATACATCCCATTGCAAAAGGGTTCCTCTCCCTCTGCCCTATGATCAGTGGACGAAAGACGGAGTCTGGGACTCTGAGTGCGAGAAGGTGCCTCAGTTTGTCCCATTCCGTGACTCCAGGCTGACCTGGACCAAAATGGATAAGGAGAATGATGAAGTGCTGAATGCAGCAGTTCCACCTGAGATACGAGCTATCCAGGAGCCCCTTTTCATTAACCCCTCTGTGCCTGGAGTCACCAGGTACAATCTGCGTCCTCGGTTGAGGAATAGTGCACAAAAGGAGAAGTCAGATTAGTCAGGGATGGACTGTGTAAGTTAGGGTGTACTTTGCTATAGTACCAACGGAGTTAGTTTAGGGTGATGTGGGATTTGTGCACTGTTTGAACATTGGACAGGATAGATCAAACGTGTCCCCTTGGGGTACATTATCCTGATCGGCGTGGGATACATCAAGAGCTTAGGACAGAGCAAGCTCCACCACCGGTGCTCAAGACCACCAACGTTTTGATGAACAATAGGAGCCTGTACCAGTGAGGCTCTGACGGACACTGGGAACATGTATACTTCTCTTGCTGGCAATTTGCCCCCTTGCTTTATCATTTGCTATGCACCCTTTTGGCAGAATGGTTGCCGACGAAGAGCAGTTAATGTTAAATTGCATTTATAAAGCGCTAATCACCGAAGGTCTCTAAGCGCTACAACATGAGTCAGTAATTCCCCTTGTTCATGTACGAAAATGTTGGTTTACCAAGCGAAAAATACTATGTGCTGTTCTTGTATTGCTGCTGTTGTTGATTCTGGGCGGGGTGTCCTGGGTTTTGGAATGCGATCGGAGTCATGTACTAAACACAAGATTGTTTCTCAAGTTCGTATGAAAAGGACAGCCCCGAGTAATGTCTTTTTAGATACACATAAAAGATTTTTTGGTGAAGGTACAGCCTGTTATCCTACTGAATCCGTTACAAGTTTATGGACTGCTTACATGTTGTCAACGGTTAATTATACATATGTCCGCCCACCCCAATTTATAGAGGTAAAGGGTGAGTTTGGGATAGGGTATTCCGGTCCTTGGTTATATTATCGGAAGCCGCGAGGGAAGGGATATCCAGGTTGTGACACTAATATGTACTGTAATAATTTGTATATGAAAGAGCAGAACATCACCTTAGTGGGCTGGCATTACCAAGATAATAACGGTCACTCGAAAAGCTGGTTATTATCCCGCATGTTGTCCAATAGTAAACAGTACTGATGCATTTCCATATGTAAATTGTTCCGGAATATTATTGTTCAAAAATACAATGTCTTTAGTGAAAAAGAAGTATCCGAGTACTGTTGGAATGAACACCAGGTGTGCTCCTGGAGATTATCAAGGTCCACTTTATGCACACCCAGGGTTTTATTTTCTGTCTAATGGTACTTATTCGAATGTTTATAACGGTACAGAGAATGTTGCTTTAGGAATGGTGCTTCCTCTTGGTGTGCCCTGTAAGTATAGTAAGCCAAATATGAGATGGGTTAAAAGGACTTTGACAAAGGAATTTGTGATGGAGTAACAGACCTGGAAGTCAATAACTATAGCAATGGTATCAACTTTGGATATATTCTTTCTTCCATTATTACTTTTGGTGGTACCACTATGGCCAGGGGTGAAAAAGCTAGGGAATACTTTGGTTGTAAGTTGCAGATACTGTCTAATTCCACAGTAGGGGCTCTGCGTGACATCACCACCCAATTAGAAAGTATGCAGATATTTTCCAAGCAAACTAGATATGCTGTTGATTTCATCCTAGCTAAGAGCGGTGGTGTGTGCGCGGTAGTAGGAGACCAGTGTGTAGTCAGGATCACTAATATGGAAAATAATTTTACCCAATTCATTTTAGACATTTTGGAAAATGTTAAGGGAATGGAGAGCGGAAATTAGAGTTGGTCCCTCTTTGGTAGATGGGGTTGGATCCTTGAAAGGGTGATCTATTTTATTGTAATTCTGATTGCTTGCTTTGTTCTGGTGCAGTGTTTCCCCTTATGTTGTTCTTATTGCACCACCTTTTTCGCCCCTAAACGAATATCGATCCATGATACTAATGCAACAATTATGATTCAGAAAGAAGTGAATGATCTTATGCAGATAGATGAGGGTATTTTTGAGACTTCTTCCCTCCTTACTGTTTCCCTCCCTGAAAGTGAAACCGAAAATATGGAATGCTCCTGAATAGATTTATCCATTATTTTATTGAATCATATGTCTTTTGTTATTATACATAATTTGCTTAGCTCATGCTAAAAGGAGGGTTTGTAGGAATAAAAATTATGCTATCGCATTGTTTTACGTAAGTTAGCATTCGCTGCGCCATTTTGTATCACGATCGAAACTAATTCTTTTCCATTTCCGAGAAACGGCCTTCTCTGGGTAATGTTTCTTTGGAGCTGAGTACTGCCACACTAATGAATGCACTGTTCTTATTAGCGCATACCTTTCCTTTAGATGTAAGCCTTCTCCCACTTGTCTAGTGGAGGTCACAGGCAGAACGACCTTGACTAGTAGATAATGTGTGCCCGGCTTCAGAACCGAAGCTTACTCCTTTGTAATTTACTGTCCAGCTGTGTCTCTCTGGAAAATTCCATGGTGGGTGTGTTTTTATTGATTCTGAAATGTACATAATGCATCGTTAGACTTGCTGAAGACAGTCCCTCTCTGCAGCACTCCTTAGCGGCTGGGCAGATTGGGCTCCGCTCTGAGTGTACTCTGAATAAACTATTATTGGTTTGTATTCTCTACAGTCTGACCAACTCTTCATTTTAGTGGAAGGCTGAGAGGTGGTCATTGGTGACCCAAGTGACCCGAATCGGGCCACTTCCTGCACTACCATGTTATTTGAAATGTTATACTTTTGCTTGAATAATAATTTATTTTTATTCGATGACATTTGGTTTTGCCAGCTAACAGGTACTGCGATGGGAAGTTGCTTTGCGCCTAGTTATGCCGGAATTTTCATGGGATGGTGGGAGGCTACCCATGTGTGGATTGATGAGAATGAGAAATGGACAAAGTACATTACTTTTTGGACGAGATATATTGATGATCTCTTTGTTATCTGGGAAGGCTCCAGGGAGGAACTGAATGAGTTTTTGGAACACATCTCTAATAACAATTTGGGTTTGTCTTTTACTTATACGCTACATCCCACTGAGATGGATTTCCTAGATGTGAGGGTATAAGTTGTAAATGGAGAGATCAACACCAAATTGTATCGAAAGGAAACTGCTGGCACTGCATTCTGCACACCAATAGCCATCGTCCACAAAATCTCAAATGGAGCATCCCTTATGGGGAATTACTCCATGTTAAACGTAACTGTAACACAGAGGCGGTATTTGAGGAAGAGAACCATAGTATGTTCAAGAGGTTTAGAGCTGGGGGTACCCCAAAAAGGTGTTAGAAGCAGCTATAGTGAAAGTGGCAGATACCACACGGGATGCACTACTTACAAAGAGACCAAAGAAAAAGGAAGGGGCCACAGTAAGACTGATTACTACTTACAACAATGAGAGTCAAGTGGTTAGGAAGATGGCTTTTGATCTGGAGTGACTCCCTATCCGCAAATCACCTATCATAAGCCACATCCCTAAGGGGCATCTTCGTGCATAACTACACAGAAACTCACAACAGGAGAGAGGGTTGGCTGAGAGAACAGAAAGGTTGTTTCAAATGTGGCAGGTGTAAACCTTGCAAAAAAAGCAACAACAGTAAGACATATAAGACAGCGACAGGGAAGCAGCAGAAGATCAACAAATTCATCACATGTAGTAGTGACTCCTGCATATATGTCTTGGTATCCCTGTGTGGGCTGAGGTATGTTGGAAGTACAATTGGCCCAATTAAGAAAAGAGTTCTAGAGCATTACAGGGCCATTAAGAACCTAGATGTGACTTACCTTGTTGCGAGACATTGGGCCAACAAACATGGACAAGATGCTAACCTTCTTGTGTTTTTTGGTATTGACAGGATCGAAAAGAACACCAGAGGTGGCAATAGAGAAAGGCAGCTAAGACAGAGAGAGTCAGAGTACATAATTTTGCTTGGGAGCAAGTTCCCTGGAGGACTAAACGAGAGTGAAGAACTCCATAGTCACATCAGCTGATGTGGTAGCATTTTCTTTATGTTTATTTGAGTAACCTAGCTCTGGAGATATTGTGTTTCTATACTCTTCACCCTCAAACACACTGCTGTTGCTGTTGATTGTACATTGTGGATTATACTTTCGGGTCTTCCCCTTAGACAGATGTCTCCCATCTGATATGTGATTCTGATTTACTGGTTCCTATTTTCCTGCGATATCATGTATATGATGTATTTGCTAGCCTCTGCGACTGTTTTTTTCTTAGCACTCTAAGATGTAAAGATTTTGTGCTGTTTTTTACACGTGGTGAACCACAGGCTCGAACTGAGTAGAGGAGCTTGATGGTTGGGTGCGAGTTGGGCAGGGAGGATGAAGTCTTTACTGTGGCATAGTTTTAGAAATATTTTCTAGGTTGATGACTTTCATGTTAGTTATATACATAAATATATTTTGTATGTGCCATTTGTTATGTGCCCTTTTATTTACTCTGTCACTGAGCACAAGCCTGTATGGTGTATTCTGCCACTTGGCAGTTACAATGTGTTTTCGATTTGTTGTCACTAGGTGATGACTATTATGGTACAGGTTTACAGGCAATTGTTAACAACATGACAAGTGCTATGCTGTTATATATCTTGCCTAGTCCATGAGAGATCTTGACTCAGCCACTTGGTTTAACCCCCCCCTTTTATCATATGAGGTGCTTTGCAACAAGGTAATATGTTGTTTTATGTTTCTTGTTGTTGTGTAGTTATGCAATTTTTAATAACTACACGCACACACACATACATATTGAAAACATTTAGTGCAGGATCGATTGCACTTTAATTGTTTACATTATGGAGCATACCAGTGAGAGCCAATGCAATTGTGCATATCCCTCTGCCATAGTCACTTGTACATATACATGTATTTTTTCTATGTTTATCACTTGGTTGTGTTTTTAAGGGCAATTGAGCACATTTCTGTAAACAAAGGCCGGGATGAAGACCCTCCGGGTTGAAACGCATTGCCATTAAAACTACTGGAAACGGACATGCTGTGTGCGGATTGCATTTTCTTCAAACCTAACAGGATTTGCCTTTTTCTAATTGTGAGCAGGACCCGCATCTGCTATCCTGCACCCTCCCCGCGTTGTGGACATCACCGGGTTTTCTTGCAGGAGTTTCCGTGAACTCATATAAAAATATATATATATATATTACCTACTGGCGGTCGCCAGTAGGTAGTTATAGTTAGGACCTATTTTCCATAAGAAATTCACAACATTCTATTCCCAATAACTTTGGCGCCGGTCGACGAATCTTCACGAAATTTTCAAAACTCGTGGGGCGCTCCGGTCCGCTCCTATATTGAAAGTTTCGGGGTGATTCGGCAAGCGGGGGCCGAGAAAAAAGGGGGGTCCCAAAACATGTTTTCGCCATGTTATTTTCCATAGGAAACTTTAGACAAAGCTACAGCTCGAACTGCTGAACAGAATTACACCAAATTTTGCAAAAAGGTAGCCCTTGGTTCAGAAAGAGCCCTTTTGTTAAATGGTGTAAATCCGTTCAGTAGTTGCTGAGAAATTCAAAAAATAAGAGTCAAAAATCAATTTCCCATAGGGAAATTTGTGCAAGGCTACAGCGGAAACTACTGAACGGATTTACCCCAAATTTGGCATAAAGGTACTGCTTGGCTCAGAAAGCGACCTTTTCAAAAATGGTGTAAATCCATTCGGTAGTTTTTTAAATATTAAAGGAAAAAGAACTTTATATATCTGGGCGGAGCCTAACCACACATGTCATCGTGAGATCTGATTGGCTGTCAGCACTTCATCCAAGAAGTGTTGGCAGCCATCTTGGGACCAATATACATGATAGCACCCCAATGAAATGCATTGTAGTGAATAGAAGATTTTGAGGGTCACCAAAAGGAGAACTATAAAGGGTGATAACAGACTTTAGTTACATTAGAATTCATTTGTTGATGGTACCATACTAATTTTAGGAATTGTGGTGTGTTCTAGGGTGATTTTACCCTGTGAAAAACCTTCTTCTGGGATTTCATGAATCATGTTTGAGAGAAAACAATTTTCTCATGCTTGTCCCACAGAGGTTTGGAAGGTGATCCAGAAGCTAAAATGAGAGCATATTTTCTGTAAATTCACATTATCTTTCTCAGTCATGTGAGAATGAAGTCTGACATTCTCAGTAAAACATGTAAATCCAACAAGGGCAGAGACTGTCAGTTGATTCCTTTGTGTTCTACTGCAGCTTCCCAGAGTGTTCTTAAGAACAACTAGAGCGCTAACAACCTTACCTATGACAAAAGTATGGCACACCTGAAGCCATCTTGATTGGAATAAACTGGTAACACTTAAAACATTTAATTTAAAAAGGAACAAAATGATGGGGTTCATTTTGTCTTAAGAAATTATGGTTAGTGCTGTAGAAAGAAAAATTAGGACATGTTTTAAGTGAGATCTCAAATATCTTCCTGTTATATTTCAACAGGAGCAGCCTGCCAGTTGATTCCTTTGTGTTCTACTGCAGCTTCCCAGAGTGTTCTAAAGAACAACTAGAGCGCTAACAGTCTTACTTGTGAAACAATTATGGCACACCTGAAGCCATCTTGATTGGAATAAACCGGTAACACTTAAAACATTTAATTTAAAAAGGAACAAAATGAGGGGGTTCATTTTGTCATAGAAAGTATGGTTAGTGCTGTAGAAAGAAAAATTAGGACATGTTTTAAGTGAGATTACAAATATCTTTCTGTTATATTTCAATAGGAGCAGCCTGCCAGTTGATTCCTTTGTGTTCTACTGCAGCTTCCCAGAGTGTTCTAAAGAACAACTAGAGCGCTAACAGTCTTACTTATGACAAAATTATGGCACACCTGAAGCCATCTTGATTGGAATAAACTGGTAACACTTAAAACATTTAATTTAAAAAGGAAAAAAATGAGGGGGTTCATTTTGCCATAGAAATTATGGTTAGTTCTGCAGAAAGAAAAATTAGGGCATGTTTTAAGTGAGATCTCAAATCCTCTTCTATTTCATTAGAAAATTCTGACATGCAGACTGAAACAATCACTTTCAATACCAGCAGTAGACTTCCAGTTAACTCCCTGGTGAGCAGTAGCTTTACTACAGTGATCTAATGAGCAACTAGAGTGCTAACATTCTGAATTTATGGCAAATGTGTGACACATCTGAATGCCTTCTTGATGGAATCAAAGTAAAAAACTGAAAGCATTTCCTACTGAGGAGACTGCAGTAAATGAGGAAATTAGGAAACTTCATAACAAATAAGTATCCCAAGATGGCCACCAGAGAAAAAAGATCCCAAATGTAGCACAAATATCACCCACATGTAGCCCACATATAGCCCAATGACAGAAGTGTGGAAAACACTTTTTATTTTTAGTTTTTTTGCAGTTTTATATAGTGCAGACTGGTCAGGTATTGGAGCGTTGCATCTTACTTGGACCCCTTATTGCATATTTTGCACGAAGTACATGAGATTGATCTTGCGAAACATTGAACTTTACTATTCTGTTAACCTGAAGTTGCTCTGAACCGGGCTTTGTAACACCTGTTTTTACCTACTGGTTTTAATTAATTCTCACTGTATTGTATTAAGAAAGAGGATTTACTGTTGTTATGTACACTTTTATGATCTATGTTTCTAAATCAGATCGAATAAAGTTTAATGAATGTAATTGAAGTCTCCCAAGATGGCCACCAGAGAAAAATGAGCCCAAATGTAGCACAAATATCACCCAGATGTAGCCCACGTATAGCCCAATGACAGAAGTGTGGAAAACACTTTTTATCCTTTGTTTTTTTGCAGTTTTATATAGTGCAGGCTGGTCAGATATTGGAGTGCTTTACATGAGCATTGGTTACATCATACAAGGACAAACTCATTTTGGTTGTAGGCATGGGGAGATTAAGTGATTTGACCAGAATCACAGAATGACGAGCTGAAGCAGAAACTCCAACTTGGTAACACCACATTTTCTCCCCTAAGCGTAACATTTAATCAAGTGGTCAACTGGATAAAAAAACATAGAGATAACAAATAATTCAAAAGTGCTTTGTCGCTATTTGAGAACTGCTTGGCTCAGAAAGCGACCTTTTTAAAAATGGTGTAAATCCATTCGGTAGTTGCTGAGAAATTGTAAAAAACCAAATATCGATATCTAGAGGCGCGGTAGATCCGCGAACCCTCCCGACCACGAGCTTCATTTTAATTGGCTGCCAACACTCCAAACCAGGAAGTGTTGGCAGCCATCTTGTGACTCGGTAGAACCGAGTCACAAGAAAACAGGGAAACAAAGGTGAAAAAGAAGAAAAGGGGGCAGGGTAGAAACACCCTGACCCCCTAGGCCTGCTCAGGGGGTCCCACAAGGACCCCCAGGGCCCAAAGAAGCATTTTTTAAAAAAAAATTGGCGACATTCGCGCTGGGGTTGCGAATCCCGCCGAAATGTTAAAAAAAATGAAGCGCGGGATACCGCGCTTCATTTAATTGAGACCCCGGGTGGGCCAGGTCCCGGGGGCATTGCCAACAAATATATGCAGGGCCCGCGGGGCCCCCGCAGCCCGGGGACCGCCACCTCCCGGGGCTTGTTTTTAATGTTTGGGGGCCTCCAAGGCCCCCAAGCCCCGGGGACCACCACCGCCAGGGCTTTTATCAAATAGGGACCCTCAGGATTCAAGGAGAATTAATCCTCCAACTTACCCTGAGCACTACTGATGCAGTCCAGCCATCGCCCTGTCACTATCCATGCACTCCTCCAATCAACCAGCGAGCACCATGTACTTATCCAATCACTCCGCCAAAACACAAGCACTTATAAATTCACCATCCACTCTCCTTGCAGTACTCTAATCATCCAGTCAGTACCCATGTACTCATCCAATGACCCAGGCACTAACTCATGGCAAATACAGAGGAGGTCATGCTAATCACAGGGGTACCCCAACGCATAGTGTTCCCTAGTGTATGTAGGTGTTTTCACTGTATTCTAAGTGTCTTTTACCACCAGAGACAGAGTCAGTTACCACCAGTACCCATCAGCAAAAGTTGGGGGCACAGGAGTACTTTCTACTCCTCTGTTGGTTCTTTCTGCACATCTCTTCCTTCTTCCTGCACTTTTCTTCGTCTTTCTGGACTTCTGTTGCCTCTTTCTGCATTTGTCTTCCTTCTTTCTGCGCTTTTCTTCTTCTTTCTTCACATGTCCTACCTCTGTAGGCATAGTTAGAAACTAGCATTTAAAAAACCTTTGAAATTCACTTAAAAAACCATAGGTTTCAGGCATGTTATAGTTAGAAATTAGCATTTAAAAAACCTTTGAAATTCACTGAAAAAACCATAGGTTTCAGGCACGTTATAGTTAGAAATTAGCATTTAAAAAACCTTAGAAATTCACTGAAAAAACCATAGGTTTTAGGGAAAGTTATAGTTAGTTGGACATTTCACTCGTACAAAACCAGAGAAATTCCCCCGTTATAGTTAGTTCAGCTAACTATAACTCGCGCCCCTGCAATGCACTGCTGATGACATCACATATGACATCACTCATGACATGGTCAGTGACATCACTGATGACATCACTGATGACATCTCAAATGACATCACTGATGACATCACTGATGACATCATCCATGTGATAATTTGATGCACCTTCTCACACCCTAATGTAACCTTTGATACACCAACTCTAAATAACAGACTGCCATTCTCAAAACCATAGACACTCCAGCAGCAATAACTACATACCCACTCACTGATTCTTAGGTCCAAACACATATCCACTCACTCACCCGTACAGTCACTCATACTTACAATCACTCAGTACAGGACTATCATATGCACTCATACGCCTATATAGACACTCACACACCACCACTCATCCATAGAGGTACTCACACACCTAGTCAGTCATGCAAATAATTAATCACACTCCCATTTACTCACCTATACAGTTATACACACACCAGCTCACTTACTCATACAAATACTAGGACATTCTTACGCTCTTATACAATCACTGATACAAGCACACACTCATCCATTCAGTCACTCTCATAATCACACACTCTCACTTATAGCTATTTATATATTCCAACACACATATATACTGCCTTTCACATATGTAGTTACTCACACATGTACCACTGAGATATACATTCACTCACTAACACACCCATACACACACTCACACACCCATACAGTCCATCACAGATGCACTCTTGAAACCATGCACCAAGTGAATCACCCACTCACACATCTGCACAGAGTCACACACACCCCACCCATACAAACACTCAGGCATCCATAAAGATACACGGACAACCAATCAATAACCCATATAGACACTCATGTAGCTATTCACAAACCCATGCAGCCGCTTACACACCAACAGACAGACGGATACAGACATTCACACAGTTTAGTCACTAACCCGTGCATTCAGTAAGATACATTTAATCACTCACTTATAGAGTCAGTCACACACCTACTAAATCATCCATTCAGACACTTATACACCCACTCATTCTTCAATATGCCTTTCCCTATATGTATTAAACATATTTAAACTTTACAGAAACACACTGTCACTAGATGATGTCATCAGTGATGTCATCAGTGATGTCATTTGAGATGTCATCAGTGATGTCATCAGTGATGTCACTGACCATGTCATGAGTGATGTCATATGTGACGTCATCAGCAGTGCATTGTGGGGGCGCGAGTTATAGTTAGCTGAACTAACTATAACGGGGGAATTTCTCTGGTTTTGTACGAGTGAAATTGTCTTGTGGTTTGTTGCCTGCCTTGTTATGTTGGCCTAGGCCTGGCTGCCATGCTGCTTTTCTTTGCGCACGTTACACTGAGCCAGGGCTCCCTCGCCCTTTGCTCTTGCCAAGTTCTTTTGCGCTGTCTGCATTTTCTGTCTTTCACCTTTTCTCTTGTTCGATTTGGGCTCAGTCTGCACAACATGTACAAGGTCGCATAACAATGTATTTTGGTTCTTCCTGATATGGCCAGTCTCGCGCACCCAGACATAACATTAGGTGCAATTGCCATGAAGAATTTTGTGTGCTTTTAATACTGCAGTTTACTAGCGCTTAATACACTTGGAGGAATCCTTTCCAGAGAGAAGAGCTGTGATTGTCTGCTGATGTAATTCTGCATCTAGAGACCGAGGTATGAGGGTTCGCTAGTCAAAGCCCAGAGGTCTTCTATTTTATAATAAACTATCTTACTGCAAGGGGAGGGTGGTAATGTTATTTATACATTTATACACTGAGCTATGAGATGCTTTCCCGTTTGTATTCTATGGAATTGTAACCATGCTGCTTATATTATTCATATGCATTATGCTATTAGTACTGACACGTGTACTGTACATTAGAGCACGTAAGTTGGAATAAATATTTTAACCTACCCAGTGTCTTTTCCTACGCACCTTGTGGACAAGTACGAGTGAGTGACGAAAGAGTGTTCTTGCTTCTGCGAGTCCTGAGATAAAGATACCGTGTTCTGGGTTGTCCAATCATTGGTACTTGGGTGCTAATGGGATGCTAAGCTAGTTGGGTTGGGGTTTTTGGGTGCTACGGTATATGGTAGGCAAACCTCTATATGCCGGGGTCCCATTATCCTGTGCATAGCTCTGTGTATGTGCAGAAACCTTATGACATGGCGCGACCACCGTGGGGCTGCTTATCTGCGAGACGCTTGAGTAGTACTTGTGCTTGTCCACAAACCCTCACGTACGCTTCCGGAGGCATAAGTGACGGTGATACCTCCTATATTGAACGTTTTATAGGTTCTTTCAAGCTTGAAGTTATTAAATAACCCATTTTGTGCTCCCTGTTAGGTTGTCGAATACAATTGTTTAGTTATGGCTGGTGTGGCGATAGCTGCACATAGCCGAGGGGCGCTCCGAGACCACTTAGCTGTGTATGGAGTGCCCGATACTGGGGTCGAGTTGGTCTTTGTGGTTCAAGCCGATGCGGCTTATCACTTTGAAGTGTTTTACACTTGGATCACTTTTGCTGCGGTGGATGCAGGTGATAAACTGTTTCATGAATATAAACCCACCGCTATTCCTGCTGTCTATCGACCCTATACTAATCTTGAAGTGCCTCTCACGGCTTGGCAGCACCGTGTTTGGTTTAATGTCGCCCTCCCGCAACCAACTACTACAGTTCGTTTAGGCCCCTTATCCATTGAGGGGGCCACTTGGCCTGTATTGGCCGGGTATACCCCGCATCCAAATTATCTGGCATTACCGATTGCGGAACTGCGCACTATGCATACCGAATTAGTGCGAGTGCATCGAGCCTTAGTGACATACGTTACAGGTAGCCTCCATGGAGCTGCTCCTGTAGTCGCAGGCCAACCAGCTATTGCAGCTGGAGTGACCATAAGTCCTGTCATGGTAAATTCTGTGATGGGCAAACGTCCACCAAATAAGGACGATTATCCTTACTGGCTTGCAGAAAAGTTCGATCAGATAGAAGCAGTGTTTCCACATACATCCCCAGTAGATAAACACCGCATCCTAACGATTAGTTTGCCAAAAGACTTAATCCCCGATTTGACATCATGTGAAAACTGGGGTAAAGTATTCGCAGCAGTTTATTCAAAATGTTTTGGTACTCCTTCCATGACGGTTCTACCCTCTGTAATTAAAAAGTACAGGACGAACAGGGCCCTGAGGCGGCTGTGGAATTAGGGATGAGACTAGTGGGAGTGTTTGATGTAGTAGCTGAACTGATCCTTGGAAATGTCAAGGGCGATGCTATGAACTTTCAAGTAGCGAATGCTTTGGCTTTGGTCCCAGAGTTGGACAGGCCCCGCGAATTACCGAAAATTATTGCCCGGGCTTATAAAACAATTGGAAGAAATAGCCTAGGCAACAAGCCTTTTGTAAAAATGCAAACTCAATCGCAACCGCAAATTACACAAACAAAAAGTACATCTGAGAAAGATGATAGACCAGTCTTCACTAAAAAGAGTTGGAGACAGAAAAAACAGGGTAAGCAACAAAAGAAGCCGGGGTCGAGAGGCGCTTCCCCAGTTTCGGTTTCTTCTGAACGCACTTATGATTTACGTGATAGGTCGAGAATTAAATCACCAGAAAGGTTTCAGAGCTCTGATACGCGTTCTCCTCGTTCTTCACAGGCCCAGACGTCGTCACAGGCTGGTGGAGGAGGACGGCAAGATAGAGGAAGGGGCCGAGAGGCTCCACAGGAGCGAGACCAACCTCGACAACAAGTCAGAGGGAAAGCAGAAGACTTTCACCTTTCTCGACCGCAATTTCAGAAGAAAAAGTTGCCGCTGTAACAGCGAGACATGCCACAGACCGTGAGAACGAGACTCCTGAATTGGACGTGGGCAGTGACCCTCCTAGACAGCGCCGCGGAAGTTACCATAGTGTGGGAGGCGCTGCGTCCTCATATGGAGGCGACAGCAACTGAAACATTCGTTACTGTAGAGACAGCTGACACCAGAGTGGCACCCCCTGACAGACTTTACAATATAGTCATCCAAATTGAAGGTGATATACCGCGTGAAATAACAGGGATTTTTTGGGAAAATCTAACCTTTTCATATGACATTTTGTTAGCAGAGGTGGATTGGCCACCCCCATTCGTTCTCGCTGCACATAAAGGAGAGGAGGTAATCCTTCCAAGCTTTTCACGGCATGTCCCAAAAGACAAAGCTGAAGCACTTGCAGCTGAGTGGGCTGTGTACCTGGCTCCAGCGTTATACCGCAACCATGTGGGATGGGATGTAGAATCACCTCCCCATGCAATACCTTTGCGGTCACTATCGCAGCCACAACCCCAATATCCCATCAAACGGCAGGCAAAAGGCCCCGTCTCCGAAATTCTGACACAGTTGGGATATCAGGGAGTAATCGAACCATGCGTATCACCTATGAACAATCCCCTATTCGTGGTTTCTAAACCCGATGGATCGTACCGCTTAGTTTTGGATTACCGGCATTTAAATTCTCATTGTCGGAACTTTGCGGTGCAGAATACACACAGTTCTGCGCTTGTAGAAAGTCTTGTTCGTAAAAAATACAAAACGACACTTGACCTTTCAAACGGTTTCTACACGCACAACCTAGCCCCGGAGAGTGGTCAATGGACCGCATTCACATCCGGTGGTAAATTATTCCAGTTCCGGCGTTTACCCATGGGCTACAAAAATAGTCCGGGTGTATTCGCCGCCCGTGTTGTCTCTTTGCTAGACAGCATAGACCAAGATGCATGTTCGTACGTAGATGACATCTATCTGACGGACGACGAATTATTCCTGCATCTGTCCCGTGTGGACCGCATTATTCTTGAATTTGCGGAGCAGGGTTACAAATTTAACTTTGCTAAGTCACACATTGCTGAATTTACCGTTCTGTTCCTGGGCTATGAGCTCAATAACGAAGGTAAGGGCTTAGCCCCCATTTCTTGGAAAAATGTGCACATTTGTGCCCCCAAATACTCTGGAAGAAACTTCAGTCTTTGCTGGGTTTCTTGAATTTCGGGCGTACCTACATTCCCGAATATGCCCAGCGTATCAAGCCTTTGTATGCTCTGATACAACCTACTTATTCAAGGTCTTGCTGGCTGCCTGAGCATACCTCAATTTTGCAGTCTTTGCAGACAGACCTATTGGAGTCTAAATATCTTTTGACTCGTGATAACCACACAAACCTGGTGATTAGAATAATTCCGGGGGCGGTGGGATTCACATACTTAACCTTTAATGAAGGTGATACAGTACCCATCGCATACAAGTCACATCTGTACACTTCCGCTGAATTGCGCTTTACATCTGTCGAAAAAGTTCTAACTGCGGTGCAAATGGCGATTCTAAAAGAACGCGCACTGGCACAGGGTAAGCGAATTCTGGTGGTAACACCCTGTCCTGCCCTAGAGGCAGTAACAAAGGCAAGTGTACCGAACTCAAAAGCAATGCATCCCCGTTGGATACAATGGGCTACATCTTTGACGTCATCAGACGTCACCTTTATTTTCGATTCTTCTCTTCAGACTCAGGAGTTCTTACAGTATGAATTTGTTCATCCTCCTCCTCTGTTTTTATTGCCGCTTGAGGATTACAAATGTGTGATCTATACCGATGGTTCGGCGCAACCGGCCACTGGGTCCAAGCACGCTTATTCAGCTGCATGTGCTATTGTAGCGGGTTCCTTTGTTAATGGAACGTTTAAATCCTCTGTAGTGCACACTCGCACACTTGGAGATAGTACCGCACAATTGGCCGAGCTGCATGCATTGCTACTTGCACTTGAGTTCGCTTCTCAGGATGAGACCACTCTTATTGTATGTAATTCTTTTTACTGTGTACAATCTTACAATGACAATCTGTTTTTCTGGTCGAAAAACGACTACAAGGACGCAAAAGGGAGCACAATTAAGCATAAAATGCTTTGGGTTCGAGTGGCAGAATTGCAACAACGTCTGCCCCTCACACAGGTGGTTCACACCTTAGGCCATCAGCGGGTGGGCGCACACGCTATTGGTAACGATCTGGCAGATGAGGCTGCCCGTTCAGCAGTAGTCACGTGTTCAGTAGCAGCGGTTACCAGGTCCATGTCTAAAATTGACCCTGTTATTTTAGCAGCTATTGCTGCAACCAAGGAAGGTGATAATTACCCTACAGGTTTCCCTTCCAAGTATTCTTACAAATTAAGTCCCGATCAGGTTCCTTATGTAACTATACCTGACGTTGGAGATCGGCTGATCCCCAACGCGGACCGCAGGAGTGCCTTGATATCTGCTGCACACGAAGGCATGGCTTCTGCTCATGCCGGTGTGTCAGCTACGGTTTCAATCTTGCAGCAGCGTTATTGGTGGCGTGGGTTGTATAAAGACACCCGTGCTTTTGTGCTTTCTTGCGATGTTTGTCAACAGATCAAGCCTTCCACGGTAACACGCCCACCACAGACCCCGCTCTGCATTGCTAACAGACCCTTTGGGTGTGTTTACTTGGATCACTGCGGTCCATTCTCATCAGACACTGCCTATAAATACATCTTAGTAGCAGTGGACTCGTGCACACGGTTCCTCTGGGTCTGGCCACAACGTAGTGCTGACGCTCGAAATGTAATCAGGGATTTGCGTGTCTTTGTGGGAATTTTCGCATGCGGCACCTTCCATTCGGACCAAGGTCCGGCGTTTGCCTCTAGGGCTTACAAGGATGCAATGGCTTCGCTTGGGGTGCGGGTGAAATTTTCGTCTCCGTATAGGCCTGAGGGCAACTCTATCGTTGAACGAATGAACCGTGACTTAAAGCAATCCTTAACAGCTAGAGTTATAGGTACTGGCAGGAACTGGCTGGCCCACTTGTATACCGTTCAGCGTGCACTTAATAATCTCCCTAGAAGACCTCTGGGTGGGCGGACCCCATACGAAATGCTCTTTGGCATACGAATGTTTGTGCCTGACCTTGAGGGTCCAGACATCGCGGCGCAATCCGCCAAGTTTGATGTAGATAACCATTCTGCTATGTTACAGGACTTACAAGAAGCCCGAGACAAACTTGCAACTACACATTTGCCTTCAGCCACAGATCCTGCGTTGCAGATTCCGGTAGCCGGCTGGCTTCCAAAGGTTGGAGAACTGGTTCGAGAGAAGGTTGAAAACAAAAAAGAATTCGGCCCCTCTTTTCGTGCACCGGTTCCAGTTCTGGGCTTGAAGGGAACACGTACAGTCATTTTACCACCGCTTCCTGGTCGCAAGGAGAACAGATACATATCAGTGGAAAATGTCAAGCTACAGCGCCTGGCCGATCCTGAATAGTGTCACACCAGCGGTCTCTTGTCCTGCTATTTATCGGACATATGTTCGTGGCCCATCTACACGAACGGTCGCTGATGCTGTAATTGAGATGGTTGATTTGCCTGAATCCTCTCCTTTGTCTGAAACTACAATTGATTCCCAACTCTCCACCAATATCGACGAGGACGAGTATACTTATCCTGCATCTGAATCGGTGGCACATCAACCAATAACTCCACTGAGCCCGACTCGTTATTCCTTTGATTCGGATTCCACATCTTCAAAAGTCCCATCCAAGTTCAGTCTTTTTGTATCCTGGTTTAGAGACAATTTTTTGATTCCACCCTGGACATACCTCTGGTTGGTACTTTTCTTGATTTTTTTGTTCATGTCCATTGGCTTTGTCACAGTGTTTTTCTACTAATCAATGGTCACTATTTACCTGAACGCTCTGCTGTGGACTATGTTGCTGGAACTTTGGCTCCTCATTCCTCGTCTCACATCATGAAGCGTGACCACACATTTGTGAACATTTCAGCTTTTCCAGTTGCTGATGGCATCGTATGGGATGCAGTGAATTATCAAATCCATGGTCCGACAGAAATTATTAATGTACCTAATGTCCTTCGTGTTTCTATGGGTGATGTAGTAAAATATAATATTCATTCTGATGATTGGGATGTGCATGCTGTTGAAGCATTGTTTGCCGATTTAAAATATTATGCATCTTTTAATGCTGAAGATTTATATATGAATTCTGCGAATTATGCCGATTTGTATTGTTACCAACATTGGGGTAATCATTTTCTCCATAAGCCAAGTGCCCTGCGTAGTTCTGTTAATTACACCCAATGGGAACATTGTCCAAACCCCTTGCCAGGTAGCTCACAAACTCTTCGAAATAAGTTTACCTATTTTACTGATTTTAATCGGTCGAACCCTGCATCCTATTATTTTAGACTTAATACCACATCAACTCAGAAAATTATGTTAACACACACCAAATTGCTTTATTCAGGTTCCTTTTTAAGTGCCCTAGCTGTGGGTGGTTATGAGTACTGGGAGAATACAGTGGATTTGAAATCTATTTGGGGCTCCAAACCATGGCAGGTACAGGGAACTGAGGCATTGCATCGTGCTTGCCTCATCCCTACCCAAATTATGTTCCTCAATGCTTCTATCTATCAGACTACATGTTGGGGCTTAGCAACCACTAAACAATTGAATTCGCCATCAATACCATCCCTGTCGAGTTTTCCCAATGAAAGCTCTCGATTCAATCTGTCCCTCGTGTCCCTGCAGGCTCTGTTACAGAATAATTCGTTTAATGTTTCTGAGCTGGATCAGTCACCCTGGTTGGTATGGCCTATATCATCTAATGCATGCCAAATGCGTTTTCACGACTCAGGTACTAGCTACACACAGGATAGGCCTGATCCGAGGTTTACTGATTCCCGTACTGTCACTACATATTCTGTTGGTAAATTATGCAAACAATGGCTGCAACATTCGTCCCTTGATTCTGTTAAACAACATTTGTCCCTCCTTTCAGGCAATATTGATCTGTCCGACTTTGTTTTGGGACCTCGTGGTCCCCGACCGAAGAGATTCATTTATGAAACGTATAATGAACTCTGGAAGCTATCACAAATTGAAGCTGCTTCACGTCTTCGGGAAATAGATCAAGCAAATTTGGAAAAAGTGCTTGCTGTTGTTGACAATAGTATTAATACCCTGTCTTCTCGCATTTACACTTTAGAGAATATTGTGTCCTCTGTTGTCGATATTGTACAAGATGATGTTTCTGTGTTATATCATGGTCAGAATCAATTGCGCTCAGTTATGCAGTTTGCATGGACTTTACAAACGCTTAAGTTAGGTAAAGTTCCTTGGCATTTTTTGAACACCTCTGCCTTGTTTCTACCTTTTAATTTAACTGACAAACAGCAATTCATGTCCATGAAAGATGCAACTTACACTTTATTACATATCGAAAAGATGGATCCTTTGCCGTTCTCTGTTGCAGAACTCGATTCTGCTGTGTGGCTAGTTCATGGGGTTATCGCTTTACCTTTTTCCTTGTTTGAATTTGACTCGTGCATGAAACACTATCCTGTGGGCCGTTACCGGCCCTTGGGCAGTGCTTTCCTGCATGAACTCTGGTCCTTGCCTTTCATGTATAAATGCCTTCGGGACGGCAAGGAAGTTTTTCTCACGGGGGAGTCCCGCGACTCGACTATGGGTCATTCGCTTATTTGTAAACACATTAAATTGCATGGCTCATGTAGCGTTTCCGCTCCTAATCTTACTTGTGTGCTGAAAGGTATTCCTGCTCCTGTTATTTCTCCTACTTTCACTCTCCTTTCCAATGGTAGTTATTTACTTTTAAATAACGAAAACTGTTGTGGCCTGCAGGCTGGCATTCCTTACATTGTAACAGTTTCGCACAGGGTTGTCTGCTGCAAAAATGTGCTTTTTCCTCCCCCTCATGGCAAGGTTGATATCTCTATTTGGCCTTCCATCCCTACCATGGAGGCAGATTTCAATAGACTGAGCAGAATAAAGGCACTATTATTGAACGAGGAAGTTATGCTCACGTCCGCCCGGGAGACATTCATTCTCCAGGTGGCGAGTACCCACAGTGAAATACAGGCCCTTTTGAACACTAATCTCCCCCAACATTTTGGGGAGTTAATTCATCGTATTTTTAACGCATCTAACACTGAGGGCCTGGTACACTTTTTTAAGGTCGTAGGGTCTGGTTTGGTGTCCTCCTTCCAAACTATTTTCGGTG
This sequence comes from Calotriton arnoldi, assembly GCA_963921515.1. Classification (NCBI taxonomy): domain Eukaryota; kingdom Metazoa; phylum Chordata; class Amphibia; order Caudata; family Salamandridae; genus Calotriton; species Calotriton arnoldi. The sequence continues at coordinate 269,852 of CAWUFW010015218.1, read as the reverse complement.
TCATCCCGGCATTCATTCATTCTATTTTTTCCAGCGTCTTTGGCGTTTTTTTTGCTCTGATGGACCTCTGTCCTGGCCGCCGGACTGTCCAGGGGGGGTGTCTTGTGGTTTGTTGCCTGCCTTGTTATGTTGGCCTAGGCCTGGCTGCCATGCTGCTTTTCTTTGCGCACGTTACACTGAGCCAGGGCTCCCTCGCCCTTTGCTCTTGCCAAGTTCTTTTGCGCTGTCTGCATTTTCTGTCTTTCACCTTTTCTCTTGTTCGATTTGGGCTCAGTCTGCACAACATGTACAAGGTCGCATAACAATGTATTTTGGTTCTTCCTGATATGGCCAGTCTCGCGCACCCAGACATAACATTAGGTGCAATTGCCATGAAGAATTTTGTGTGCTTTTAATACTGCAGTTTACTAGCGCTTAATACACTTGGAGGAATCCTTTCCAGAGAGAAGAGCTGTGATTGTCTGCTGATGTAATTCTGCATCTAGAGACCGAGGTATGAGGGTTCGCTAGTCAAAGCCCAGAGGTCTTCTATTTTATAATAAACTATCTTACTGCAAGGGGAGGGTGGTAATGTTATTTATACATTTATACACTGAGCTATGAGATGCTTTCCCCGTTTGTATTCTATGGAATTGTAACCATGCTGCTTATATTATTCATATGCATTATGCTATTAGTACTGACACGTGTACTGTACATTAGAGCACGTAAGTTGGAATAAATATTTTAACCTACCCAGTGTCTTTTCCTACGCACCTTGTGGACAAGTACGAGTGAGTGACGAAAGAGTGTTCTTGCTTCTGCGAGTCCTGAGATAAAGATACCGTGTTCTGGGTTGTCCAATCATTGGTACTTGGGTGCTAATGGGATGCTAAGCTAGTTGGGTTGGGGTTTTTGGGTGCTACGGTATATGGTAGGCAAACCTCTATATGCCGGGGTCCCATTATCCTGTGCATAGCTCTGTGTATGTGCAGAAACCTTATGACAAAATGTCCAACTAACTATAACTTTCCCTAAAACCTATGTTTTTTTCAGTGAATTTCTAAGGTTTTTAAATGCTAATTTCTAACTATAACGTGCCTGAAACCTATGGTTTTTTCAGTGAATATATATATATATATGTCTATATATATATATATATTTACTGAAAAAACCATAGGTTTCAGGGATGTTATAGTTAGAAATTATCATTTAAAAAACCTTTGAAATTCATTGAAAAAACCATAGGTTTCAGGGACGTTATAGTTAGCTGGACATTTCACTTGTACAAAACCATAGCAATTCCAGGTTGTATGACGTTACAACGCATTCCGTTGCAACGCATGCCTTTACCACGCATGCGTTACAACGCGAATGCCATTACCATGCATAACCTTTACCACGAAAATTCCTTTACCACGCATACCTTTACAACGATTTTCGTTGTAAATTCATGCATGGTAAGGTCATATTCATGGTAAAGGTTATCTCAGACCCCTTGCCCAATTCCTATAACTGCTCCCTTGCGCCCTCCCCATCCAGCTCTCAATTTATTTATTTTTAAATACCCCTCCTCTGTACCCCTGCGTGACTCCACGACCCCCAGCCCCCAAACCTTCTTAGAAATACCCCTGCCCGGAACCCTTAAAATGTTGCCCTTCGCGATTTCCCCACCCCTAAACCCTTCTAACAAATACCCCTCCCCTGCCCTCAACCCTAAAATCGGACCCCTGCGTAACACAACCCCCTCAGTCCTTATATATTGTTTTTTTTAAACTTAAATTACCCTTACCTCTCCACGTCGTCTCCTCTCCAAGCTCTTCCGAGGTGCGGCGCACGTCGTAAAGAGGAAGCGGAAATGTCTTTCTGTTTCCTCTAACGACGCCGATAGCGGAATCCAACCACTGCCAGGTAATCGCATTCGGTTTTGCCATCTTTTTTTCAGCTGGAACACTGTAGTTGGCGCAGCAACTTATCTCGTCTTTTCAAGTCTGGGAGCAGCGGCCAGTGTTGAGACCGGGAAATGTCTGACTCCCCTTCCTCCCCCCTTTCCCACATTTCGCAAAGATGAGACCTCCTTCCCGCCCGGCTGGCATGCTGGTGAGTGCGTTTTTATTTTATGATCTTTTGAAGTGAATGAAAGAGGCAATCAATAATTTTGTGCTGGAAGGCATGTACCTTTAACACACATGCCTTTACTTCGTATCTCGTAGTAAAGGTATGCGTGGTAAAGGCTATGCGTGGTAACCACGCATGCGTTGTAATGCATGCGTGGTTAAGGGTATGTGTGGAAACGGCCGCGTTGTAGTGTCTGTTTCCCGAAATTCCACTGTTATAGTTAGTTCAGCTAACTATAACTCGCGCCCCCGCAATGCACTGCTGATCACATCACATATTACATCATTCATGACATGGTCAGTGACATCACTGGTGACATCACTGATCACATCTCAAATGACATCACTGATGACATCACTGATGACATAATCCAGTGAATGTGTTTTTCTTTAAAGTTTAAATATGTATTATATATATACCAAGGTGTATTGAAGAATGAGTGGGTGTATAAGTGTCTGGATGGAGGATTTAGTAGGTGTGTGACTGACTGTTTAACTGAGTTATTACATGTGTCTTACTGAATGCATGGGTTAGTGACTAAACTGTGTGAATGTCTATATCAGTCTGTTTGCTGTTGTTTAAGCTGCTGCATGGGTTTGTCAGTAGCTACATGAGTGTCTATATGGGTTATTAATCGGTTGCCAGAGTATTTGTATGGGTGCCTCAGTGTGTGTGTGGGTGCGTGGGAGGTGTGTGACTCTGTGCATACATGTTTGAGTGGTTGATTCACTGGGTGTATGGGTTCAAGAGTGCATGTGGAAACAGCTGTATGCGTGGGTGAGTGTGTGTATGGGTGTGTTAGTGAGTGAATGGATGTCTCAGTGGTACATGTCCAACTAACTACATATGTAAAAGACAGTGTATGTGAGAGTTGGAGTATATAAATGACTATACGTGAGAGTTAGTGATTGTGAGAGTGGCTGTATGGATGAGTGTGTACTTGTATCAGTGATTGTATAAGAGACTAATTATGCGTTTCTTTCTGTTTGAATAAGTGATGTGTTGTGTGTATAACTGTATAGGTCAGTAAATGGAAGTGTGATTGATTATTTGCATGACTGACTACGTGTGTGAGTAACTCTGGGTGAGTGCTGCTGTGTGAGTGTCTGTGTAGGTGTATGAGTGCATATGATAGTGTTGTATTGATGAGTGACTGCATGTATGAGTGATTGTATGGGTGAATGAGTGGATAAGTGTGTAGACCTGTAGATTAGATATGTAGTAAGTAGTATTGGTGTGTCTATGGTTTCAAAAATGGTATTCTGTTTTTTGGAGTGGGTGTATCAAAGGTTATATTAGGGTGTGAGAAGGTGCATCAGATTGTCACATGGATGATGTCATCAGTGATGTCATCAGTGATGTCATTTGAGATGTGATCAGTGATGTCATCAGTGATGTCACTGACCATGTCATGAATGATGTAATATGTGATGTGATCAGCAGTGCATTGCGGGGCGCGAGTTATAGTTAGCTGAACTAACTATAACAGTGGAATTTCTATGGTTTTGTATGAGTGAAATGTCCAGCTAACTATAACGTCCCTGAAACCTATGGTTTTTTCAGTGAATATATATATATATATATATATTACCTACTGGCGGTTGCCAGTAGGTAGTTATAGTTAGGACCTAGTTTCCATAGGAAAAGCGTTTTTTGATTTGCCAATATGTTTGGCGCCGGTTGACGAACCTTTGCGAAATTTTCAAAACTAATGGGGCGCTCCGGTCAGCTCCTGTCTTGAAAGTTTCGGGGTGATTCGTCAAGCGGGGGCCGAGAAAAAAGGGGGGTCCCAAAACGCATTTTCCCCATGTTAATTTCCATAGGAACTTTAGACACGGCTACAGCCCGAACTGCTGAACGGAATTACACCAAATTTGGCAATAAGGTAGTTCTTGGTTCAGAAAGCGCCCTTTTTTTAATGGTGTAAATCCGTTCAGTAGTTCCTGAGAAATTCAAAAAATAAAAATATCGATATCTGAGCACCGAGGAGGATTCGCGAACCCTCCCGGGCACGAGCTTCACTCTGATTGGCTGTCAACACTACAAACCAGGAAGTGTTGGCAGCCATCTTGTGACTTGGTAACCGAGTCAGAAGAAAAAAGGTGAAAAAAAGATGAAAAACAAGAAAAGGGAGCAGGGTAGAAACACCCTGACCCCCTAGGCCTGCTCAGGGGATCCCACAAGGACCCCCAGGGCCAAAAAAGCATTAAAAAAAAAATCGCCCGAATTCGTGCTGGGTGCGCGAATCGGACCGAAAAAACAACAACAAAAAAAAATCGCGGCCTCCCGCGCTTTGTTTAATTAAGCCCCCGGGAGGGCCAGGTCCCGGGGGCACTGCACTAATGTAATGCCTCACGGTGAAATGGCACTCGCCTCCTTGCTCGATTATCACAATTTTTGCAATCAGCCTTCGTTTGCCTAAGTACCTATACAGAGGAGAGCCTAAAACAAGATTTTCTTCAGTTTCTCTGTCACTTTCACAAGACAAAGTCAACACCCTGATCAAAACACTGGTTACAGACACAGTAGTTCCTGGAAGCAGGATATACTAGGCAGGCACGTACTGACACTTGCTGACAGGCTTTATCGTCGTGTACTCTTCTCAATATCAGCAGCAACACTCCCCCTATGTGGAAAGTATCTCAGTGTTCCTTTGATGAGACAGTGCACTTGGATTGCCAGTCTTAGAAACTGCCGCGGCAGACCGTATTACACCAGCTGCATCTCCTCAACAGCACCCTCAAAACATCTGAACACACATAGGGAAACTGACAGCCGGTTACGTAGCAGGGGCTCATCAATGCATTTCATTGTCTATTGCATGCTTTCATAGCGTTGCGGTGAGACTAACCTTAAGAGTCACAATTATTTACTTCCACACTCCTGTGACAGCTCCCGTTATATGAGTGAGAGAGTTGCTGGCTGGAGTGTGACCCTGATTCGGATATGCCAGCGCCATCCAGGTCAGAATCCTTGACTTGAAGCTTTTCCGTGGCACCGTCTCACTACACCTTAGCTTCACCGCTTGTCGGTTGCAGGGGTGACCGGAAGCGGAATGCAGGGTGGGATGACGAGCAACCTAACGGCCAGGCATACTTGCTCTGCCTAGCTGTCTCCACCCTTGTAGCATTACAAGGTTGGAAGTCAACAGAATCACCTACTATGGATCACTGGTTTAGTACAATGTCTAGGAATAAACTGTTTAAATATCTATATGTCTTGCAGAACAAGAGCTTAGCAAAATGTCACGCAATTTGGAGAGCCTCTGATTGTGATGAGCACCCTGCACTTATCAGACTGATTTTTTCCTATAGAATGCATTTTATTAAATCCTTTTTTTTTTTTGTTAGAAAGTTATTGGGGCTTGTCAGGTATAATATTTAACGGGTATACCAAAGGCACTTTATAATTTTTCTCTACCTTAATAGCTATATAATATGAATAAAAATTGAGAGTGATTTTTATTCATGATTTTTTACATTATTGTTCTTATATGGTTGACTTAATGTTCAATGTATATATCCCAAGCACTTTTCAATTATTTTGAATTGTCGGTATAGACAGACTAATTGTAAATGGTTTGAATATAACTTATGCTATTGGCACTAGAGACACTATTGCACGCTGGCTCTTTATGTTGCACTGAATTGGAACATTTTTAGGATGCTAATATTTGTGAAAGGCGTATTTCTTTTCTATTTTTCTTGTTGATGCATTGGTATTAGTGTACACTGCTCAAGGGAAATACAAATGTTAAAAAAATAGAGTAATTGCTGCAATTTTGCTCCTCGAGATATGGTATGGATTTTTCCTAAAACTAGGTGCTGAGTATAGGTTTCATGCCTCTGCAATTATTGTAGCATTCAATTGTGAAAAAGAGAGATAGTGAAAAAATAGCCATCGAGTACAAATGAGGGGCAAATAATTGAATAGGGCAGAATCAAGCAAAGCAAATAATTCTGATTTAACAAGAGGAAAGCTTGAGTCCATAATTGGCTTGTAAGAGAATATAAAAATAAAATTGGCACAACAGATGGACCTGAACGTGCCCTTCTTTTGTAAAAAAAAAATTCAGTATGAAGACTTGTGTCTATTAAAATATTGACAACTGAGTTAGTTGTTTCAGAGCGCACACATTCTCCAAGGGGAAGATTTTTAATTCTAGCCAGGGCAGAGATTATATGCACAAGTTCAAAAGTCTCCTGTCTACCTTGTGCGCACGAGCTGAACCTAGTTTTTATATTCCCGTACACAAGTGAAAATACAAACTTACTGAAACAGCTGTCCTCTCTTTAAGTGTCATTTCTTGTTTGTGATGTGTCACGTTAGATTGTGTTGTACACTGCATGCCGCATCACCTCCCAATACACAGTCTCTCCTCAGAATATGATCTGACAGAACATGATGTGCAGTGTCTTGATTCACGTCAAATAACACAATGGTTAAAACATGTAAGGCACTGTGCTGGAGGCAAAACCTTTTTGCTGTTTCAGGAGATAATAGATATCAAATCCCAAGGCGTTGCATTGGATCACATTTGCAGCTATCTGGGGTCACCAGCGTATCAGTGGTTTGCCTGCCAACCGTTTTGTAGGCTAAAGGAAACAAGCAGCTCCTGTCACTGCATGAACATATCTGGATTTAAAATGAACGTTTTTGTAGATTAATCAACAGAATGCTGATGGCCAAATCTATTCTACCGCATTCTCGCTTGAATGTACTTTAATCTAATAATAAAACAGAATAATGTAGCCTCCTGGATTGATATTGAAAGTTAATGCAGTTTAGTGCTGTGCAATTTTATAAGATATGAAGCATGATGCTGGGGATACAGAACTTTGGGTCTGGATACCTTTTTCTAAATATCACCAAAAATAATAGCCCAAACAAATAACACTGACTTTAGTAGTTTACTGAGTATTTTTTTAAATTTGGGACCATGGATTTCTGTGAAAATTATGGTTTGCAACAATGTTGTGCGATTTATGGATTGCAGTCCTAACCATGATTTGCACGTTTCAGTGCTGTTTTTTGGTTTCGTTTATACCTATAACTGCACTTAACCTGCTTTAAAAAAAAAAAAAAATTCTTAAATATGTGTTAATTTGTTACCCAAAGCGCTTACCATAACTTCAATCTTTGCGAAATATTCAAAACTAATGGGGCGCTCCGGTCAGCTCCTGTCTTGAAAGTTTCAGGGTGATTCGTCAAGTGGGGGCCGAGAAAAAAGGGGGGTCCCAAAACGTGTTTTCTCCATGTTAATTTCCATAGGAAACTTTTGTCACGGCTACAGCCCGAACTGCTGAACGGAATTACACCAAATTTGGCAGAGAGGTAGCTCTTTGTCCAGAGTGCACTTTTTGCTTTAAATGATGTAAATACGTTCAGTAGTTCCTGAGAAATTCAAAAATAAAAAAAGTATATATCTGGTGACCACGGTGGATCCGCAAACTCTCCCGATCACGAGCTTATCTCTGATTGGCTGCCAACACTTCAAACCAAGAAGTGTTGGCAGCCATCTTGTGACTCGGTAAAACTGAGTCACAATCAAAATGGGAAGAAAATGATAATAAAAAAAAAGAAAAGGGGACAGGGTAGAAACATCCTGACCCCCTGGGCCTGGTCAGGGGGCCCAGGGCCAAAAAAAGCATTTTTTTAAAATATTTTCGGCGGGATTCGCGTAGGATCCGTGAATCCCGCTGAAATAAAAAAACAAAAACAAAGTGCGGTCTCCCGCGCTTCGTTGCTTTTAAGCCCCCGGGTGGGCCAGGCCCCGGGGGCAATGTATGATTGTTATGCGGGGGCCCGTGGGGGCCCCTGGAGCCAAGGGATCGCCACCTCCCTGGGGCTTTGTTATTAATATGCAGGGGGGCACGCGGCCCACCTGCAGTCCCGGGGACCGCCACCTCCCCGGGGCTTTTCTTAAAAAATGCGTGGGGGGCTCCTGCCCCCCACACTGCCCCGGGGACCGCCGCCTCCCTGGGGCATTATGTAATTATGAGCAGGGGGGCCTCCCGGGCTCCCCTAAGCCCTGAGGACCGCCACCTCCCCGGGGCTTAAATATTATTAAACAAAGTGTGGGGGGGCTCCTGCTCCTCCCCACACTGCCCCGGGGACCACCACCTCCCCGGGGCTTTAAATCAGCCCTTCATGGCCCTGGGGACTGCCACCCCCAGGGCCGGCTCCAGCAATGTCCTGTGTTGCCCACCCCCGGGACATTGCAGTTTGCTATGGCAGGGCGGGAGCACGGCTCCCGCCCTGCCATAGCAAACACTGCTTTGCTTCGTGGAAGCGAGAGCAAGAAACCTGATCTCGCTACCATGAAGCAAAACAGAATTGCTTTTGGGCAAAGGGAGCTGCATGTTAGTAGCTCCCTTTTTGTGAGAAGTTTGCCTGGCATATGCTGTCCACTAGTTATAGTGGGCACCTTGCACCAGTCCAAACGACCCTTATTGATGGTAGGTTTAAAGACAACCTTATAGAAAGCTATCCTAGTGGTAGCTGTGGAGAGCAGCCTTCAGGCTAAGTCTTGAAGGAGTGTAAAGCAGCTTGGTTTACCAGATTATAACCTCTTGAATGACCAAATGAAAGGAGAACCACACCAGGTATATATAAAATATATGTATTTATTTCTAAACACTCACTACTAATCTCTTTATGAGATTAGAGTCCAAGATACACAATATCACAGTATTAAAATGACAGTAAATAGCACAACATACACTGGGCCCGGGGGGGGACCAAACCATATATTAAGAAAGTGGTATAAGAACCACTACTTGACTAGACACAGTGCCTAGAGCATGTAGAATTGCTGGGACCCCAAGGAACCACCCAAGGTAGTGACACAGGAGACCCACGGGGGACATGTGCAGTGTGAGAACACAGCTGTGAGCGACGTAGGATTCAATGCGGTAAGTCGCGGTTGGAATTTTAAAGATAAAGGACACTTAGGAGAGGACTTTCAGCAAACCCCTTTAGATTTAAGGGGTTCTAGGGCCAACACCCACGTGAGCACCGGAGTACTCAAGTGACCTCACCCGGGGAAGCCGGGTGCATAGGTGTCAAAGGGTGTCGGGAATCGTCGTCGTTTTCAATGGCGATCTGCTGCAAAGTGCTGCTGCCGTGAAGAAGAAAAGTTTCCGGATTGATCCAAGCCTGGATAGAAGATGTGAAGAACCTGAAAGCAGAGGGGACAGAGTCTGGGTCACTAGCCAGTGACCAGGAGCGGAGCAATCGAATGCCCACCGATGTTGGGTGCTTCAGGTGCAAAGAGGTGAAGCTTGACTCTGCAGCCACGGGGTCCAGGAGACGTCGATGACAACCAGAAGCCGGATTTGAGCTGTACCACAAAGGATGTCGAGTGCTGGGGTGTCGGTGCTCGGATTGAACACAACAAGCCTTGGCAACAGCATCCCACACAGGAAGAGAAGAGATGATTCTGTGTGGACCAGCAAGGTCCTGGGGACTCGCCAAGCAATGGAGAGTCAGGGCACGTCTGGAGCAACCAGAGAAGCCCAATAAAAGTTAGAGTTGCCTTCTTGGGGACCCACAGGTCAATGGAACAGGGATTGCAAAGGGACCTCAAGAGGAATCACACAATGGTGACCCACGGAACACTCGTTGAGTGTAGGCCAGCAATCTTCAGTGTAATTACTGCTCGGGGTCAGGGCTACAAGTAACCCAAAGCTCAGCCTCAGGAGTCACCGGAAATCTGATGCTTCTGCAAATGGTCACGGTGTCCAGGGGTTCAGGTTGCACGGTCTCCACGAGGGATACGGGCCTCAGACTTGCTGGGGGCACAGATCGACCTCAGAGACCTTGGAAACCCACCTCCTGTGTGGCAATATTCTTCAGAGTCCGCAGGAGCTTCGGAGATGCCAACCGGTCAGTTGCATTAAAGGTGCCTGCCTTGCAGGGGAGTAACTCCTTTACTCCAAGGGAGATTCTTCAGTCATCCAGCGTAGTGTAGATCGTTGAAGTACTTGGTTTCTGTAGCAGAGTTTAGTCCAGGTGTAATCTAAAGTCCTGTAGTCAGGGGTTCCTACTTTATACCCAAGGAAGGGGTGGGACAAACTCTGGGGACCCACCTGTGGGAGGGTCAGGAAAGAGGGGTGGCTACACCCATTTCCTTTGTCCAGTTTCACGCCAGAGCAGGGGCTGGTAGCCCCTGCAACCGGTTTGAGCTGGACTATGCACAGGGACACCAAATGTGCCCCCAGTGCAGACTTCAAAGCACTCTTGGAGTGCACCCACCCAGCCCCAATACACTAAAGCCTGTCTGGGAGGTGGTCACACCTCCCTGTGACAGGAAACCTATTGTCCAGGCCTCCCCTGCCGGAGTTTTGTCCAGCAGCAGGAGGGCAGACTCGTGTCTGTGGCTGCAGCATCCATTTTGTGATCCCAGAGTTCTGTTAAGCTGGTACCGGGTGTACCGGTGGTGCCATGTTTCTCCCTCTAGTAGGGAGGAATCATACCTCCCCCCCCAGTACTGGGGTGGAGGTATGATTCCAAGGTGTTTGACACCAAACACAACATGTTTCCATGCAGCCATTTCAAAGTTAGCATTTACCGCGAGGTCATAATGCACTTAAGAGTATATGGTCTGGCTGCATCGCAAACAACCCCGGAATAAAGATTTCGAAAGCTGCAGAGGGGCTCTGCTCATGCATGGGCACCCTCTCACATGAAACCCAGCACCCTGCCTTCAGGATTGTTAAGGCCTGCCATAGGGGTGACTGATAGGTTTACATGTGCAGTGATATGGAGAGATATAGGGAACCTATATCTCAGTAAGGGGTGCATGCACCACCTTACACAGGCTGCTGTAGCAGACCTGTGGTGTCATTTTAAAAGGCTTCCCACGGGTGGCACAATACATGCTGCAGCCCCTGGTAGGCCTCTGGGGTACCTATGCTCTGGGTATATAGTATACCATATACTAGGGACTTATAAGGGTACCCCAGAATCCAATCTGGAGTGTACCTAAAGTACATACCATCAATTTAAGGGGAAAGCAGATAGGCTGGGGTCCTGAATAGCAGGATCCCAGCCAAACTAAGTTGAAAACCAGCAAAACACCAGGAAAAAAGTGGGGGCAACCATGTAGTCAGATTCCACCTTCCTACATAACCCCCCCCCCAAACGAAAGGAGATAAGGCTAACCTTGTCCAGTTGAGCCTTTATTGACTAAGTGGCAATATAAGGAAGAACCTGCACCAGCATGGTTACCCCCTGTCTTATGGTCCAGTAAGCAATTCCTAACCCCAAGGGTATTGGATGATCTCCACCATTTGGAATTACTACCTGTGGTGTGTTTTGGCAAAGTAAAAGGCTGGTGGGGTGTCTGAGTAGAGAAGTGAGGCCCTAATAAAGTTGGCCTCAGCTTCCTCAGATCACTGGTCACTATGCAGGCCTTTATTTCCATGACTGAGTTGTATCTGGCCCTAAGGGTCAACCTCTGGCTGCCTACAGCTGGGGGTTGGGTCCCTTTGGTTGGAACACTGGAGGGACATGGTAGGTTTGGAACCACTTGGTCCCATGTTTGCCTTTGCCCAACAGAATCCATCTGGGGGAGGTCCCTATCCAATGGTAAGAGGGTTCCCTCAGTGTGCTGAGGAATTTTCACCTGGCTAGGGCTACTAGACTGGGTGCCCCTAATCTGTGGATGAGGGGGTTCCTCTGGACAGGGAGCCCTTAGGGGTCCACTGACCTCCATTACCTCTGCAGCCCTGGGCTGACAGAGGGAGGGTAGAGAGGGGCAGGTTACCTGCTCCAGACTGGGTACCACCTTGGAAGGGTCCCCTGCCATCAGGGGTGTTGCCAGGCCAGGCCTGACCACCTCTGGGGCAGTTCCTTCACTAGGGGTAGGATCAGTTCCCTGAGGAAGCTGACCCTTACCTATAGTCTGGGGGGAAGAAGACTTTTCTTCAACCCTTCTGCTCTCTTGGGGAGTAGAGTGGGCCATTCTTTCAGGCTCCACTTCTCTAAACTTTCCTTGGGATGGGGCTGAGGCCCTAACAGCCCCACCAACCTTCTCAGAGAGGCCCAACATTTTTAAATGGGCCTGGTATTCAACTTCAGCCCAGGCTGAAACCTCCAGATCATTGCCCAACAGGCAATCTACAGGCAAGTTTGGGGACACTGCCACTCTCTTTGGGCCAGTGACCCTCCCCAGCTGAAATTGACTATGGCCATGGGATGATCTGTTCTGATACCATCAATGTTGGTCACCTGGTACTTGAACTCAGGTAAAAGCTGTTGAGGGGGACTAGTTTCCTGTCACCATGGTGACACTAGCCCCTGTGTCCCTGAAGGCCACAGCTTTCTGACCATTTATTAAGGGCTCCTGTCTGTACTTGCCCAAAGTATTGGGACTCATAGTAAAAGTGGCAAATCCCATGCCACCATCACAGACTAAGGAGGCCTGTATGGAGGACCTTGAAAAGCTGGGGTCCACCTCAGTTCCCCATACCAACCCACCTAACTTTTTGGGGGCAGTACTACCACCTGGGGGATTACTACTTGTAGTACCAGGAGGAGTGGTAGTATTGCTGGGAGGAACATTTTCCTTATTGCCAACCTTGGAGCAACTGGGGTCATTTTTCCAGTGGCCAGGCTTCTTACAGTTATGGCAATAAGGTTTCTTTTCAGGGGAGGAAGGAGTTTGGGACCCACCCCCAGGAGAGGACTTTTGGGGCCCTGTAGGGGATTTGTCTTTTGATTTATCCCCACCTTTCTCTTGGTTTTTGGAAGAATCTTTCTTCTGGTCACCACCCTGATTCTTTGGCTTTACTCTGGTTCTGACCCATTTATCTGCCTTCTTTCCCAATTCTTGGGGAGAGGTCAGATCAGAGTCCACCAGGTACTGGTGTAAAAGCTGTTTTTGACAATTATTAAGGATCTGCTCCCTCATAATCAAATTGAATAATCCTAAATAGTCATGCACCTTGCTGCCATGTATCCAACCTTCCAGAGCCTTAGTAGCACAATCTACAAAGTCAACCCAGTCCTGAGTCTGTGCCTTTTGGGTGTCTCTGAACCTTAACCTGTATTGATCAGTGGTTAGGCCAAGCCCTTCAATCAGAGCACTCTTCAGGACTTTGTAATTGTCAGCATCCTCTTCTCTTACAGTGAGGAGCTTGTCTCTACCTTTGTCTGCAAAGGAGAGCCAAAAGATTGCTGCCCACTGCTCCTGAGGGACCCTCTGTACTTTACAGGCCCTCTCCAGTGCAGTTATCCATTTGTGGATGTCATCCCCACTCTGGTAGGGAGGGACAATCTTGTTCAGGTTCCTATGGGGATGAGTATCTTCTCTACTCCTAGGGACACTGTTGCTGCCACCATGGGGCTCTAGCCTCAACTTCTGAGAAGCTCTCTGAAGCTCCAGGGATTCCCTGTCTAAGGCCAATTGCTCTCTCTTGATTCTGAGCTTAGCTCTCTCAAACTCAAGCAGTTGGCATATCTTCTCATAAGAGGATGCCCATTTATGAGAAGCAGAGGACCCTATAGAAGTACCAGAATGATCAGATTCCTGAGAAGGAGATCTTGATCTTCTTGGTAGACTATTAAACCTTCCAGGTGGGTGTCGCTATTTGGGACCGGTGCCAGAGTGAAGGTAGCCAACCAAATGATAAAGTTGCGGGAGAGATGATCGAGGGTCAGAAGTTTGTTTTATTGTCGCCAAACAGAAAGAAATAAAACTAAATAAACAAACGTCTATGAACTTCCAGGTCAGAGTTCCCGGTTGAGATGTTCCCGTCTTCACCAGGACTTCTACTGGACTTGGGGTTGGACACCCAGTGCTCCTCTTCCTCGGAGTTGGTTAGACCGGCGTAGGCGGGAAGGAACAGAAACAAAACAATATCGGAATGAGTCGGGGGGAACGTGGGCACTTCCTCTCTCAAGGGGCTAGGAGTGAGGGGAGAAGTCACCTCCAACCGGCACCAAGTGAACCCCGATGTGACCTCCCTCCTCCCTCTACACAGCGCCTTTCCCCCTCCCGTGTCCCGTGAAGCCCTGTAGTTTCGCCCGTACCTTGGTGAGCCACCCTTCTCCAGGGGGGTGGCTGGGCGAAGCGTGGTCCCGTGGGCCTCCTGGCTTGATGTCTTCGCCTGTCACCGCAGCCCTCGCCTCGATCTCGTCTTCGGTAACCGTTCGGCTCCTTCCAGACGATATTCCACCTCTGGCTGCTCCCACCGTCCACGCCACGAACTCTCCTCCTGCTCCGGGGAATTCAGCTTCCGTCTCGTGAGAGAAGGTCGGCCCTCTTGTTTTGGCCGTCTGTTCCTCTGATAGGCCGAATCCTGATGACGTCGTTGGCCACACCCCCTGGGATTCCGCTTGCGGGTTATTCTTAAAGGGCTCCAGCCCTTCCTGCACAAAGGGTGAAATGACGTTTGTGAGAGACTCGTTGGTGTCGAAGGGCAACAAAGTCCGCAGTTCGTTATCGGACTCGTGACAGTGGGGTAAAGAGAACCCCACTGGGGTCTCCTTCCTCACCTTCAGGAAGAATTGGATTTGCCAGGTTGGAATCATTTGGATCTCCCTGGCCAGCATCAGAGTCTGGGTCATACTAGTGTTCACTACCTGGCCTTTCCTCTTCAGCTGCCCCACCCCCTCTGCCAACCTCATCAGACCCTGGGGTCTTTCTGAGGTCATCAGCTAGCAACAACTGTATGAGATGTTGTGTGGATGGGCTTTTCCCTGTCTTCAATTTTCTAGAGGCACACATAGTCCTCAATTCCTGGTATGAGACCTGGTCATACTTAGTTGGGAGAGACCCACTGGTTTCTGCTCTTGAAGACATGACTAGTGTGGTGTGGTGTATGCACCTGCCTACTCTAGTGGGGCCTACTAACCTCTCTTGAGTTGTAGAAAGGGTGTGCTAAGTCCTTGACACACAACTCTAAGTTCAGTAGAACTTACTGTATTCTAAACTTGATTTATATGTACCTATGTACCTATAGTGGTTTTCAGTTAGTCACTCAAAGAGATTATCTGGTAAAGCAATAGCAAGCTTGAATCCCACCGCTGCACACCAATGTGAGAAGTTGGCCTGGCATACGCTGTCCACTAGTTATAGTGGGCACCTTGCACCAGTCCAAACGACCCTTATTGATGGTAGGTTTAAAGACAACCTTATAGAAAGCTATCCTAGTGGTAGCTGTGGAGAGCAGCCTTCAGGCTAAGTCTTGAAGGAGTGTAAAGCAGCTTGGTTTACCAGATTATAACTTCTTGAATGACCAAATGAAAGGAGAACCACACCAGGTATATATAAAATATATGTATTTATTTCTAAACACTCACTACTAATCTCTTTATGAGATTAGAGTCCAAGATACACAATATCACAGTATTAAAACGACAGTAAATAGCACAACATACACTGGGCCCCGGGGGGGACCAAACCATATATTAAGAAAGTGGTATAAGAACCACGACTTGACTAGACACAGTGCCTAGAGCATGTAGAATCGCTGGGACCCCAAGGAACCACCCAAGGTAGTGACACAGGAGACCCACGGGGGACGTGTGCAGTGTGAGAACACAGCTGCGAGCGCCGTAGGATTCAATGCGGAAAGTCGCAGTTGGAATTTTAAAGATAAAGGACACATAGGAGAGGACTTTCAGCAAACCCCTTTAGATTTAAGGGGTTCTAGGGCCAACACCCACGTGAGCACTGGAGTACTCGAGTTACCTCACCCGGGAAAGCCGGGTGCATAGGTGTCAAAGGGTGTCGGGAATCGTCGTCGTTTTCAATGGCGATCTGCTGCAAAGTGCTGCTGCCGTGAAGAAGAAAAGTGTCCGGGTTGATCCAAGCCTGGATCGAAGATGTGAAGAACCTGAAAGCAGAGGGGACAGAGTCTGGGTCACTAGCCAGTGACCAGGAGCGGAGCAATCGAATGCCCACCAATGTCGGGTGCTTCAGGTGCGAAGAGGTGAAGCTTGACTCTGCAGCCACGGGGTCCAGGAGACGTCGATGACAACCAGGAGCCGGATTCGAGCTGTCCCACAAAGGATGTTGAGTGCTGGGGTGTCGGTGCTCGGATTGAACACAACAAGCCTTGGCAACAGCAACCCAGGCAGGAAGAGAAGAGATGCTTCTGTGCGGACCAGCAAGGTCCTGGGGACTCCCCAAGCAATGGAGAGTCAGGGCATGTCTGGAGCAACTAGAGAAGTCCAATAAAAGTTAGAGTTGCCTTCTTGGGGACCCACAGGTCAATGGACCAGGGATCGCAAAGGGACCTCAAGAGGAATCACAAAATGGTGTCCTACGGAACACTTGTTGAGTGTAGGCCAGCAATCTTCAGTGAAATTACTGCTAGGGGTCAGGGCTACAAGTAACCCAAAGCTCAGCCTCAGGGGTCGCCGTAAAGCTGATGCTTCTGCAAATGGTCACGGTGTCCAGGGGTTCGAGTTGCACGGTCTCCACGAGGGATGCAGGCCTCAGACTTGCTGGGGGCACAGATTGACCTCAGAGACCTTGGGAACCCACCTCCTGTGTGGCAATATTCTTCATAGTCCACAGGAGCTTCGGAGATGCCAACCGGTCAGTTGCGTTAAAGGTGCCTGCCTTGCAGGGGAGTAACTCCTTTACTCCAAGGGAGATTCTTCAGTCATCCAGCGTAGTGTAGATCGTTGAAGTACTTGGTTTCTGTAGCAGAGTTTAGTCCAGGTGTAATCTAAAGTCCTGTAGTCAGGGGTTTCTACTTTATACCCAAGGAAGGGGTGGGACAAACTCTGGGGACCAACCTATGGGAGGGTCAGGAAAGAGGGGTGGCTACACCCATTTCCTTTGTCCAGTTTCACGCCAGAGCAGGGGCTGGTAGCCCCTGCAACCAGTTTGAGCTGGACTATGCACAGGGACACCAAATGAGCCCCCAGTGCAGACTTCAAAGCACTCTTAGAGTGCACCCACCCAGCCCCAATACACTAAAGCCTGTCTGGGAGGTGGTCACACCTCCCTGTGACAGGAAACCTATTGTCCAGGCCTCCCCTGCCAGAGTTTCATCCAGCAGCAGGAGGGCAGACTCGTGTCTGTGGCTGCAGCATCCATTTTGTGATGCCAGGGTTCTGTTAAGCTGGTACCGGGTGTACCGGTGGTGCCATGTTTCTCCCTCTAGTAGGGAGAAACATGTACTGGGGTGGAGGTATGATTCCAAGGTGTTTGACATCAAACATGACATGTTTCCATGCAGCCATTTCAAAGTTAGCATTTACCACGAGGTCATAATGCACTTAAGAGTATATGGTCTGGCTGCATCACAAACAACCCCGGAATAAAGATTCCGAAAGCTGCAGAGGGGCTCTGCTCATGCATGGGCACCCTCTCACATGAAACCCAGCACCCTGCCTTCAGGATTGTTAAGGCCTGCCATAGGGGTGACTGATAGGTTTACATGTGAAGTGATATGGAGAGATATAGGGAACCTATATCTCAGTAAGGGGTGCATGCACCACCTTACACAGGCTGCTGTAGCAGACCTGTGGTGTCATTTTAAAAGGCTTCCCACGGGTGGCACAATACATGCTGCAGCCCCTGGTAGGCCTCTGGGGTACCTATGCCCTGGGTATATAGTATACCATATACTAGGGACTTATAAGGGTACCCCAGAATCCAATCTGGAGTGTACCTAAAGTACATACCATCAATTTAAGGGGAAAGCAGATAGGCTGGGGTCCTGAATAGCAGGATCCCAGCCAAACTAAGTCGAAAACCAGCAAAACACCAGGAAAAAAGTGGGGGCAACCATGCAGTCAGATTCCACCTTCCTATACCTTTGCCCAAAAGCAATGCTGGCTTCCACAGGAGGCGGGGAGCCAGCAGGGACTGCAGGGGCATTTTGGGTCCAACCACTGTCCCCAACATTGAGGCCAGGCCCCAGGGGATGGGGTCCCCTGGGCCAAAAGTGGCCCAGGAAAGGGGGGCCATGCGGCCCCCCTCCCGTAATACTATAAAAAAAATAAAAAATAAAAGAGGCAATGACCCTGGGGATGGGGTCCCCGGGGCCAATAATGGCCTCAGGAGGGGGGCCGTGCAGCCCCCCTCCTTTAAAAGGAGTTTAAAAAATAAAATTAAAAAATATGTGGCCATGCCCCTGGGGATGGGGTCCCCGAGGCCGAAATCGGCCTTGGGAGGGGGGCCGCGTGGCCTCCTTCCTGTGTTTTTGTATAAAAAAAAAATGTTGCAGGCCCTGGGGGCCCACAAAATATTTAGAGAAGGGGGGCCACACAGCCCCCTTCTAACAAAAAAAGAAAAAAAAGCCAGCATCCCGCCGGAGGCCCCGCCCCCTCCCTGCATCACTCTGCAAACGCGCCTCCTGGTGCATTCTGGGTTGGGGGATTAAGTCCTGCATTGCAGAGAGGTGTAAAAAGGGGCGTGGCCTCGGAACACCCCTCTGCAACGCAGCTCAGTGGCGCATACTGGAGGTACCTGGTGGGCTAGTTGGCCCCCAGGGACCCTCAGTATTCGAGGGGAATTAATTCCCCTGCTTACAACGCACCAGGGGGAGCATTTGCTGAGTGCTGCAGGGAGGGGGCGGGGCCTCCGGCGCGATGCCGGCTTTTTTTTTAATTTATTTTTTGTAGAAGGGGGGCTGTGTGGCCCCCCTTCTTTTACAATATTTGGGGGCCTGGGAACCTCATCCCCCAGGGCCTGACCCGTTTTTAACTTTTTTGTTTTTTAAACGGGAAGGTGGCTGCGCGGCCCCCCTCCCGAGGCCAATTTTGGCCCCGGGGACCCCATCCCCCGAGGCACGGGCATTAATTTTTTTTTACATTTTTTTTTTTAAGGAGGGGGGCTCCGTGCCCCCCCCCCTCCTGAGGCCTCTATTGGCCCTGGGGACCCCATCCCCCGGGGCTGTGTCTCTTACTTATATTTTTTTTTATATTTTATTTATTGATGGAGGGGGC
This sequence comes from Calotriton arnoldi, assembly GCA_963921515.1. Classification (NCBI taxonomy): domain Eukaryota; kingdom Metazoa; phylum Chordata; class Amphibia; order Caudata; family Salamandridae; genus Calotriton; species Calotriton arnoldi. Next base: position 250,841 of record CAWUFW010015218.1, on the reverse strand, counting down.
CGCGTGGCCCCCCTCCTGGGCCACTTCTGGCCCCGGGGACCCCATCCCCCGGGGCCGGCCCTGTGTGTTGGGGACCTTGGGGGGAGCCCCAATGCCCCCACGGTCCCGCCGGCTCCCCGCCTACTGCGGGAGCCGGCATTGCTTTTGAGCAAGGGGAGCTGCTGACATGCAGCTCCCCTTGCTCAAAAGCAATTCTGCTTTGCTTCCTTGAAGCGAGAGCAGGTTTCCCTGCTCTTGCTTCAAGGAAGCAAAGCAGCGTTTGCTATGGAAGGGCGGGAGCCGCACGGCTCCCGCCCTGCCATAGCAAATGCAAAAAGAACAATTGATGGACAGAATGCAGAACAATGCCATACATTCACTGGACTGTTCCCATGAGGCACAGGGTCAAGACTGATTTGCATATAGCTGTGTCTGAACTGGGGTGGCGAAGTGAGCTAAAGACCGATGATGGATTCAACCCAGATCTGTGACTGGGGGTGAGTGTCTGAAAAGTTTCAGCACTCCGTCCATCATCTCCTTGTGTTTGCTTTGTTCGCCCTAAGTTGGCAGGGTATGCCCAGACGTGGGTCCCTTGCTCACTTTGCCACTGGATTCAAGCTAGCCTGGCTAATGAGGGCTGTTAGCCCGAAACCGGTCCCAGGATGCTTGTTTCCGGTCCAGGGAAGACATGGCTTGGCAGTTCGGGCTGGACTGTTCCCATGAGGCACAGGGTCAAGACTGATTTGCATATAGCTGTGTCTGAACTGGGGTGGCGAAGTGAGCTAAAGAACGATGATGGATTCAACACAGATCTGTGACTGGGGGTGAGTGTCTGAAAAGTTTCAGCGCTCTGTCCATCATCTACTTGTGTTTGCTTTGTTCGCCCTAAGTTGGCAGGGTATGCCCAGACGTGGGTCCCTTGCTCACTTTGCCACTGGATTCAAGCTAGCCTGGCTGATGAGGGCTGTTAGCCCGAAACCGGTCCCAGGATGCTTGTTTCCGTTCCAGGGAAGACATGGCTTGCCAGTTCGGGCCGGACTGTTCCCATGAGGCACAGGGTCAAGACTGATTTGCCTATAGCTGTGTCTGAACTGGGGTGGTGAAGTGAGCTAAAGAACGATGATGGATTCAACCCAGATCTGTGACTGGGGGTGAGTGTCTGAAAAGTTTCAGCGCTCCGTCCATCATCTCCTTGTGTTTGCTTTGATCACCCTAAGTTGGCAGGGTATGCCCAGACGTGGGTCCCTTGCTCACTTTGCCACTGGATTCAAGCTAGCCTAGCTGATGAGGGCTGTTAGCCCGAAACCGGTCCCAGGATGCTTGTTTCCGATCCAGGGAAGACATGGCTTGCCAGTTCGGGCTGGACTGTTCCCATGAGGCACAGGGTCAAGACTGATTTGCATATAGCTGTGTCTGAACTGGGGTGGTGAAGTGAGCTAAAGAACGATGATGGATTCAACCCAGATCTGTGACTGGGGGTGAGTGTCTGAAAAGTTTCAGCGCTCCGTCCATCATCTCCTTGTGTTTGCTTTGTTCGCCCTAAGTTGGCAGGGAATGCCCAGACGTGGGTCCCTTGCTCACTTTGCCACTGGATTCAAGCTAGCCTGGCTGATGAGGGCTGTTAGCCCGAAACCGGTCCCAGGATGCTTGTTTTCGGTCCAGGGAAGACATGGCTTGGCAGTTCGGGCTGGACTCTTCCCATGAGGCACAGGGTCAAGACTGATTTGCATATAGCTGTGTCTGAACTGGGGTGGCGAAGTGAGTTAAAGGACGATGATGGATTCAACCCAGATCTGTGACTGGGCGTGAGTGTCTGAAAAGTTTAAGCGCTCGTCCATCATCTCCTTGTGTTTGCTTTGTTCTGCCATAGCAAACAGCAGTGTCCCGGGGTGGGCAGCCCGGGACACTGCAGGAGCCGGCCCCGGGGGGTGGCGGTCCCCAGGGCCATAAAGGGCTCCCGGTGGGGGGCCGCGCGGTCCCCCTCCCAATGTTTAAAGCCCCGGGGTGGTGGTGGTCCCCGGGGCTGCGGGGGGCCGCGTACCCCCCACATACAATTGATAAAGCCCTGGTGCCCCCCCACATAATCAGCATAGCCCCGGGGATGGCGGTCCCTGGGGCTGCAGGGGCCCCCGCGGGCCCCCGCTAATATTTTTTTGGCAATGCCCCCGAGACCTGGCCCACCCGGGGGCCTCATTAAAATGAAGCGCAATTAAAGCTCCCGCCAGATTGGAACACACTTTCTTTCCCTTCCTACACTCCTGCTGGAAGAAAAACTACTGTGTCACGGGGGTGTTTTTCCCAGGCCACAGTGCATGAGCTGGCCCTTGGGGATGGGCTCCCAGGGGCATTTTAAGGTTGGGGAGGGGGCACACTTACATGTTAGCCCCAAGGAATGGGGTCTCCAGGGTCCATTGCAGGCTCAGGAAGGGAGGCTGCGCATGCCCTTCATCTTGTTTAAACTTCGGCTCCAGGGGATGGGTTCCCTAGGACTGCGATGAGGCTCGGCAATGGCGGTCACATGCCCCTCTCCTTTGTTTTTAAGAGTGGCCCCCGTACTCCATTTCATTTTTTCTTTTAAAAGTCAGCAATCCCGCTGGAGTGCCCTGGGACTCCCAACATATCGCAGTTTTGTTTTTAGAAAAACATTTTTAATTTGGCCTGGGGGGACACAGGGCCTAGAGGTGCAGGGGATCCCTACCCTGCCACCTTATATTATTTTTTTATAATTAAACTCAGGACAGGAGTTTGAGTCTGTGAGTCCAGTCACGGGAGAGTCCCTCAAATCCAACCATCCCGACATACAAATATTTCTTTAACCCTAATATCTCAAAAACTACTCAACAATTTATACCAAATCACAAAATGGGTGCTTTATGAACCAAAATCTAGCTCCCTGCCAAATTTGGTGGAAATAAAGAAAGTAGTCCACAATGAGAATCTGTTTGGAAAGTTTTGTGAAAATTTACCAAATGGTGCCAAAGTTATTAGCAAAAAAAAATATTTCCTGACCTAACTATGTATATATATATGTGTATATATTTAATAGCAATACCGCAAAAACAGCTGAATGGAATTACACTAAATTTGGCAGAACGCTAGATCTTGATCCAGAAAGTGTGATTTGGTGTAAGTCTATTCAGTAGTTTTTGAGAAATTAGATTCTGAGTTAATGTATGTTTAACTCCACAGAGGATCCGCGGACCCGCAGTTGAAAAGATAGGATCTGATTGGTTGCCACAACATCAACAAAGATGTTTCAGCAGCCATTTTAGTACTCGTAGACTCATTATTAAACAAGATGTGGCTGCACTCCTTATTCAATGCCCAATCCACATACGAGGTAGTCCTTAATGGTGTCACATTGATGGGCAATCCTGCCTTGAACCTTTTGATGATTTGTCCATGTAATTATTCAATTTTTGAAGATTGGATGACTCCTCCAAAGGGAATTGTCAGCGCGTTTCGGCCCCACTTTAAGGAGGAGTCATTCACTCTTCAAAAATGAAATAATTATATGAACACATAATCAAAAGGTTCAGGGCAGGATTGCCCACCAATGTGACACCATTCAAGGACCACCTCCTATGTGGATTGTGCATTAAATAAGGAATGGAGCCACATCTTGTTTAATGCTGTAGGAAGACAAGATTGATTGTGTTTTAGTTGTAACTCTTGTCTTGAGATTCTTTAAAAAAATATATATATTAGAGATTTTATCAGCATAACATACATAAATACATACATACATGAGGAGATTCAAGCATTGAAAAAATACCGTTAAGTAAAAAGGAATCCAGGAGCTAATTAGTACTAAAAACCGTAGATATCATGTTGTCAAAAATTCATATACAATCAGTACCAACAATTCATAATTCATCTTAACCCGTCTCTGTATCATTTTTCCAGCAATAAATCGGTGCCCATATACACTTTCACAGTTTTTTGGCCTTCCACTCCTAGACCCCCTTTTCAAGATTAAATATTGATAAAAGCCATGCAAGCCATTGATGGAAAGTGGAGCCGATGGGTCCAACCAGGCAGAGGAAATACATATTCTCACCACAGCCATGGCCAAAAAACAAAAAATATTGATGTAATCCCAACGTTCCCTCGCTACAAACACCCAGCAGCATTCATTCAGGCATTAGGATTACTTTTAATTTCAGAGATTGTTCTAAAATGTTTTCAATATCTTTCTTTAAAATTTCTAAGAGAGGACAAGTAGCAAACATATGTACTACATCCGCTTCTGTCTTTTGGCAGCGAGGGCACTGAACACCAACTGAACCCCCAATTTGACTATTTTAGTCAGTGTATAATAGAGGTCAAAAATTGTTTTATAATGTTGAGCCTGCAGCCCGACTGAGCACAGTATTGTCTGACCTAATTTTAAAGATTCTAAAAAACAATTGCCTGTTACACCAAGTCTCTGTTCCCATTTCTCAACTTGCTTCCCAAGATCATCTTGCAGCATTTAATTCAGACCAAAATATATCTGACTAATTTATCAGCCCTCCGTATCCCTCACTTCCTCCATTATAGCATCCTTAGTAAAACTTCTTGGCCCCCCAGTTTTCTTAACTAAAAACTCTGTATCTGTAAATACTTAAAGAAATCTATCCAGTCAACCCCATTTTTGGCTTAAACCTCCTCGAATTACATTATTCCCCCTGAATCAAAGAGGTCAGCTATCCTACTAATGCCTTAGTCTTCCCAATGTGACATAACCATATCATGAAAGATTTCCGGGAGTGATAGATTCCTAAAAAGCTGGGTGTAAAAATTCATTCTTCCAAAAACTATCTTTTTCTCAGAGTCGCCCGTACCCCAAATGCTACAGACAAGGTTTTGAATCTAACTTTCTTGTAGTAGCTTGGTTCATTATATTTCAGAAGCCATTTTTTGTCCTTGTCACCTTGTAATAATTCATATATATCCGGTGACCCATTCCGACTCCATTAATCCATTGAGTTTCCCCCCCACTAAGACACAATTGTACTGGAGTGCTGCTGCCCAATAATACATCCTCAGGTCTGGCACAGCCCATCCCCATCTCTCCTGGGGGAGCGTCATACATTTCAGCACCGTCCTTCTCTTCCCACATGCCCATATACATCTATTGATTGTGTCCTCCATTGCTTTGAACCAACACTTTTCTATCTCCAGTGGTATTGCTCTGAAGAACTGAAGGACTTTGGTAAGAAGATCATTTTGACTACGTTACACCGGCCGACAATTGACAGATGTAAATATTCGTTCTGCTGAAATCCTGCCTCCCTTTCTGCATAACTGGGGCATGGTTCAGCTCAACAATTTGATCCAACTTGGATGTTATATTTACCCCCAAGTTGATCGCTGAATGCATCACCCAAGAATAATCTAGATTAACCAGTCTATTTATAACTATTTGTGTCTTATACTGGCTAAGCGAATACCCAGATATTCTCCCAAATGCCGAAGCTTCTTTTTCAATTTCCACAAATGCTTCGTGGGGTACAGATGTTACTGCCGCTAAATCATCAGCGTAGCCCAGTATTTTAGTGTCTCACCCTTGAAAACAAATAGATTTAATTCTCGGTTAGCCTCAATTTTCCAGATCAGGGGATCAACATAGCATGCAAATAATAATGGAGAGCAGGGGCAGCCCTGTCTTGTCCCTCTTCTGATCCAAAGCCGTTCCGTTTGCCCCACCCCCATTAGTTGTAACTGGGCTGTGGGGGCCTTGTACATTACTCGTTTAGCATCAATAAAACCCTTCCCACACCAAACCTCTCCAGAGCAGCCCATAAATAACCCCAGGAGATCCTATCAAATGTTTTTTCGGCGTCCAGCAAGATTAGCGCCATAGGATCTCCTGCGATTGAAGCAGCATTGAATAGTCTAATAACTCTCCGGATATGGTCAGTAGTTCCTCTTCCAGAGATAAAACCCTGCTGTCTCGGGGGGGATCACCTTCCCTATATTAGGACTAAAATGATTAGCTAATACCTTTGAGAATATTTTAGGGTCACTATTCATAAGTGTTATAGGCCTATAAGACCCGGATCAGTTGGCGTTTTCCCCTTTTTTGAAAAGACAATGATGCTGTCCCTGGCCCATGACTCTGGGACTGGTTCCCCCTTTTGGACCTGACATAATGTATTAACAAGATTGAACCTTAGACTTGTAATAAAGATTTTATAGAATTCTAACAGGATCCCATCAATTCCCATAGCTTTTCCATAGGGGAGATCACTAAGTGCCCTGTACACTTCTTCCTCTGTAAATGGAGCATCTAAAGACTCCAGATCTTCTCAGGAGAATTTCTTAATTTGAATAGAGTCCAAATAGGTACCTAGGCTTTTTTTCCTGAAAGACCCCTCCTCACTATATAATTTCTCATAAAATTACGCAATTTTTCCCGAATACCTACAGAACCAGTAACTAAGTTTCCCTTATCATTTTAAATCTCGATAATCTCCCCCCTGACTGTTTTCTGCCTCGTTCGTATCGCCAACAAGTACCTCACTCTCTTATTAGACTCGTGGCATTCCTGCCGCCATGCAATAAACGTCTCTACTGCTCTTGCCATTGTAACATTACCACTGTCTCCCACGGTCTGCTATTAGATAGATTATGTCATGCAGGGGTAGGAGGCACGACGCTGGGATGGCTGGGAAATTTTCTGGAGGGTCGTACCTTCCAAGTCATCTTACAGTCATTTGTCTTTACCACCCGGCTGTTGAAACAGGACGTGCCTCAGGGCTCAACTCTGAGCCCGACCCTCTTTAATTTATATATGCGCCCGCCGGCACATCTAATGGAAGGCCATGGTGTGCAGACAGTGTCTTATGTGGATGACACACAACTGATTGTAACTCTGGCTCAGGCCAACGGCCATTCGGCAGAAGATTTTAAACTGTCTGGCTGACTTGGCTAATTGGATGAAAAACAGCTGTCTGAGATTAAACACTAGTAAAACTGACATCTTAGTGGTGGGGAAGCAACCATCTATCTGGTCTTTGACCTGGTTGCCCAGTGAGTTGGGCCCTCTGCCTTCCCCAATCCACAAAGTAAAATATCTCGGAGTATGGTTTGACTCCACTCTATCTTTTATGGACCAAATCTCCACTCTTACAGGTACCTGCTCTGGGGTCCTGAAAATGATTAGTAAGATCTTACGGCTCATTCCGGATTGCGCAAAAAGAATGGCAGTCTAGGCCCTCATGGTATCAAGACTGGACTATTGTAATGTCCTTTATTTGATGGCCTCTAAGAGGAGCATCCGAATTCTTCAGAGAGTGCAAAAGGGGCAGCGCGTATGCTGCTGAACATTCCCAAACGTGCCCCCACAGGGCGGGCTCTGGACATACTTCACTGGCTCCCCATAGAGGAGAGGATATCTTTTAAAGCCATGTGCTGTGTTCACAAAATACTGCAGGGTAAAGGTCCGAGTTATCATCTTCAACTGATTCTACCTTACCACCCAAAGCGCTGCTTAAGATCAGCTGGAACAGGACTGGCCAGCGTTCCCAAATTCAAGAGAAAGCGCCTTGGTGGTAGCTCTTTTAGGTTCCTGGCAGCCAAATAGTGGAACCTTCTTCTTTTGTATCTCAGACTAGAGCCTTCAGAAGTGTCCTTTCGAAAACATCTAAAAACCTGGCTTTTTAGGAGAAGTGTAAACCAACAATAGGGGTAGTTTGGTCACCGTCTCGGTCTTTCGGAATTCAGCGCAGGGACACTCCGAATTGGAGTAACCATGCGCTCTTTAAAATGCAAATCAAATCAAATCATATTGCTGCTTTAGCCAATGCAAGTTTACGTAGTATATTTTCTGTGTGTGACCCTACAGCTATGGCCCCTACAAGCTCCTCCTCAATTTCCCCCAGCTTTTAAATAATTTACTCAAATGTTGTTGCTGCTTTTTTTGGCGGCTCAGACTAAAACTAAATGTTTCCCCCTCATCCCGCCTTAAAGGCATCCCACACCATACCAATCCCAGTGCTGCCTCTATTGTACAAGTACAAGAGATATGCAGTTCCTAATCGCAAGGGAAGGGGAGGAGCCAGGCTCGAGTGGTCTACACTCACACAGGGAACGGGGTTCCACCTGTTGGAATTTAGGGCCTCACACACCCGGCTGAGTGTCATGCTTCATCATAGAGCGTGCTCCTCGTCAGGTCGGCGCTGCAATACCTGACGGGCTCCCTATGAGGGGCTCTTTGGCGGAGATCTTTTATTCCAAATCGCCGTTAGGTCCTGTGGGGGTAAGGGGCCTAAGTAGTGTAGATGAGAAAAGTGTCTGTGAGTGATTAATAGGGAAGTTTAAAACAGGATAGGAAGTGTCACCGAAGAATATTTTAATCAATAGGCCTTCCAACCTGGTTAAAAAAGAGGAAAGCGCACTCCAGAGGTAATGGCTCGGGTTTGGCGATATATTATGTGGTCAACATGTTTCTCGCCTGATGGTCAAATGATATAGTGGCGATTCGTCATAACCTAATAAAAACAGTTGTATCTACACAGGAATGTTTGTCTGATGATATTTGCCTGGATAAACCAACCTAAACAATACTCTAAATGTAGTACCTGTTGAAGTGTGACCAACCCTAATTGGGACTGAAGTCTACAGCATCAATTCCCGGCAGAAAAGACACATGGAAATCCCCAGTGTCAGTTACAGAGATCGCAACACATCCGCTGACCTACCCAATACTGCCTCTATTATACTCCATAAAGCTCGCAATCCATTTCTTCATATGAGTAATATACACTGGTCTGCCAGCAGTCCCCTTTTAAATGAAAAACGTTGCTCATTTCTTTCACCCCCTATATTAATAATTTCTAAAACCAAAGGATTGTGGTCCGACATAACACCGGGAATTTATCAATGTTACAGTTTGGTATCAAATTAGGTGAGACAAAAGAATAATCCAGCCAGGCAACTGATTTATGAGGAGCCAAGAAAAACGTGCCCCCTGGATCTGGAGCCTTCAAGTGCTGCCATACATCTATCAGCCCATTATTTCGTTTTAAGTATGAAGAGCTTTAAAAACCTTAGGTTTGCGGCCAACGTACTTTCCTGTGTTTCTGCTTCAAAGCTCACCAATACCATTAATATTCAAGTCTGCACAACATAATCGGGGTAGGCCAGACAACCAGCTCTGTGTTTAAGAACTCAAAAATCCCAGGGTCCATATTTATCCGTCAAGCGCCTTAGAAAGCTAAATGGCCACCCCTCTTGTTCTTGTTCCTTACATAGTATAAGCTATGCGAGTATACACTAGCTGTGCCAGTAGCTTCTTCCTAGTGCCCTCCACATGGGTTTCCTGCAGACAAAGAATATCAGCACTCAGGATTTTTAAATCTTCTGCTACCTTACACCATTTAACATGATTGTATATCCCACATATATTCACTGTTGCAACTCACAATTTCATCATATTGACCATCTTATTGTTTTCAATACATCAGTATCATCCAGCTTAACTATATAGGTCCAGCTACTGAAATCAGCTTCTCTTTCCTTCCAAAGAATCTCTTGAATCTCCTCATGCACAGTTCTTTTTCCCATTTTCAATCACCCCTCGTGCCCTATCTCCCGTGACTCAACCTACCGCCCTACTCCTCCCCCTCGTCCCTCCCCCACATCCTCCCTACCCCCCCAAACCCTACCATCCCTCAACCTCCCTCCGTCCCACCCAAACCTTGAGGCAGACAGACCAGGGATGGTCTGAGTGATGGAATCTGTGCTCCCAACTCCTCCCCTACTCAGAGCCCCAAACCTCCAGGTCAACCGTGAAAAAAAAGTGGCCCACCCTCAAGAAAAAAAACCTTATCTATCCTCGTCCTTCATAGTGACTCTTTCTCGGTATACCCGGCTTTACTATAAGTATTAAGGGCCTTTTAAACTACTCAATCTCTATTTAGGCAATTCATCCATATACTCTTTGGCCTTTATCTCTGAGGTAAAGACTCTTCTTTTAATATTAAAAATTATTTTTAGGCGAGCTGGATTCATTAGGTAAGCTTCAGCACCGAGTGTCTGACATGGTTGGAACAGCTGTCTTAGCCTCCACTGTCTTTCTACTGTTACATGACAGAAGTCAGGCCTTGTAAACAAAGGGCTGTCCTTCACAAACCCGTTTAGCATCCGGGCAGGCTTTTGCAAACACTGCTTCACGGAGCAGATTGTTCCCAAAATAGACAATTATAGCTCTTGGTTTCTTAAATTCTCCTGCCTGAGAGTGACCTGATTTTTTCAACATAAATGGATACTGATGTACCCTTTGAATTTCCATTTCCCAGTTTCATTGTTGGAGCTCGGGAAAGGCCCCCTTCATCAGATTTATGATATAGGCCTGAATGTCATCCCTTCAGCGCCTTCTTCAATGCCAAGAATTCATAGTCCTCTTGCTTCCATTGTATATCAGTAATTTGTGAGCCTTGTGACTCTGTCCGAGTTTGAGCCCTGACCACATCTGTTTCCAAGGAGGCTGCGCATTCTTCAATAGCCGTTAATCATCCACTCATTTCTGTACAAGCTTTAGCAACTTTCCTGATTGCCCCTTGCAGCTTTTTTGCGGCTAGCCTAGTTTTTTTACCATCCACCCTTGTATCTTATTGATGATGATTAATAGATCCGTAAATTAGTTTTAAAGATGGTTCCTCGGCTCCCTTTCCTATATGCGCTTCCTCCGCACCAATGTTGGGGTGACCTTGTTTTTGTGGTTCCGTGTAGATCTTCTGTGTAGCGGAAGAATTCCATTTCAGGGTAGCACTTGATCCATGTTTTTTTAGTCCCTCCACAGAATACCCTTGTTGTGTACCTTCTTTATTCCATCTGGTGTGCGTCTTACTTCTAACTACGGTACCGGGTCCATCGTACTGACTATCTGGAATTGAGCTGGAGGTTGACAGGATACTTCCACCATGTGATTCTACTGAGCTAATATCTGAGCCATCAGTTAGGGAAAAAATGTATTCCCTAATTCTTGGGAGTCTTCCAACCCCTATGACCCATTCTACTGAGCTAATGTCTGAGGCATCAGTGAGGGAAAAAATGTATCCCCTAATTCTTGGGAGTCTTTCAACCCCCTATGACCCATTGCCCCTTCAACCAATGCGCTTATTTTAGGGTTCCCCCAATCCAAAGACTGAGATGCCAGCAGCCTGCATCTTGCTTCAGCACTGTCTACTGCCAGGCGTCCATTTTCTGTTGAAATTCACCCCGCGGGAAGCGTTGGGTCAACCTGCTTAGGTGCATCTCTGCTATCTTCCCCCTGAATCATTTCCCCAAATGGGTTATCCATCAGTCTTGCGAGCCCCCTGTCACCATCCACTAGCAGAACAAACTTACTTGGGAGCCCTTCCTCTCCCTGGCTCACACACGCTAGTTCACTGACCTGAGAATTGGTTTGTGGATTATCCTCCACCATGTCCAGTGACTTTTGCCCAGGAACTTCCAAGATTTCCAGTTGTAATTTTCCAGCTGCTGCCGACATAGCCGGAAAAAAACGGTAATTGCCTACTGCTGCTGTTGAGCTTGTAAATCTGGTTTCTGCGCCAGCACCCCTCGGTCACTACTTCTTATATCTGGCGCAGCTTCCGAGTCCTTTCTGTTTTTCAGGGGCTATTTGTTTCCACCAGCAATCGCTACGCCTCCTTTCCCCGATGTGTATGTGGAGGGTAAGCAGAGATCGCGGTTAAAGGTGCTGCCGGTGCTGTCTCTGCAGCCCAATCTTGGATCACATGAGCTGCTTTGGGTGGCATCCTGTTATTGGTGAGGCTCCAAGCCACGACCCAGCCTGCATTCCTGAGAGGTGGGTGGGATACACCCTGCAGGAAGTAACAGCCAGGCTCTTCGGTACGCTTGGAGGATCCAAGGTCCAGTGGGGGATTGTGGTGAGTAGAACCCTGTCAGAAGGTATGAGGAAGCGGCTGCTGCACCGATCATGCTGTCGCCCGTGTGCAGGTTCAAATCGGCAACCCCTTATGCCAAAGAGGGCCGCTGTAAAGCTAGCCGTTGCTGCACCGATCGAGCCATCGCCGGTGTGGGGAGTAAAGTCAGTGACCCTGTGTGCCAGAGGGAGCCGCCGTGAAGGTTGTATTACTGCCATGCTGATCAGGCCGCCACCCATGTTCGGAGTATAGTTGGCAGCCCTGTATGCCAGACGGGCCCACTCTGAAGAGCAAGATTCATTACCAGGTTCCTTCAGTGTCAAGATGAAGGAAGAGAAGACGTGGTGACTTGTGCGTGCCCGAACTTCGACTGAAGCATTGAAATGCAAGCGATCATCCCCCTACCTGCGAGAAGGATCAGATATACTTACCTTGCCATCAGAGGAAGCACCATAGATGACCAGCCACTTTCCCTCCAAAGCAAAGAGTGCAACTCACCGCCGGCAGCCACTGCAGACCTCATCAACATTCGAGGAAGGAACGCTCCCCGGGACTTTGGTAGGGCAATCCCAGCAGGAGCGGGTAGGACTAATCACAGGGCCGAAGGGCCCAGAGGAACCTGTTCTGCTTCATAGCGCGTGAGGCGCTGGTACACTTTTGACTTTGGAAGGGTCGAAGGGGGACTCCTGAGACTTGCACTACTAGTGGGACCCAACCTAAATGTCACCAATTGTGAATGGGGAATAACCACTACCATTTGAGAGATGAAAGTGGGACTCACAGGCCTGCCTATCGAATACTGCTGTACTTATATCAAGGGGCTGTGTGTATTATTTGTGTATGCTGTATCTTACTTTGCATTCATATATAAATGCACCTTTTTTTCATAAAAGCAAGTATTTGACTGGACAGTCAATTATTGCTGCTATTGAATGTATATTGAATTGCGAGCCTCTGCATCTTCCTGCCTCTTGAGAAGCCTTGGACTGCTCGACCCACGCTACTATTCAGAATCAAGAGCTGAAGGGGTAGTTGGCCCAGTCGCTCAGGATCCATAGGAAGTCGGGCCTTGGGACATCAGGAGTAAAAGGCCTCAACCCCCACAGTTGGGCCCAGTAGCCCCTGCTTGCCCAGTGGCCCTCTGAAAGGGGTTCTGACACTTTACATTAAAGAAACACAGGAATTCACTGAAAAAAACAGAGGTTAATGTGATGTTATAGTTAGGTGAAACATAACGTTTTAAACTCTAAAAACAACTGAAATTCACCAGTTATAGATAACTGAAGTAACTATAACTTGTGCCCTCGCATTGTACTGCTTATGACCTCACATATTACATCACTCACCACAAGTCCTATGCATCATTGATAATATCATTGTTGATATCTGAAATTACAGTTATAATAACACTGTGCGTGGTGGGGCGCAAGAGAGATAGACAGTTTGTATATTCATTCACTATACTTTACTATAAAAAAGAACGGGGTCAGAGAGGCAACTGCTAGTACAAGACATTTTGGAAATGGGTGCTTCCCAGGTTCTTAAAGGGATAGGTTCCCTTTTCTCTCTCTGTTTAATGTAAGCCTAACAGGCTGCAATTTTACATTTATGTTTTCTCTGCAAAAAAGGAGCTTTTTTTCTTTCTTCATATAAATAGTGCAATGCCGTTCTATGAAGATAACATGAAACTCCTCTGAACTTTCATTTGAAAAATGATGCTTTTTTAGGCTTGTATTTTCGATTCTGTTTCCAAGGAAGTGAACTTTATATGTAAAAGTGTTCGAAGTCCGTGCAAGAAGTGGGGAAAATTAATTAAAAAAAATATATCTTTATTTAAGTTTTGTAGATCAGTAAACTACAATTTAGGGTGCAAATTCGCATCCAAAATAAATTAAAACAACCAAGGAGGGAAAAATACACATGTAACTATTCGCAGTGGACAAACACATGGCAACAAGGGAAATAGCAAGGCTAATAAAATACATTATGTAATAGGATGACATCACAGTGCACATCAACAATCAGGATCATAGGGGTATAATTTGTAGCGCCTAATCCAACATCCCCATACCCTGAAGAACTTCCGAGAGCACACCCTACTTTTGCACATGACCTTCTCAGCAGCCATATATAAATCCATCCCCGTCTTGCATTCGGGCATGGCAGGGACCTCTTATGCAACCCAGTGGTGTGCCACATTCTGTTTAGCCACCATCACTCCCAGATTGCAGAAAAGAAGTTGCAGTCTAGGAACATCTACAGCCCCTAGAATACCCAGTAGAAGATATTTAGGATCAAAAGGGATGTCTGTTCTCAACACTCGGCTGAGCTCCCGCACCACCCGAGACCAGTATGTCTGAATAGCTGGGTAGCCCCATATTGTGTGTAGGAATGTACCTCTACCGTCCCCACAGCGCAGTCAGTCTGGGGAGGCTGCCCTGCCCATGTGATTCAGGCAGTCCCTGTCATAGTTAACCCGATGCAGTATATTGAGTTGGATCAGGCTCAGTAGTGACTTTATGGCTACTTCCCTTGGGTACAACAGGGCTGCCTCCCAGTTGACGTCCTCCAGCTCACCCATGCCAAACATACACCTGGCCCTCAGCTTAGTCTTTGTGTCCAGCATATTATTGCGCCCGGAAGCTCATTTTGGGTATCTGTTTGCGCTCTATAAAAACCTAATAACATAACATTAATCAGCGTCTTATAGATTAGTCAGGTAGCCTTCTGCTCTAGCTCTTTAAGCAACAACCTGCCCTCTAATTGGGCTTATTCAGGTATATATCCAAGTCCCCCAATTTCTCCACATGCCAGGCATGCCTCAGCTGGAAATACTTGAGATACTGGTTCTGATGCACAGAGTGCTCCCTCTGTAGGGACAAAAAAGGGCAGCAAAGCGCCATTCTCCAGGAGATCCCCTATCCGGCCGATTCCCTACAGATCCCATGCCTCAAAGCCCTTGAGTTTTCCCATCTCACGCATCCATGCACCCTCCCAGACAGGTGTTGCTTGTGTTGTTTTTCTTCCTCAGCCTATGCGCCTAATGACTTTCTGCCAGGGGTCTAATGACACCTGGGTCGCCGGCAGCAGCCATCGAACTCCCTTCCTGCCATAGAGATAAGGCAGGCACGACTGGCTGGCAAACTGCGCTCGCTCCAGTCTGTATGTAGACTGATCTTGGGGTGTAACCAGCCAATCATTTATGGCCAACATAACAGCCACCCAATAATAGGCCATTATTTCTGGGAGAGCAATCCCACCATTGTAAGGGTTAGGCTGGTGGGTTGTGAGTGCTATCCTGAAGTGTCCAACACAGCAAGGTCCTCAAGTCACCCTCCAATTTGAGAAAAGTAGCCTCCGGGATTAGGTAATAAGTGTTCTGCAGGGCGTATAGTAACTTGGGGAGTGTAATCATTTTCAAAACAGCCGCCCTCCCCATCAAGGTAAGGAGCAGTGTGCGCCACCTCCCTGCGTCTGCCTGGAAGTCCTGTATCACCCGACCCAGATTATTAGTCAGACACGTCTTGCTGTGGGGAGTGACACCGTGGGGAACATTTTAAGCATTTATGACTTCAATGAAGATTCTTAAAATGCAAAACCACGACTACAGGTACGTAACCTTTCCTTCTTTAAATAGAATCCAGCAGCAGATTATATGTGAAATACTTCCTCTACCATATCTACTTAATCTACATGCGGCTGATCTTGTTTTTTTTTTTTTACATATTTTATTGGGGTTTCTGCAAAAAACATGGAATCATCATTACATTTCCATTACAATTCCATTATCCCCTCGTATTAGGTTCATTCACCAGTTCCTTGAGTCCATTCAACAGTTGGAGGGTCAGTGTGGGTCTAGTAGTATTACATATCCCCCTTACCTATCCTAACACCCAACACCTATTTTTCCCACCTTCTTTGCAGATCTCCAACAGCCAGGTTTTTATAAAGATATCCTATAGTTGCTTCTAGCCCCTCTGCCCCCTGCCCGCGTTCCCAGGGTTCCATTCTTCTCGCGTCGATCTAGGGATGCCGTCGGACCATACCACATCAAGTATGTACTGCGTCCTCTCCTCCCTTGCCCTGGAGTTCTGGGCTTCTTTGTGGGACCCCCTCTCTGGGGCGGTCTCCCCTGAAGTTAGCTCCGGTTCCTTTAAGTTATCGACCAGTGCTTCCCAGGCCCTGGCTCGCTCTAGTGAGCCAATACCTCTATTGGCATTTCTGAGGAGTACCCTCCCTTCACAGGCTGCCCATTTCTGTAGCTTAGCCCTCCACGTAGTGACTCTGGGCGCTACAGGAGATTTCCAGTGTTGGTGTTCTCACGCTTAGCTATAATCAAGGCCAAGTCCTGGAACCTGCTAGTGACCCACAGCTTGGAGTTATGCGGGAACAATCCCAGGAGACAATGTGCAGGGGTGCTTGGAACTGGGCGCTCTATGACCTTCCCTATAGTGGCAGCTATTGCTGTCCAGTAATTCTGCAACTCTGGACATGCCCACAACATGTATAGAATTTCCACCCCCACCTCCCCACATCTCGGGCATTTCGCATCGTCTTTTCGGAAAAAATGTATTGATCCACCCCGGTGTGAGGTATGCCCTGTGCAAGATAAAAAAGTTAATGAGTCGGAAACGGGCATTTCTCGAGGTCCTAGGAATCCCTATCAGTATATTCTCCCATGGTTTACCTTACAGCGGGACATTCAAATCTTCTGCCCATCTATCTCGTAATGTGGTCAGCGGTTGTATCGTGTCCTTGCTTAGGGCTCCATATAGGCATGTGACTGCCTCCCCCTGTGCCCATGTAGCCGCAAATTGCATGTTGTGGGGGCTCAGCTGTCCCCAATCTCCAATGTGCACGAATCGCCGCTAGGATCCCTGCATGGAATAAGAAGTGCCCCTGGGGCAGGTCATACCCCTCTCCAAAGTCTTCGAAGGCATGAGCGCCCCACCATTGTACAAATCTCCTAGTCTTGTCACTCCTGCAAACTCACATTTCTCAAGGCCTACCCAAGCTGCTCCGCGAGGGAGCACCCTTAGTATGGTTATGGGTAAATCGGGCGAATATGGAAATTGGGTATGTGTCTTTCGGAGAGTTCAAGTCCAACAGTGCCTTGCCAGTTGCACCGCAGAAGGGTCCCCAGCTGTGGCTCTGTCTATACCTAGGAGCAGTTTCCACAGCGTTTCCAAGCCTGGGGTAAGCGGGTCTACCTCAAGTATCTGGGACTGGAGGTCTCCCGCCAATCACGCCATCCACTGTAATTGAGTGGCTAGATAATATTGCTCGAAGTCTGGGGCCGCTAGGCCACCCTCCATAGTTGGGCGCTGCATCGTTTTCAGAGCCACCCGTCTACGACCTGCGCCCCACAAGCGGGATGTCGTTATGGAGTGTAGGTCTGTGTGCCATTTCGGGGTAATCCATATTGGGAGTACTGTAAAAATGTATAACAGTCGTGGTAACACCACCATCTTTAGAAGGGCCACTCTCCCCGCCAGTGATAGCGGGAGGCCCTTCCGAAATTCCATGTTGGTCTTTAGAGATCTCAGGGCCGTTCCCAAGTTACCCTCAAATATGTCCGCTTGGGAATGATATATCTTTACCCCTAAGTATTCTAGGAAGCGAGGCTCCCATTTAAGAGTTCCCAGCTCAGCCGGGGGGGCTCTGTTGACTGTCAGCGGAAACAGTTTGGATTTTTGCCAATTAATTTTTAACCTGAACATCTTTCCTAACTCTTCCATCAGTATTTTCGCCCCTGGTAAACCCTCCTCCACATTCCTGAGGAAGAGCAGGAGATCATCCGCATAGAGGGCAATGTAATGGGTATTATTCCCCAGTCGTACTCCTCGATATCGTACTCCTGTGTGGGCCAGGGAGGCCAGAGGCCATTTTTTATTAGTAAGGCATTTATAGCACATTTTGTCTAGGGAAGGCTGCCCCTGAACTTCGGGATAATTCTTTTTTGGCTGCTACGCCTCACTCCCTCCAGGACTTCTGCCCATGTTCTCCAAAGACATGGAGGCTCTGTCGGCCAAGGTAAAATCAGGTTTCCTGACGACCCTCTAAAACCAGACCTTTTCAGGAAAGTTCGCGATTGCCTCCTGTTGGAGGGTAGGGAGCTGATCAATAGGTCACTGGTAGCAGCGGTGATCCCCAAGTCATGGAAACATGCTAAAGTCATTCCCCTGCTAAAAAAAAGACGCTGGATGCGTCTCTACCAGAGAACTTCCGCCCAATATCCTTGCTTCCATACCTTGCTAAAATCATGGAGTCCTATGTTAAAACCATTTAGACTCAATATCTGGAAGCAAATTTGATCTTAGATAGGTCACAAAATGGTTTCCGGCCTAGACATAGCACTGACTCTGCATTACTTGCAGTTACAGAGCAGCTACGGTCCACCTTGGATGAGGGCAGAACCTCGGCATTGATTCTGTTAGACCTTAGCGCGGCCTTTGACACGGTCTCCCATAGGATCCTGTTACATCGGTTAGAGGAGATCGGGGTCAAGGGTAAAGCCCTCGCCTGGTTTGCATCCTTCCTGACCGATCGGTCCTTCCAGGTCTCTGCTCCTCCTTCTACTTCCAGTGTTCTCCCTCTCGGCTGTGGTGTGCCACAGGGATCCACCCTCAGCCCCACTTTATTTAACATTTACACTCGCTCTCTGGCCCTTCTGGCAAAAGCTCGGAACATTGCCATGGTATCATATGCCGATGATACCCAATTGGTGTTTACATTCTCCAATAACTCCAAGCAAGATCAGGCGAAGGTTCAAGACGATCTTACGGCCATCTCTGATTGGATGGCTGATGACTACCTGCAATTAAATTCTATCAAGTCAGAGGTGCTTTTGGTGGGCCGAGATACCCATCTATGGGGCAACCAATGGTGGCCCTCAGCCCTGGGACCCCTACTAACCGAAAACCGTGGTTAAGAATCTAGGGGTTTTGGTGGACAGTGCCCTCTCATTTGAAGGCCACGCCAAGAGAGTGGCTGGCACCTGCTTCGGTCTTCTACGCGGCTTGAAATCCATCCTGGGATTCTTTGGCGCACCCACCGAAGGATGATCGTCCAATCCACGGTGCAGTCTCGCCTAGATTACTGTAACGGGCTACTACTCGGCGTAAACAAAGCCGTGACTAAAAGACTGCAACGGGCACAGAATGCGGCTGCCCAGATGCTTTTTGCACTACCTAAGTACTGCCATGCCTCAGACCTTCTCCGCCGGCTCCACTGGCTGCCGATAGAACAGAGAGTCCACTTCAAGATGTTATGTCTTACTCATAAGATCTTGCATGGCCTAGGGCCACACATTCTGAACGAGCTGTGCTCGCTGTATGTTCCGGCTCGAGCCCTGCGCTCCGTGGACCTGCATTTGGTCTGTGTCCCGCGAGTGCACAGGATAAGAGCTGGGGGGCGCTCGTTCAGGGCAATGGCACCCGTCCTCTGGAATTCCATTCCTCTTGCTGCCCGTGGCACGTAGGATCATTGGGCCTTCAGGAAAATAATCAAGACGTGGCTTTTCTCCAACCTTTAGTTTAATTCTCTTTCCTGTCTGTTCCTGTTAGTTTTAGCGCTGGGACGCCCCGTTGCTGGGGCAGCCATGCGCTCTATAAGAACAGTTAACATAACATAACAAAGGCTCCATGGCAAGAGCGAACAGCAGTGGAGAGAGGGGGCATCCCTGCTGAGTCCCCCGCCCTACCGCACAGCTCTCCGGCCTGTTCTGATCCTCGCCACTGGTTTCGTGTACAGCAACGTTACCCAGTTGGAAAAGCCCTGTCCCAAGCCCATTTTATCCAGGACGCAGTATAAAAACTCCCATTCAAGACTGTCAAAACCCTTCTCCATATCTACCGTGAAGACCACCTCTTCGCCCATTATTTCGTCCCCTCTTGTCATAAGTGCCATGAGTCGTCTGATGTTAAGAGCCGTATTGCGCCCCGGAATGAATCCCGCATGATCTTGGTGTATGAAGTCAGTCATTAGTGGTTGGAGCCTTGTGGACAGAATTTTACTTAGTACTTTAAAATCTAAATTTAGCATGGATAGTGGTCTATAAGCTTCACAATCAGTGGGGGTTTTGCCTGGCTTGAGTAGAGGGACTATCAATGCTTCCCAGGTAAAGCTCAGAAGTTGAGCCACCTCAAGAGCCGCTTCATATAACTCCATTAGTTTGGGGGCGAATTCTTCAATATAAGCAGCTAAAACTCTATGGGCATCCCATCTGTTCCAGGCGTCTTGCCTCTAGCTAGTCCCTTGATGGCAGCTCTAATTTCCTGTATATCTATGGGGGCCCCTAATGCATCTGCCTCCTCAGCCTCCAGGGTGGGGAGCGCAATAGCAGTCAGGTATTCTCTGATTGTGTTGTCACCCTGCCTCAGTCGGGAGCTATATAAGGTAGTGTAAAACTCCAGGAATCTCCTATTTATTTCCTCTTGTCGGTATAATATACGCCCTCCAGTGTCTCCAATTTCAAGAATCAGAGAGCCCCTCCAGGCTGGGCTGCCCAACCAGGCCAGCAGTGATCCGGTTCTGTCCCGCTCTGCATGTGTGCGTTCCATGTACCGTTTATAATCATAGCTATGCAGCCTTTCCATTTGTTTTGCCACTTCCTCCTTAGAATCCAGTAGGGCTTGCCCCAACTCCAGATGTCCTGGCCTTTGTATCTCCAATGCACGCAGTGCCCCATCTGCAGACTCAAGTTCAGCTTCAAGAGAGCGCCGTACTCCTATAGAGGTCGCCATGCGTTTGCCCCTGTGCACCACCTTAAATGCGTCCCATTCTTTCAGTCGGGAATTTGTCGTATTTGCATTAGTATTGAAGAAGTTCATGATACACTCTCTAACTTCCTCAAGGAACACCTGGTCTTCTAAAACCTCGGGTTTGAGGCGCCATGTTGGTATTCTTTGGCGCAGTTGTCCCCACCTCAAGTGAAGGAGGGCTGGGTTGTGATTGGAACGAGTGCGCGTTAAGTATTCCACTGACTGAATCTGGGTATGTATGTCTGGGGAACACAAGAACGTATCCAACCAAGCATGCAGGTCATGTACCAGGGAGTAGAAGGAGTAGTCCCTGCCCCCAGGGTTCAGGCGTCTCCAGGAGTCCATTAAGCCCCATCTGTCCTGCCAGTCTGTGTATGTCTTAGCTACTATATTTGTTGGGGCATCCCTCAGTGGTGGGTGTGAACAATCCTTCCGGAGGTCAGCTATACAGTTAAAATCGCCTCCAATGATTACAGAGTAAGGGATATAGGCCACTAAAGTACCTGTGATCCTAATCAAGAATGTCCCCTGATCTACATTAGGGCCATAGATACTCACAATCACTATATCTCGGCCATCCAACCAGCCCTTCACTGCCACATACCGGCTCTCTGGGTCTATCATTTCCCCAGTAAACTGGAATGGGACCCCCGCCCTAACCCAGATCAAGACCCCCCTAACAAAGGCGAAGTCCGATGTGTGATATAATTGACCTTGCTATCTATGTCTAAGAGTCTCCCCCTCTTTTGCAGACAGGTGGGACTCCTGTAATAGAGCTATATGGACTCCCCGTTTGTTTAGGAAGGATAACATTTTATACCGCTTGGACATATTGTGCATCCCTCTAATGTTCCAAGAAATTATCTTGTACAATTGAGGACTAGCCATTGATGTGTGTCATGTACATTTGCCAGCGGGCCCCAAGGGCTCATAGTCCCCCACACTTGTGGGCGGGAGTGCGGCCAAGGCCCCTGCTTTTTCAGTGCCTTGTCTGTGAGATCTGCAACCCCTCTAAACATAAACCTGTAACATCCCCAACTACCGTTCCCCAGGGCAAGGAAGCAAACACTCCTCATCCAAACATTCAAAAACAATGCCCAACATTTGAGCATATGGAGTAGACCTGGCCCCCCTCTCATTTGCTGGATGCGACGTTGTGGCCCCACCACCCTCTCACCCATCCAGCGAACAGTTCAATACTTAAGTGTTACCATCCGGAGTGTATCCCCCCCCTCCCCCCAGATGTAAAAGTTTGTTCATGGGAATCTTTCCGCCCCTTCCACTCATCCCTTGCTAATACTTGCGGCTTTTGGGACAGTCAAATAATCTCATCCGCTGTAGCTGGGGTGACCACCGGCAAGTCTTGACTGGCAACTTCCCTCGTGCTGGTACTATGGTCCGAGTCGGAATCCCTAGGATCCTCTCCTACAGGAGAAGATGTACCACTGCCGCCATAGCCTGTTCACGTTCCCGCTGCTTTTCGGCCTTGGAAGGAGCCAATGTGAATTTACTGCGTTCTCCTCGTGCTTTGGTGCCCTTTCTCTTCCGCTGCTCCATAGGAGCACGTCTCGTGGCCTGTTGGTCAATCCATTCCCATGCCTCTTGCGGTGAATTAAAAAAGAGGGTGCCTGAGGGGGCTACTATTCTCAGTCTGGCCGGAAAGAGCATTGCATACTGAACCTCCATTTGCCGCAGCTTCTTCTTGACCACCAAAAAAGCTGATCTCTGCAGTTGGACCTCCCTAGAGAAGTCAGGGAAAAATCTGACCGTGCAGTTATCCACCATTAGGGGTTCCTTCTTACGAGCCTGTGCGAGTATATGTTCTCTGTCCTTGTAGAACAGTAGGCGGGCCACCACTGGGCGCGGCGGTACCCCAGGGAGAGGGGGTCTCGCAGCACTCTGTGTGCTCTCTCCAGTGCCAAGTACGGGGACAGGCCCTCCGGCACCACCTCCTCCCTGAGCCACTTCTCCAGGAAGGCCACCATATCCCTTCCCTCGCTTTTCTCTGGCAGGCCTGTGAGTTGGACATTGTTGCGGTGGGACCTATTTTCAGCATCTTCAGCCCTCATTGTCAGGACTTTTACTTGGGCTTCCACCGCGTTCAGCCTGTCTGAAGTCGTATTTATGATCGGTTTCAGCTCCTCAACATCCGTTTCCGTCGTGGTCACTCTCTCGGCCAACCGGCGATGGCCGGCTTGTAGGAGGCCCATTTCCTCCCTTACCGTATCTATTTTGTTCTCCACAGCCAGTCTCGAAGTTGTGATAGCTTGTAGAATGTCTTGGAGCATTGATGTATCTTCTAGAGATGCATTAGAGGGGGGCGGTGCTGAATTGAACTCCGGGTCCGTTGAGCATTGAGCCTGCGGATTGACCTCTCTCCTTCTGCTCGTTTTCCCCATCGATCCTCTGGGCATACCAGGCGGATGTTCCAAAGGCCTCTTTCTGGGTGGTCAGCTCTCCACCAGTACTCAAGGGCTCTCATTGGGGGGAATCTTGCCTGTTCACCTGAGGCCTTCTCACCTGGTATTTCACGCTGCACCCAATATCAATCACCCAGCCTTGGTGTCTTCAACACATTCATAGCTTAACCAGGCGCTATTTCGAAGAATGATGCTCACTGCTTGTCAGCTCCCTCCACCTTCTGTTCATGCGAGTGTCTGGCGCCACTGGTTATTCAAGGCATTCCGTTAGTATCAGCATACCTGTCCACACCTTGGGCCTTATAAGAGACAGCCCGCCTCCCAACTCTTCAATCTCGGTAGACGCCCTGCTCTCCTATGGTGTGCTCGAGCTATTTATTGCCTCCAGTTCTGTTATTGGCCCCAAAGGCATTCCATACTTCTCAACGGGGGTAGCGGTCTGCTGCTCTGTGGAGGGCCCTTCAAGGATCTCCAGACTCCGTTCATGATGCTGACTTCAACCCCCTCACCGCCTGTCACGGCACATCAGCATAGTGCACGGCCCCGGTCATGAACACTGCCAGATCTAGAATCATTGAGCTTTTGTTCAATGACATTAACGTAAAACCTTCTAAAAACGACATTTCTCATGTTACCTAGCAGAATCCTGCCGTGCGCAGGGGCACATGCATCAAAGGAGGAAATCGAATAAAAAGCTTCCGGGTTATGGAACTTTGCCGATTATTTTGTAGCTGGATCGGACACGGAGAGCGGTCCGGTAAGGGTGCACGGTGCACCAAACTTCTATTTCTGCTTTCTATGGGCTAATACAGGGTGCATTTAAGGAAACTGTGTTAGTGCGCATTGTACTGTCAATCTCCAAGGAGTTATTGGAGAGGCGTTTACCGCTGTTCTCTCGTGTTGGCGAGTCGTGGGTTCACGACTAATGCAGAGAGAACGGGCGACTTTAGTGGATATTCATTCTACTTACTCTAGCGCGTGCAGCGCATAGAGTGTGCTTATTTCCTCATTTTACGGTCTCCAAGAAGTGATTGGAGAGGTTATTTTGTTTCCGCTATTCTCTCGTGTTGGCGAGCCGTGCGATACATGGCTCATGCAGAGAGAATGAGCTGCTGTGAATTCTAGCATTACAACAAACTGCTGGAACTGTTGACATCATACCGCTTCTGTTTCTGGGTCGCAGTTGGAACCTATTAGGATATACCTGATCTCGATATCCAATGACTTGCTCTAATTATTATCGTACCCAGGTGTAGAAGGGTACCAACTTTGTGAAGTTTTGCCTATATAATTTGTTATTTACTTGCTGGACGAGAAAGAAACCTAGAACAGTTGACCATTGTTGACGATTTGGTTGTTGTCTATATTTTCTGTTCACTATAGCAGGGTTTGTTCGAGAGCTCCAGGAATGCTATGACTCGCCGCCCCTGTTAGACCTCACCTCTACACCTTGTGGGTAGGTGTGTTACCAACGGCATTCAGGCTCTTCGGTAATATAATATAGCATGGCAATAATGGAAGCCTCAACTGATATAGTGTGTTCTTTATCTGTCCCTCTCTACCCCAGAAACGCTTATGGTGTTTCATGAATCCATGTTTCCAGACTTCCTTTAAGGCAGCACTCTCATTTCTTTGCAGGTATCTCTAGTTGCATGAATTTCGTATTGTGGAAGTTAGAGAGTACGCACATTACCATTGGTGTTATTTTTGTTATTTGTGTTTTGCAGGTCTCCTTCCCCGCTGTCCCCTTCCTTACCTTCCCCCGCTTGATCACTTCATTAAGTCTGTATTACATGAACCAGACTTTGGAGCTATCAGGAGGTGGATTATACATAGCATCATCCGATCCAGAGGATACAAGGCCCTGACACCACCGCCTATGTTAGCAGCTCCTCCCGATATGGGCTGCTAGCCATCTTGGGTCCCTGTGCAGGGTGTCTATTCTTTCTCGGTTTCTCCCCCTCACTGTTTTGTGTTCCACTAATAGCCACAAGTCTGGGTTTTGCCAGTGTTCTCCCGGCCCTGGTCGGATGGTGCAGTATGGCTACCTTAGATGATCTTCTTGCAGCCTTGGCCATAGTACAAACAGAATTAACCGCCTCTCATGCAGAAACTGCTGCCTTACAGGCCAGAGTAGAGAGGCTTCAGAGAAATCCGTTTGATGCAGGGTATGCCCAACCACACACAGCTGCTCCTGAGGTGGTGGAAATTCCTACCCCTGTTCCATTGGCAACTCCCGAAAGGTTTCATAGGGAGAGTAGTACGGTAGAGGTGTTCCCCTCCCAAATATTGTTACACTTCTCATGCAGGGCCAAAGCATTCACCACCAATCATGCTAGAGTAGCGTTTTTAATCTCATATCTGGCGGGAGATGCAGCTCAATGGGCGGTACCTCTAGTCAAAAAGGATGATCCCTTGCTACATGACTGGTACTCGGTTGTCATAGAACTCGAGAAGACCTTCAACCGAAGAGCAGCCACGTTCTCTGCAGATCGGGACTTACTGGAGTTAAAGCAAGGGAACCGTGACTTAATAGTGTATCTAAATGATTTCTGCCGATTAGTAACCGAAACCGAATGGCCAGAAGCTAAACGAGCCGCTATATTCCATCAAGGACTAAAAGAGGAAACAAAACATGTGTTGGCCCAAATCGATCCTCAACCCACTTCATGTGAGGACTTAATTAATCTTGTGTTGAGGTTAGATCATCGCCTCAGCGAAAGAAAAGGAGAGAACAAGAGGAAGGAAAGACCTATATTACGGTTTGATCGCACTAGGTCATTTGAAAACAGCAACTTACAGAGACATGAACCCATGGAGATAGGAACGGTGCCCGCATCGTTAACTCCGGAGGAAAGAGACTTTCGACGAAAGAAAGGGCTTTGTTTATATTGCAGGAAGAAGGGTCCTCTTAATCAAAGAATGCTCATTGAAGCCAAGATACCTACGTACCGAATTCAAAAAGGTATCAGTGGTAACTGCCGATCAGACAGCAGGAAACGAGCATGCTTGAAGAAGGAAGAAGGGACCCCTTCAAGCACGATCTTCAATCCTTCTCTGGAAGGAGCAAAAACGAGTAATAAAGAACATTTCTTTATCGATCTTCGTATTCTTATCCATGAAGAGTGGCAGAGCCTACCGGCCATGGTAGATTCAGGTGCAACCGGATGTTTTATGGATCAAGATAAAGCCCAGACATTGGGAATCACCCTACAGGAAAAGGAAACTCCAGAGGCTGTATTCGCTGTCCATGGAAGACGTCTAGACTCAGGACCTATTTGTTTCATCACTGATAAACTTGAAGTCTTGTATGACTCTGATCTTGTGGAAAATCTGGCCTTCAATATTATTCAAGCCCCGCAGTATGGTGTGATCCTGGGGTTGCCCTGGCTGCAGTTGCATAACCCGCACATGAACTGGATGAAGAAATCACTTATATTTGATTCCGAGCATTGTCTATCACATTGCATCAAGAAGACAAAGGTTCCCTCTAAGGCATTGGCTCTCCACCACCATATTGCCATCGCTGCAGAAAAAATGGTGACATTACCTGATGATTACGCGCATGTTGAAGATGTGTTTAGTGAGACGAAAGCGGAAATCCTTACCCCCCACCGGCAATACGACAGCCTGTTAGACCTGGTACCTGGGGCCATTATCCCTTGCGGGAGAGTTTATGCTTTGACCAAGCTGAAAAACTTACACCTACGTGTTTACTTGGATAAATATCTCTCATTGGGTTTTATTCGCAATTCCAAATCCCCAGTGGCTTCTCCTCTGGTTTTTATACCCAAGGCCAATGGGGAGCTGCTCCCTTGCTTTGATTACAGAGCCTTAAATGCCATCACGGTGAGAAATCAATACCCGTTACCCTTGATGACTGTCCTCTTGGAACAAGTGAAGAAAGCTGTGATTTATACCAGACTTGACCTTAAAGGAGCCTACCATTTAGTCCGTATGCGAGAGGGGGATGAATGGAAGACATCCTTCAAGACCCGCTACAGCTTATATGAATATTTGGTGATGCCCTTCAACTTGTGCAACTCTCCAGCGGCATTTCAATTCTTGCTCAATGACGTCTTGCGAGAGTTTCTGGATCAGTACGTGGTAGTGTATATCGATGATATATTGATATACTCATCGGATGTAAGGATACATGGCCATCATGTACGATCAGTCCTACAAGCACTACGGAACAATCATTTGTATTGCAAGATTAGCAAATGCGAATTTGGCGTCACTACGGTTGAATTTTTAGGAGTGATGCTGACCCCTTTGGGACAAGAGATGGCAGAAAGAAAGATAACGGCAGTCAGAGATTGGCCTATACCACATAACATAAGAGACATCCAGTGTTTCCTGCGGTTTGCTAACTTTTATCATAGGTTTATTAGTCAATTTTCAAACCTAGTAGCACCCATCACGAAATTGATGCGAAAAAAGTCAAAGTTCCAATGGAATGACAAGGCCCAGAAAGGATTTGAAGCGTTAAAACTACCCTTTGTGTCCGCTCCAGTGTTGGCTCATGCGGACCCAGACCGTCCTTATATTGTGGAAGCAGATGCTTTCGAAGTAGCAGTAGGAGCGGTGTTATCTCAAAGTCACACAATGATGGGCCAGTTACATCCTGTAGCTTACATGTCGAGGAAGCTTGACCCGGCCGAAAAGAACTATACCATTGCCGAGAAAGAGCTGTTGGCCATCAAAGACGCTTTCATGAAATGGATACATTTTCTAATGGGAGCCAAGCACGTGGTCACGGTGTTTCCCGACCTCCGAAATCTCCAGTTCATGAAAGCAGCTCGGCATCTAACACCCAGGCAGCTGAGATGGATGTTATTTTTTGCTGAATATAACTTCCTGGTGACATATCGACCAGGAAACGAGAACAAGAAGGCAGACGCACTGACTCATCAGTAATCCCACACTGCACTAGAAGAGGGCCCCGCACATGCAATAATTGATCCTAAAAAGGTCATATGAGTTACCTATACAGATACCTTCTTAAAAAGAGTAGCTCACACTGTACAGTCTGGAGAATGGAAGACCTGGGTGGGAAAACATAAAGAATGGCAATTGAAACAAGCATTTGCAATGCAATAGGTCTCGCATTTACGAAATTTTAAGCTATTGGCATTGTAAATGACAATGCCTTTTATTTATATGTTTTCAAAACCAACACATAGATAAAGATTTGTCATTTACAATGCCAGTAGCTCAAAGTCTCGCAAATGCGAGACCTATTGCATTGCAAATGCTTGTTGCTCATGGTAACAATGTCTGGGCAAAGATTTCACCTCATTAGTACCCGTTTAATAATCAAAAGCAGCAATAAACAACTGAAAGATAATTAGTCAATTTTTGCAAAGGGTCTTCTACTGTGCAGGAACATACTGCAGCGTTTTGAGTAACATTTGATGCGTTTAAGCCATTAACAATATATATATTTTTTTTAATCTGTAGATTATAAGAAGGTGAAAGATTATACTCAAATGAGGCAAATCTATAATTATGCAGAAAACCAGATTATAAGGAGGTGGTAGATTATACCCAAATGAGGAAAATCCATAATTATGCTGAAAAAACCGCAGATCGCGTAACTCCAGAGGCCTTTGGTATAGCAGAGCAGCAGCAGTCAGAGGTGCAACTGGAGCCAAATTTAGCGGGGGGGGGGGCTAAGAATTTTTTTTTTGGGGGGGGGAGGCTAATTCTTCCACCAATAGCCAGAGTGGAGATGAAGGGGCTCTTAGAATGGGTGAAAAAACAACAAAGCCTCGATAACAAGCAAACGGTCTTTTTAAGACCTGTGAAGTACTCGGGTGCGGCTGTGTGTGTGCCCGGGAAGCTGTCTCAGCCCGGGCTGCCACACACGACAGGGATCGCTGAAGCCCTTTGAGCCCAATGGGTGTTGCGAGCCTGGCAGCAGTGCAAGCTTCCCTCCTTCATAGCACAGATAGAGCTCAGATAGCAGCAGCACACGTGCCCTTTCCTGCCAGAACAGGTAGTTTGATAACAATAGTGCAAGCTTCAATCCCGCACAGAATGCGTACAGCTCAGGGTTCAGTGGCATGTAGATTACAGACCGATCACTGCAGCGAGTATTTCAGTTAAGCACTTGCTACAGTGAGCCGTCTGTAATCCACATGTCACGGACTAATTCACTGAGACAAGTGAATGATTGATTGAGTTTTGCCGCCACTCAAATTCACTCTGTCATCACACTTGATCTAGATTTTACACTTCTGGTTTCACTTGGTATGATGTCAGAGATTGAGAATAAAGACTTACAGGAAAACAGAGGAACATAACAGGAGCAGGAGGTAACAAAGCACAAGAACCCTCTGCATGTTATATACGTTTTAAAATAGGCAGTTGGCTTTAATAGTGGTGCATGTCCATTTCAAAATAGTGGTGCAATATGCGAGTCCTGTAAATGTCTCAGCACTGAACTGAGAAGTATTCCTGAGAAGTCAATCCCCTAATGTCAAAGGCGAGTGCAGTGCTACAATTTAGGCCACCTAAAAAAGGACACAATAGTAAGCGAAATACAGATTAAAAAACATAGCCTGTACGTGTCCCTAACTAAGGCATGCTGCCAATTCACCCTGCCTTCCCGTATCATACTTGCGCTAGGTTTGGGTTTTTGGGAAAGAGTTTTAACTTGCGTGAACTAGACCCCATGCATCGGGTATCAGAGCGCTTTACATCAGCACCAGTTTCGTTACAGATTGACACATTCATTATTTCTTAGCCACAGGGAGAATTAGTGATTTGCCCAGAATCACAGGTTCTTGAGCGTTATTGCCGAGACTTCAACCCGGTTCCCCAAGTTTTGTGCTAATCAATAAAGTCAATCCCCCAATGTAAAATGCAACATTTGCATCCCGCTAACTACAATGCTTTGACACTGTTGTGGGCCCCAACAAAACACACATAACATATGGACAAAGAAGGAAATACGCCAAACGCTGCACAGTTACAAAGTAATAAATAAAGACAATCCCCAAGTGTAAAAGTCAAGATTTGCATTGAAATACCTGCAATACGGTATGTTGAATAAGCCACGGATAAATAGCGTAATGCGGGGAGGTTAAGTGATTTGCCCAGAATCACAGGTTCTTGAGCGTTACTGCCGAGTCTTTAACCCGGTTCCCCAAGTTTTGTGCTGGTTTTAAATTGGTACTCCCTTGCCCTCTTAAAACAAGAAAAAAACTATCTGTAAGAATTACCTTCCTGGCTTGAAAGACTCGAATTAAATAATGGTCTGCTGATTGGATTATTGGATGGGGAGGCTCTGCGTGATTGGTCGGATCCGAGAGTGCCTGAAGTTTGATTAATTTGCCGATGCCAGTGCAGCAGAAAGTGCTTTAGAGAGGGGTTACACTGGGCAAAGCTTCACAAACTCGCCTACACCTTCCGTCTTTGCAGACATTTACCACAAGCCATGTACCACGTCAACGCCTTTTTAAGTCCTTTGCTCTGAAATACAGGCGTACCTTAGGAGAAAAAAAAGAAACGCGAACGTTACCACTCCACTGACAGTTTTATATATTTAATGAACGAGTTTGTCTGCAAGTTCTGACACCCCGTATCTGATATACTGACGGATTGCAGTACTTTGTACTTCAGGCTGATCTGATTACAGATCTTTATGAGCGGATACTGAGCAAAATGAGCTGGTTTTGTCAGGGGAATTGAGCGTGCTTCTGAGAAACAATTACTTTGTGTGGAAGACAACACTGATTAACAAGCGCTGCGAGCGGTGAATTTCAGCAACGGGCGAGGCAGGGACACCGGTCTCTGCTGGCAGCTCTTCAGCCTTATAGCGAGGGCATGGGAGACTACCTGCACAGCCCTCCGTTCCTCTCCACGTGGCTCCGCTGTGATGCAAGTATAAGCTGGAGCCCGTGATTGATTGAAATGGAGGGGGGAGGGAGAGCGGTGGGGTGGAGGAGCAGGGTAAATAAATACAAGAATGAAAGCAGAACCAGCGGCGCTCATGAAAGGGAGTCGCGCTGATAAAAATGCCTCATACAGCAGCACAACCCCCCTCTGTGACCGAGGGGGAGTGAAAGCAGAGACGGTGGGGTGGAGGAGCATAGGAATCACACAGCAAAAACTAGCCAGCGTGCTCAAAAGTCTCCAATTACAAAGGCAGGCTACAGCGTGAAAAACAGATGTCACACTGCACTTCAATTAAAAGAAGTGCAAGCAGAGTGAACTAACACTGTAGTTAGGCGCCGCTGTATCGGGACTACACGGAAGTTAGCAAATGACCAACAGCCAACAGAAAGGGAGATAACAACAACACTACCACAAGTAAGCCAATAGCAAGCGGAAAAACAGATTACATTAAGTTTAAGCCAACATACAGATTACTTTATGTCTCGCTGAGACAGCGCATGCATGCGCTGCCAAGGCGAGACCTAAAAAGGTCTACCTGTAAAAGGAAATCAAATCCTGATCCCTTCTCTTCCCCTACAGAAACAGGTATTCAACTAGTGTCACAGTCTACACAATGGCACTGAAAAAACGATAGAGAGAGTTACAAGGCAGTTCTGGTGGCCAACTGTAGGGAACGATATCACTAAGTGGGTGAAGGAATGTGTGATGTGTACTCAAATGAAGAGCGATAAAACTAAGCAGGCAGGGCTTTTGCAACCTCTCCCCACACCGATGCAGCCATGGGAGAACATATCCTTGGATTTCATCGTAGGATTGCCTCTGGATCAAGGGCACACTGTTATATTGGTGGTGGTGGATTCACTCACAAAGATGGCTCATTTTATTGCTTGCAAACAGCTTCCTTCTGCGGGTCAGCTGGCCCACCTACTCTTGGTGAACATTATAAGACTGCATGGGTTGCCTAAGGTCATCATATCGGATTGTGGTTCACAGTTCACGGCTCAATTCTGGAGGGTCTGGTGTTTGTCACTACAAATCTCATCCAATCTGTCCACTAGCTTCCACCCTCAGACAGATGGGCAGACAGAAAGGGTGAATCAGACATTGAAGCAATATCTCCGATGCTATGTTGACATTAACATCGAAGCATGGTTGGATAGCCTTTGGTTAGCGGAGTTTGTGTACGATAGTGCCACACACAGCTCTACATATCATACACCCTTTTATTGTACATATGGGTTTCATCCTCGTTTTATCCCTTTCCTGACCCCTTTAGACAACAATCACGTCCCAGAAGTGAAGGATAGGATCAAACACATACAGAGTATACTGAAGGAAACACAGAAACGTTTCAGAGAGGCTAAATGTAGATATAAGGTATATGCGGACAAACACAGACGTCCCGGGCCAACATATCGGAAGGGGGATTACATATGGTTATCCACCAGGAATATCAGGTTCAAAAGATACAGTATCTTTAATCCCAAATACATAGGGCCCTATAAAGTGATGAAACACATTAACCCGGTGGTGGTAAAGCTTGCTTTACCGTCCAACCTCCGGATACATCCTGCCTTTCATGTATCATTGCTCAAACCCTCTCATACTCCTCTGAAAAAAGCACCATTGCCTATCCATGTGGATGGTGAATTAGAACATGAAGTGAGGAGAATCGTAGATTCCAAAATTTACAAACGTAAACTGTGGTATCTTGTGGCCTGGAAAGGATATGGAAATGAGGAGAACTCATGGGAACCTGTTTCTGGAGTACATGCCCCTCGCTTAGCCGCAGCCTTCCATAGGACATCTCCCAGAAACCCTTGTCTCTGTCAGTGTTCACCGAGGGAGGGATGTACTGTCACTGCACATCAGCATATGGCACGGCCCCGGTCATGAACACTGCCAGATCTAGAATCATTGAGCGTTTGTTCAATGACATTAACGTAAAACCTTCTAAAAATTACATTCCCCATGTTACCTAGCGGTATCCTGCCATGTGCAGGGGCACACGCATCAAAGGAGGAAACAGAATAAAGAGCTTCCGGGTTATGGAACTTTGCCGATTATTTTGTAGCTGGATCGGACACGGAGAGCGGGTGCGCGGTGCGGGTGCGCGGTGCACCGAACCTCTATTTCTGCTTTCTATGGGCTAATACATGGTGTATTTAAGGAAACTGTGTTAGCACGCATTGTGCTGTCAATCTCCAAGGAGGTATTAGAGAGGAGTTTACCGCTGTTCTCTCGTGTTGGCGAGTCGTGGGATCATGACTCATGCAGATAGAATGGGTGGCTTTAGTGGATATTCATTCTACTTACTCTAGCGCGTGCAGCGCATAGAGTGTGCGTATTTCCTCATTTTACGGTCTCCAAGAAGTGATTAGAGAGGTTATTTTGTGTCCGCTGTTCTCTCGTGTTGGCGAGCCGTGCGATACATGGCTCATGCAGAGAGAACGAGCTGCTGTGAATTCTAGCATTGCAACAAACTGCTGGAACTGTTGACATCATACTGCTTCTGTTTCTGGGTCGCAATTGGAACCTAATAGGATATACCTGATCTCGATATCCAATGACTTGCTCTAATTATTATCGTACCCAGGTGTAGAAGGGTACCAACTTTGTGAAGTTTTGCCTATATAATTTGTTATTTACTTGCTGGACGAGAAAGAAACCTAGAACAGTTGACCATTGTTGACGATTTGGTTGTTGTCTATATTTTCTGTTCACTATAGCGGGATTTGTTCGAGAGCTCCAGGAATGCTATGACTCTCCGCCCCTGTCACCTCTACACCTTGTGGGTAGGTGTGTTACCAACGGCATTCTGGCTCTCCGGTATTATAATATAGCATGGCATCTATGAAGGCCTCAAACTGATATATTGTGTTCTTTATCTGTCCCTCTCTACCCCAGAACGCTTATGGTGTTTCATGAATCCATGTTTCCAGACTTCCTTTAAGGCAGCACTCGCATTTCTTTGCATGAATCTCTAGTTGCATGAATTTCGTACTGTGGAAGTTAGAGAGTACACACATTACCATTGGTGTTATTCTTGTTATTTGTGTTTTGCAGGTCTCCTTCCCCGCTGTCCCCTTCCTTACCTTCCCCGCTTCATCACTTCATTAAGTCTGTATTACATGAACCAGACTTTGGAGCTATCAGGAGGTGGATTATACATAGCATCATCCGATCCAGAGGATACAAGGCCTTGACACCACCGCCTATGTTAGCAGCTCCTCCCGATATGGGCTGCTAGCCATCTTGGGTCCCTGTGCAGGGTGTCTATTCTTTCTCGGTTGCTCCCCCTCACTATTTTGTGTTCCACTAATGGCCACAAGTCTGGGTTTTTCCAGTGTTCTCCCGGCCCTGGTCGGATGGTGCAGTATGGCTAACTTAGATGATGTTCTTGCAGCCTTGGCCATAGTACAAACAGAATTAACCGCCTCTCATGCAGAAACTGCTGCCTTACAGGCCAGAGTAGAGAGACTTCAGAGAAATCCGTTTGATGCAGGGTATGCCCAACCACACACAGCTGCTCCTGTGGTGGAGGAAATTCTTACCCCTGTTCCATTGTCAACTTCCAAAAGGTTTCATGGGGAGAGTATTAAGGTACAGGTGTTCCCCTCCCAAATATTGTTACACTTCTCATGCAGGGCCAAAGCATTCACCACCAATCATGCTAGAGTAGCGTTTTTAATCTCATATCTGGCGGGAGATGCAGCTCAATGGGCGGTACCTCTAGTCAAAAAGGATGATCCCTTGCTACATGACTGGTACTCGGTTGTCATAGAATTCAAGAAGACCTTCAACCGAAGAGCAGCCACGTTCTCTGCGGATCGGGACTTACTGGAGTTAAAGCAAGGGAACCGTGACTTAATAGTGTATCTAAATGATTTCTGCCGATTAGTAACCGAAACCGAATGGCCAGAAGCTAAACGAGCCGCTATATTCCATCAAGGACTAAAAGAGGAAATTAAACATGTGTTGACCCAAATCGATCCTCAACCCACTTCATGTGAGGACTTAATTAATCTTGTGTTGAGGTTAGATCATCGCCTCAGCGAAAGAAAAGGAGAGAACAAGAGGAAGGAAAGACCTATATTACGGTTTGATCGCACTAGGTCATTTGAAAACAGCAATTTACAGAGACATGAACCCATGGAGATAGGAACGGTGCACGTATCATTAACTCCGGCGGAAAGAGACTTTCAATGAAAGAAAGGGCTTTGTTTATATTGCGGGAAGAAGGGCCACTTAATCAAAGAATGCTCATTGAAGCCAAGATACCCACATACCGAATTCAAAAAGGTATCAATGGTAACTACCGATCAGACAGCTGGAAATGAGCATGCTTGAAGAAGGAAGAAGGGACCCCTTCAAGCACGATCTTCATCCCTTCTCTGGAAGGAGCCAAAACGAGTAATAAAGAACATTTCTTTATCGATCTTCGTATTCTGATCCATGAAGAGTGGCAGAGCCTACCGGCCATGGTAGATTCAGGTGCAACCGGATGTTTTATGGATCAAGATAAAGCCCAGACATTGGGAATCACCCTACAGGAAAAGGAAACTCCAGAGGCTGTATTCGCTGTCCATGGAAGACGTCTAGACTCAGGACCTATTTGTTTCATCACTGATAAACTTGAAGTCTTGTATGACTCTGATCTGGTGGAAAATCTGGCCTTCAATATTATTCAAGCCCCGCAGTACGGTGTGATCCTGGGGTTGCCCTGGCTGCAGTTGCATAACCCGCACATTGACTGGATGAAGAAATCACTTATATTTGATTCTGAGTATTGTCTAACACATTGCATCAAGAAGACAAAGGTTCCCTCTAAGGCATTGGCTCTCCGCCACCATATTGCCACCGCTGCAGAAAAAATGGTGACATTACCTGGTGATTACGCGCATGTTGAAGATGTGTTCAGTGAGACGAAAGCGGAAATCCTTCCCCCCCACCGGCAATACGACTGCCAGATAGACCTGGTACCTGGGTCCATTATCCCTTGTGGGAGAGTTTATGCTTTAACCGAGCCGGAAAACTTACACCTACGTCTTTACTTGGATAAATATCTCTCATTGGGTTTTATTCGCAATTCCAAATCCCCAGTGGCTTCTCCTCTGTTTTTTTTCCCAAGGCCAATAGGGAGCTGCGCCCTTGCATTGATTACAGAGCCTTAAATGCCATCACGGTGAGAAATCAATACCTGTTACCCTTGATTACTGTCCTCTTGGAACAAGTGAAGAAAGCTGTGATTTATACCAGACTTGACCTTAAAGGAGCCTACCATTTAGTCCGTATGCGAGAGGGGGATGAATGGAAGACCGCCTTCAAGACCCGCTACAGCTTATATGAATATTTGGTGATGCCCTTCGGCTTGTGCAACTCTCCAGCGGCATTTCAATTCTTCCTCAATGACGTCTTGCGAGAGTTTCTGGATCAGTACGTGGTAGTGTATATCGATGATATATTGATATACTCATCGGATGTAAGGATACATGGCCATCATGTACGATCAGACCTACAAGCGCTACGGAACAATCATTTGTATTGCAAGATTAGCAAATGCGAATTTGGTGTAACTACGGTTGAATTTTAGGAGTGATGCTGACCCCTTTGGGACAAGAGATGGCAGAAAGAAAGATAACGGCAGTCAGAGATTGGCCTATACCACAGAACATAAGAAACATCCAGTGTTTCCTGCGGTTTGCTAACTTTTATCATAGGTTTATTAGTCAATTCTCAAACCTAGTAGCACCCATGACGAAATTGTTGCGAAAAAAGTCAAAGTTCCAATGGAATGACGAGGCCCAGAAAGGATTTGAAGCGTTAAAACTACCCTTTGTGTCCGCTCTAGTGTTGGCTCATGCGGACCCAGACCGTCCCTATATTGTGGAAGCAGATGCTTCCGAACTAGCAGTAGGAGCGATGTTATCTCAAAGTCACACAATGATGGGCCAGTTACATCCTGTAGCTTACATGTCGAGGAAGCTGGACCCGGCCGAAAAGAACTATACCATTGCCGAGAAAGAGCTGTTGGCCATCAAAGACGCTTTCATGGAATGGATACATTTTCTAATGGGAGCCAAGCATGTGGTCACAGTGTTTACCGACCACCGAAATCTCCAGTTCATGAAAGCAGCTCGGCATCTAACACCCAGGCAGCTGAGTTGGATTTTATTTTTTGCTGAATATAACTTCCTGGTGACATATCGACCAGGAAACGAGAACAAGAAGGCAGACACACTGACTCATCAGTAATCCCACACTGCACTAGAAGAGGGCCCCGCACATGCAATAATTGATCCTAAAAAGGTCATATGTGTTACCGATACAGATACCTTCTTAAAAAGAGTAGCTCACACTGTACAGTCTGGAGAATGGAAGACCTGGGTGGGAAAACATAAAGAATGGCAATTGAAAAAGGTCTACCTGTAAAAGGAAATCAAATCCTGATCCCTTCTCTTCCCCTACAGAAACAGGTATTCAACTGGTGTCACAGTCTACCCAGTGCAGGACACAATGGCACAGAAAAAACAATAGAGAGAGTTACAAGGCAGTTCTGGTAGCCAACTATAGGGAAGGATATCGCTAAGTGGGTGAAGGAATGTGGGATGTGTACTCAAATGAAGAGCGATAAGACTAAGCAGGCAGGGCTTTTGCAACCCCTCCCCACACCGATGCAGCCATCGGAGAACATATCCTTGGATTTCATCGTAGGATTGCCTCGGTATCAAGTGCATACTGTTATATTGGTGGTGGTGGATTCACTCACAAAGATGGCTCATTTTATTGCTTGCAAACAGCTTCCTACTCCGGGTCAGCTGGCCCACCTACTCTTGGTGAACATTATAAGACTGCATGGGTTGCCTAAGGTCATCATATCGGATTGTGGTTCACAGTTCACGGCTCAATTCTGGAGGGTCTGGTGTTTGTCACTACAAATCTCATCCAATCTGTCCACTTGCTTCCACCCTCAGACAGATGGGCAGACAGAAAGGGTGAATCAGACATTGAAGCAATATCTCCGATGCTATGTTGACATTAACACCGAAGCATGGTTGGATAGCCTTTGGTTAGCGGAGTTTGTGTACAATAGTGCCACACACAGCTTAACACATCATACACCCTTTTATTGTACATATGGGTTTCATCCTCGTTTTATCCCTTTCCTGACCCCTTTAGACAACAATCACGTCCCAGAAGTGAAGGATAGGATCAAACACATACAGAGTATACTGAAGGAAACACAGAAACGTTTCAGAGAGGCTAAATGTAGATATAAGGTATATGCGGACAAAC
Organism: Calotriton arnoldi; assembly: GCA_963921515.1. Lineage (NCBI taxonomy): Eukaryota > Metazoa > Chordata > Amphibia > Caudata > Salamandridae > Calotriton > Calotriton arnoldi. The sequence goes on along the minus strand of CAWUFW010015218.1, from coordinate 212,600 downwards.
ACAGATGTCCCGGGCCAACATATCGGAAGGGGGATTACATATGGTTATCCACCAGGAATATCAGGTTCAAAAGATACAGTATCTTTAATCCCAAATACATAGGGCCCTATTAAGTGATGAAACACATTAACCCGGTGGTGGTAAAGCTTGCTTTACCTTCCAACCTCCGGATACATCCTGCCTTTCATGTATCATTGCTCAAACCCTCTCATACTCCTCTGAAAAAAGCACCATTGCCTATCCATGTGGATGGTGAATTAGAACATGAAGTGAGGGGAATCGTAGATTCCAAAATTTACAAACGTAAACTGTGGTATCTTGTGGCCTGGAAAGGATATGGGAATGAGGAGAACTCATGGGAACCTATTTCTGGAGTACATGCCCCTCGCTTAGCCGCAGCCTTCCATAGGACATCTCCCATAAACCCTTGTCTCTGTCAGTGTTCTCCGAGGGAGGGATGTACTGTCACGGCACATCAGCATATGGCACGGCCCCGGTCATGAGCGTTTGTTCAATGACATTAACGTAAAACCTTCTAAAAATTACATTCCCCATGTTACCTAGCGGTATCCTGCCATGTGCAGGGGCACACGCATCAAAGGAGGAAACAGAATAAAGAGCTTCCGGGTTATGGAACTTTGCCGATTATTTTGTAACTGGATCGGACACGGAGAGGGGTCCGGTAAGGGTGCGCCGTGCACCGAACTTCTATTTCTGCTTTCTATGGGCTAATACAGGGTGTATTTAAGGAAACTGTGTTAGCGCACATTGTACTGTCAATCTCCAAGGAGGTATTGGAGAGGCGTTTACCGCTGTTCTCTCGTGTTGGCGAGTCGTGGGATCACGACTCATGCAGAAAGAACGGGCGGCTTTAGTGTATATTTATTCTACTTACTCTAGCGCGTGCACCGCATATAGTGTGCTTATTTCCTCATTTTACGGTCTCCAAGAAGTGATTAGAGAGGTTATTTTGTTTCCGCTGTTCTCTCGTGTTGGCGAGCCGTGCGATACATGGCTCATGCAGAGAGAACGAGCTGCTGTGAATTCTAGCATTGCAACAAAACTGCTGGAACTGTTGACATCATACTGCTTCTTTTTCTGGGTCGCAATTGGAACCTATTAGGATATACCTGATCTCGATATCGAATGACTTGCTCTAATTATTATCGTACCCAGGTGTAGAAGGGTACCAACTTTGTGAAGTTTTGCCTATATAACTTGTTATTTACTTGCTGGACGAGAAAGAAACTTAGAACAGTTGACCATTGTTGACGATTTGGTTGTTGTCTATATTTTTTGTTCACTACAGCAGGGGTTGTTCGAGAGCTCCAGGAATGCTATGACTCTCTGCCCCTGTTAGACCTCACCTCTACACCTTGTGGGTAGGTGTGTTACCAACGGCATTCAGGCTCTTCGGTAATATAATATAGCATGGTATTTATGAAAACTCAAACTGATATAGTGCGTTCTTTATCTGTCCCTCTCTACCCCAGAACGCTTATGGTGTTTCATGAATCCATGTTTCCAGACTTCCTTTAAGGCAGCACTCTCATTTCTTTGCAGGTATCTCTAGTTGCATGAATTTCGTATTGTGGAAGTTAGAGAGTACGCACATTACCATTAGTGTTATTCTTGTTATTTGTGTTTTGCAGGTCTCCTTCCCCGCTGTCCCCTTCCTTACCTTCCCCCGCTTGATCACTTCATTAAATCTGTATTACATGAACCAGACTTTGGAGCTATCAGGAGGTGGATTATACATAGCATCATCCGATCCTGCTGATACAAGGCCTTGACACCGCCGCCTTGTTAGCAGCTCCTCCCGATATGGGCTGCTAGCCGTCTTGGGTCCCTGTGCAGGGTGTCTATTCTTTCTCGGTTGCTCCCCCTCACTGTTTTGTGTTCCACTAATGGCCACAAGTCTGGGTTTTGCTAGTGTCCTCCCGGCCCTGCTCTTTAGTTTGCAGCCAATCTGGGTCCCCCGGAGCCCCCCGGCTGCTCACCTCTATCTCTGCATCTGTTCCTGGGGTTCCGTTGTCAGGGATGCAGCCAGTGCTCTGGTGCCACTCTCGTCCGTCTGCTGGCCGCCGGAGTCCGCTGAAGCCTCCCAGTCGCTCACCGCTACCTCTGCTGCCGCAATTGGGGGTCCGGATGTTGCGGCTGTCCGCTGGGGTTGCCGGGTGTCTGCTCACCACACTCAGTGTTGAGGATCTCTTCCACGGCGTGTATCTCGGGAGCCCACCACTGATACCACAACCTCTTCTGAGGAGGTCAGTCACCACCAGTCTCCGCCTAGTCCACAGGGCGTCTCCTCGCCTCTCCCAGCGCCGATGGCCTACTCCTCTTGCGGGTCGCCTGCCGGAATTCCATCTGGACCCATCTCCAGCCTCGTTGTCCATTCTGGCGGTCCCGTTGAAGCGATTCCTCTCTGCGGGATCACCGAGCCCCACGGCTCCCCCGCTCACCGGGCTGGGTTCCTACAGAGCTCTTCACTCTGGGACCGCTGCCTATGTGGTTTGCGGCCGCGAGGCTCTTGCGGACGCAATTTTCGTGGCACTCAGCTTGCCTCGGCCCAGATTATCAGGCGATTCAGGTTCCCCGAGTTCTGGGGGTTGTGGGGGGGGGGGTAAATGGGACCCCCACCGGTGTTGCTGTCCGCAGGATGGCACTGAATGGGGATCAGCCAGCGGGAGCCACTCGAGGAAGGCTCCTACTCCATCGGCTGCTGGCCACGCCCCCAGCGGCTGAGCTTGGTTGTTGATTCTTTTTCTTAAATATCCAACATTGAACTACCCAAAGTGCAGTCTCAGATACTCTCTTCTGATCCCAATGGGTGCTGCATAGGATATTACTATTACATCGTTAGTGCTGTAGTAACGACCTAGAGCGTCTGTGGATCTCAGAAGCTCACCTGCTGTTTAACCAAATAACGCTGTCATCAGCATATTGATGCAGTACCATCACTTTTCCTCCTGACTATGGTGGGCAAGCCCTAGCGTTTAATAAACCCCTTCTGTTATCTGCAGCATAGAGGTTAAACAACAGGGGTGCAAACAGACCAATACTCCTCAGCTAGGATAATTTGAAACATTTTCAATAGATGAGACCAAAAAAATGTCATACAGTGCACAATATGTCACCTAGGTAGGAGAGTAGGATCTGCTTCACATGGGTACCCCCACTTTTTGCTGATGCTTCACTGTTTTTCGACTTTAGTCTGGCTGGGGCCCTGCTAATCAGAACCCCAGCCTAGCTGCTTCATCTCTAAAATGGTTTCCATGTGCCTTAGGCACATCTCTGATTGGAATCTGGAGTGCCCTTATAAGTCCCTAGTATATGGTATACTATGTACCCAGGGCATAGGTACCTCAGATGCCTACCAGGGGCTGCAGCATGTATTGTGCCACCCCTGGAAGGCCATCCAAACTGACACCACAGGTCTGCTACTGCAGCCTGGGTAAGGTGGTGCATGCACCCCTTATTGTGATATAGGCTACCTATATCACTATATACATACACACATATAAACCTATAAGTCACTCCTATGGCAGGCCTTATCAATCCTGAAGGCAGAGTGCGTGGTTCCTATGTGAGAGGGTGCCCCTGCATGAGCAGGGCCCCTCTGCAGCGTTTGGAGACCCTTCTCTGATGCTGTTTGTAGTGCAGCCTGACCATATACTCTTAAGCGCATTATAACCTCGCGTTAAATGCTAACTTTGGGATGGCTGCACGGAAACATGTCGTGTTTGGTGTCAAATATCTTGGAATACTACCCCCCCGCCAGTTCTGGTGGCAGGGGTAGCATTCCACCCTTCTAGAGGGAAAGACATGTACACACCGGTATGCCCGGTACTGACTTTCCAAGCCCTGGCATCACAAAATGGATGCCGCTGCCACAGACACGAGTCTGGCCTCCTGCTGCTGACCGAAACTCCGGCAGGGGAGGCCTGGACAATAGGTTTCCTGTCCCAGGGAGGTGTGACCACCTCCCCAGACAGGATAGTGTGTATTGGGGCTGGGCGGGAGCACTCTGGGTGCTTTGAAGTCCTGCACTGGGGGCACATTTGGTGTCCCTATGCATACCCCAGTTCAAACCGGATCAGGGGCTTCCAGCCCCTGCTTTGGCGTGAACTGGACAAAGGGAAAGGGTGTAGCCACCCCTCTGCCCTGACCCACTCATAGGTGGGACCACGGAGTAAGTCCAACCCCTAAACTTAGTATAAGTATGGGACCCCAGTCCTTAGGACTTTAGATTATCCCTGGATGAAACTCTGACACAGAATCCTGGACCTTCGACGCTCTACTTAAAGATTAGAGGACAGAAGAATCTCCCTTGGGGTCAAGGAGTGACTCCCCTGCTTGGCAGGCAGCAAAGAAGCAATTGTCTGGTCTGCATCGCTGAAGCTCCCGTCGGACGCCGAAGACTTTGCATCACCAGAGGTGGATTTCCAGACTTCCCCGAGGCTGCCCTGAGTCCCCAGCAAAGCTGAGGCCCGTAGCTATTGTGGGTAACATGGCACCATGACCCCTGGACACCGCACGCATTTGCAAGTGCATCCTCTTCTGGGTCTCCCACGAAGTCGTGCTTTGGGCTCCGAGTAGCCCCAGCGTCCAGCACCAACTGCACTGAAGATCACTGGCCTCCACTCCACGAGTGTCCTGTGAGCCAGCTCCACGTGCACCGTCTTGAGGCTCCTTTGCGGTCGCTAGCCCGTTGGCTAGTAGCCCTTCACGAAGGCCAATCTTTTTCTACTTGGGCTCCTTGGTTGCTCCAGGCTTGCCCTCACTTACCCTTGCTGGGTGAGTTCCTCAGACCTTGCTGGTCTGCACAATCGTCAATCTTCATCTTCATTGAGACTTGCCGTTGCCAAGGCTTATTGGGTCCAATCCGGTCGCCGACACCTCAGCACTCGACAGACATCGTGTACCAGCCCGAATCCTGCTCCTGGTCACTGACAACGCCTCCTGGACCTCGTGGCTGAAGAGTCAAGATGACTGTCAACCTACCTGAAGCACTCAACATCGGTGGGCATCTGCTCATCGCCTTCCTGGTCACTGGCTAGTGACCCAGACTCTGTCCCCTCTGCTTTCAGGTTCTTCAGATCTCCGATCCACCCTTGGATCCACCCGGACACTTTTCACTTGGTCGCCAGCAGCACTTTGCAGCAGATCACCATTCAAATCGACGACGAAACCCGACCCCGAAAGGCACCTATGCACCCGGCTTCCCTGGGTGAGGTAACAAGAGTACTCCGGTGCTCCCGTGGGTAGAGACTCTAGAACGACCTAGTTCTCAAAGGGTTTGCTCCAAGTCCTTCTTTAAGTGTCCCTTTCTTCAAATTCCAAACCGCGACTTTCTCCATAGAAGTTAACGGCGATTCGCAGCTGTGTTACTACACTGCACGCGTCCCCCGTGGGTCCCCTGTGTCACTACCTTGGGTGGTTCCTTGTGGTCCAAGCACTTCTACAGGCTCTAGGCCTAGTGTCTAGCTCAGTCGTGGTTCTTATACCACTTTATTGGTATATGGTTTGGTACGCCCCTAGGGCCCAAACGTGTATTTGTGCTATTACTGTGTTTAAATAACTTATAACTTATGTACTTCGAACTCTAGTCACATAAAGAGACTAGAGGGGTGTGTTTAGTAATAAATACATATATTTTTAATATATACCTGGTGTGGTGCTCTTTCATTTGGTCACTCAAGAGATTATAGACTGGTAAAACAAGCTGCTTTACATTCCTTCAAGACTTAGCCAGAAGGCTGCTCTCCATAGCTACCACTAGGATAGCTTTCAATAAAGGTTGTCTTTAACCTATCTCCAATAAGGGGTTGTTTGGACTGGTGCAAGGTGCCCACTATAATTAGTGGACAGCATATACCAGGCCAACTTCTCACATTGGTGTGCAGCGTGTGGGATTCCAGCTTGCTATTGTTTTACCAGATAATCTCAATTGAATTGATCAACTGAAAACCACTAAAGGTACCTAAGGTACATATAAATTAAGCTTAGTATACAGTAAGTTCTACTGAACTTAGAGTTGTGTGTTAAGGGATAGCACACCCTTTCTACAACTCAAGAGAGTTTAGTAGGCCACACTAGAGTAGGTAGTGCATACACCACACCTCACTAGTGATGTCTTCAAAGCCAGGACCCAGTGAGTCCTTGCCAGAAGCCACTGGGCTTCTTCCCTCCAAGTATGATACACTCCCATTCTTGGAATTGAGAGCAATATGCAATGTGAGGAAACTGAAGACAGGCCAAAGTCCCACCACCCAACATCTGAGAGAGATGTTAATGGCTGATGATCTCAACAGGCCCTTAGGGACTGAAGGGGTAGGTGCAGAGGGTGGGGCAGAAGATGAGGATGGGGCCAGGGGTAGCAACACCCCCAACCCCCCCTCTGGAACTGACCAGGAGGGTGACAATGATCCTGACCTGGAAAACCCAATCCCTCCTGTGGAAGAGGAAGAGGAGGATCAGAATGACCTCCACTTTGTCCCCCCAGGAAGGATTATGTGTGTGCCTAGAAGGTCTAGATCTCCTTCTCAGGAGTCTAACCACTCTGACACCTCAATAGGGACCTCTGTCTCCTCTCATAGGAGGGAATCCTCTCATGAGAGGAGAAAGAGGCTGATTCAGTATGAGCAAGCCCAGCTTGAACTCAGAAAGCAGCAATTGGCTCTAGACAGGGAGTCCCTAGATCTCTACAGAGAGAGAAAAGTTGGGACTAGAGTCCCATGGTGGCAGCAATATGCCTAGAGATAGGGAAAGGTCTTATGACCATAGAAACCTGAGCAAGATTGTCCCTCCCTACCAGAGTGGGGATGACATCCACAAATGGATAACTGCTCTAGAGAGGGCCTGTAAAGTACAGAAGGTCCCTCAGGAGCAGTGGGCAGCAATCTTGTGGCTCTCCTTTGCAGAGAAAGGTAGAGACAAGCTCCTCACTGTAAGAGAGGAGGATGCTGATAATTACAAGGTCTTGAAGAGTGCTCTTATTGATGGGTTTGGCCTAACAACTGAACAATACAGGTTAAAGTTCAGAGATGCCCAAAAGCACAGACTCAAGACTGGGTAGACTATGTGGATTGTTCTGCTAAGGCTCTGGAAGGCTGGTTGATGGGCAGTAAGGTGTGTGACTTCACAGGATTGTACAATCTGATAATGAGGGAGCAGATTCTTAAAAACTGTCAAAATCAGCTGTTGCATCAGTACCTGGTAGACTCTGATCTGACCTCTCCCCAAGAATTGGGAAAGAAGGCAGACAAATGGGTCAGAACCAGGGTGAGGCAGAAGGTACAGAACCAAGGTGGTGACCCTAAGAAGCAAGATTCTAAGAACTCTGATAAGGGTGGGGAGAAGGGTAAAGATCAAAAGTCTACACAAGGCCCCCAAAAATCTTCTTCAGGTGGGGATTCACAGTCTACCAAAGGGAAAGGCCAAAGAAAACCATGGTGCAAGGTCTGTAAGCAAAAGACCCACTGGACCAGTGATTGCACCAAGTCCAAAGACTCGACTCCAGCCCCCACCAATGCCTCTAAGGCACCTGCTCCCCCTAGTGCAGTTACAGTTGGTGGTGGGAGTACTACAGCCAAGGGTTTAGTAGGGTTGACCCTGGGTACTGAGATGGGCTCTGACCTAGTCAGAGAACTCACTCAGGCTGTCCTAGTCTGTGATGGAGGCATGGATATGACCTCCTCTATGAGTCCCAGTAATCTGGGCAAGTACAGACAACAGTCTTTAATCAATGGACGAGAGGCTTTGGCATTTAGGGACACAGGGGCAAGTGTCACCATGGTGACACAAGACCTTGTGAATCCTGGGCAAGTTATACTTGGTGAGATGTACCAAGTGACCAATGCTAGCAATGTCAGAACAGACCATACTCTGGCAGTTGTTAACTTCTCCTGGGGAGGGGTAACTGGCCTTAAGAAGGTTGTGGTAAGTGCAGACCTACCAGTTGAATGCTTGCTTGGCAATGACTTAGAAACTTCAGCTTGGGCAGAAGTGGAGCTCAGGACCCATGCAGAAATGCTGGGGATCCCTGCAGATGTGTTTGCTGTGACCAGGTCACAAGCCAAAATGTCTAGCACTGAACAGGCCTTGGATTCTGGAATAATGGACCAAGTGCCTTCCAAGAGGAGGAGTGGTAGGATAAAGGCAGTGCCTTCCCCCTTGGCTCAGAAGGAAGATCAGTCCCTTGAGGGGGATGATCTCAGTCCTGAGGAAGGAACTGTCCCAGAGGAGCTTGAACCTGAACAGGTTGAGTTCTTGGGGACAGGGGACCTTCCAGGGCAGATCTGAGCCAGGAGCAGCAGAGCTGCCCCTCTCTTGAACCCCTCAGACAGCAAGCTGCTGCTGAGGCTGCTGGGAAAGCTAGTGGTCCCCTACTGTGTATTGGGATGATGGACTCTTGTACTCAGAGTGTAGAGACCCCAAGCCTGGTGCTACCAGGAGGTTGGTTATACCTCTGAAGTTCAGGGGCTTCCTATTGACCCTAGCCCATGATATTCCCTTAGCAGGTCACCTGGGCCAGAACAAGACTTGGGACAGAATTGTCCCTCACTTTCACTGGCCCCACATGTCTGAAGACACCAAGGAGTTTTGTCGCTCCTGTGTAACCTGCCAGGCCAGTGGCAAGGCAGGTGGCACTACAAAGGCCCCCCTGATACCACTACCTGTGGTGGGGGTTCCCTTTGAAAGGGTGGGGATTGACATTGTTGGTCCCATGGATCCCCAAACAGCATCTGGGCACAGGTTTATCCTGGTGGTAGTGGATCATGCCACCAGGTACCCAGGGGCTATTCCCCTTAGGACCACTACAGCACCTGTGGTGGCAAGGGCCCTCCTGGGAATTTTCTCAAGAGTGGGCTTCCCTAAGGAGGTTGTATCAGACAGGGTTGCTAACTTTATGTCTGGATACTTAAAAGCAATGTGGAAGGAGTGTGGAGTGACTTACAAGTTCACCACACCCTATCACCCACAATGCAATGGTTTAGTTGAGAGATTCAACAAAACCTTGAAGGGCATGATTAAAGGGCTCCCAGAAAAGCTTAGGCGAAGATGGGACATACTCTTGCCCTGCCTTTTATTTGCGTACAGGGAGGTGCCTCAAAAGGGGTTGGCTACAGCCCTTTTGAACTTTTGTTTGGTCACCCTGTCAGGGGTCCACTGTGCTTGGTGAAGGAAGGATGGGAGTTACCTCTCAAGCCCCCAAAGTAAGACATAGTGGACTACGTACTTGGTCTCCGCTCCCGGATGGCTGAGTATATGAAAAAGGCAACTAAAAACCTTGAGGCTAGCCAGGAACTTCAAAAGGCCTGGCATGACCAAAAGGCTGTTCTGACTGATTACCAGCCAGGACAGAAGGTGTGGGTGTTGGAGCCAGTGGCCCCAGCAGCTCTCCAAGACAAATGGAGTGGACCCCATACCATTGTTGAACAGAAGGGTGAGGTTACCTACTTAGTAGACCTAGGAACACCCAGGAGCCCCCACAGGGTTCTCCATGTCAACAGGTTAAAACCATATGTGGACAGGGCAGACATGGGCTTGCTCATGGCTACTGATGAGGGACAGGAGGAAGAGAGTGACCCACTCCCTGACCTGCTCTCACAGAACCCTGATGATGGGTCAGTGGATGGTGTAGCCTTGGCAGGCAGCCTCACTACCCAGCAGCAAACTGATTGTAGACAGGTGCTCAATCAGTTCAGACACATGTTCTCACTGACTCCAAGTCAGACCACCTGGTGCACTCATGAAGTGGACACTGGGGACAGTCTGCCTATTAAAAATAAGATTTATAGGCAACCTGACCATGTCAGGGACTGTATCCGGACAGAAGTCCAGAAAATGTTGGATTTGGGAGTTATTGAACCCTCAGATAGCCCTTGGGCTAGTCCAGTGGTCCTTGTGCCAAAACCTCACACCAGTGGTGGGAAAAGAGAGATGAGGTTTTGTGTGGACTACAGGGGTCTCAATGCAGTCACTAGGACTGATGCCCATCCAATACCTAGGGCAGATGAGCTAATAGACACTTTGGCATCAACCAAGTATCTAAGCACATTTGACCTGACAGCTGGCTACTGGCAGATCAGACTAGCTGATGATGCAAAGCCAAAAACAGCATTCTCAACCCCTAGTGGGCATTATCAATTTGTGGTGATGCCCTTTGGTCTGAAGAATGCACCTGCCACTTTTCAGAGGTTGGTGAATACAGTCCTTACAGGTCTGGAAGCCTATAGTGCAGCATATCTAAATGATATTGCTGTCTTTAGCTCCACCTGGGAGGATCACCTGGTCCACCTCAGAAATGTTTTACAGGCCCTGCAAAAGGCAGGCCTGACTATCAAGGCCACCAAGTGCCAGATAGGGCAGAGTCAGGTTGTGTACCTGGGCCTCCTTGTGGGTGGAGGCCAGGTTCAACCCTTGCAGAGCAAGATCCAGACCATCATGGACTGGACTGCCCCAACTACCCAGACTCAGGTGAGAGCCTTCTTAGGCCTGACTGGGTACTATAGGAGATTTGTCAAGGGGTATGGATCAATAGTGACACCCCTGAATGACTTAACTTCCAAGAAAATGCCCAAAAAGGTTCAGTGGACAGTTAGCTGTCAAAAGGCATTTGATGACCTGAAGCAGGCCATGTGCACTGCTCCCATTCTACAGAGTCCTGATTACTCCAAGAAGTTCATTGTTCAAACTGATGCATCTGAATTGGGGTAGGGGCTGTACTGTCACAATTGAATGAAGAAGGTCAGGATCAGCCAGTAGCTTTCATTAGCAGAAGGCTGACCCCTAGAGAGAAACGTTGGTCAGCCATTGAGAGGGAGGCCTTTGCTGTGGTCTGGGCTCTGAAGAAGTTGAGGCCATACTTGTTTGGTACTCACTTCCTTGTTCAAACCGACCATAAACCCCTCTTATGGCTAAAACAACTGAAGGGTGAAAACCCCAAACTGCATAGGTGGTCCATTTCCCTACAGGGGATGGACTTCACAGTGGAACATAGACCTGGGAGTAACCATGCCAATGCAGATGGACTCTCTAGGTACTTCCACTTAGAACATGAAGACTTAACTGGGCAAGGTTAGTTTAATGTCCCTACGTTTGGGGGGGGTTGTGTAGGAGAGTAGGATCTGCTTCACATGGGTACCCCCACTTTTTGCTGATGCTTCACTGTTTTTCGACCTTAGTCTGGCTGGGGCCCTGCTAATCAGAACCCCAGCCTAGCTGCTTCCTCTCTAAAATGGTTTCCATGTGCCTTAGGCACATCTCTGATTGGAATCTGGAGTGCCCTTATAAGTCCCTAGTATATGGTATACTATGTACCCAGGGCATAGGTACCTCAGAGGCCTACCAGGGGCTGCAGCATGTATTGTGCCACCCCTGGAAGGCCATCCAAACTGACACCACAGGTCTGCTACTGCAGCCTGGGTAAGGTGGTGCATGCACCTCTTATTGTGATATAGGCTACCTATATCACTATATACATACACACATATAAACCTATAAGTCACTCCTATGGCAGGCCTTATCAATCCTGAAGGCAGAGTGTGTGGTTCCTATGTGAGAGGGTGCCCCTGCATGAGCAGGGCCCCTCTGCAGCGTTCGGAGACCCTTCTCTGATGCTGTTTGTAGTGCAGCCTGACCATATACTCTTAAGCGCATTATAACCTCGCGTTAAATGCTAACTTTGGGATGGCTGCACGGAAACATATCGTGTTTGGTGTCAAACATCTTGGAATACTACCCCCCGCCAGTTCTGGCGGCGTGGGTAGCATTCCACTCTTCTAGAGGGAAAGACATGTACACACCGGTATGCCCAGTACTGACTTTCCAAGCCCTGGCATCACAAAATGGATGCCGCTGCCACAGACACGAGTCTGGCCTCCTGCTGCTGACTGAAACTCCGGCAGGGGAGGCCTGGACAATAGGTTTCCTGTCCCAGGGAGGTGTGACCACCTCCCCAGACAGGATAGTGTGTATTGGGGCTGGGCGGGAGCACTCTCGGGTGCTTATGAAGTCCTGCACTCAGGGCACATTTGGTGTCCCTGTGCATACCCCAGTTCAAACCGGATCAGGGGCTTCCAGCCCCTGCTTTGGCACGAACTGGACAAAGGGAAAGGGGTGTAGCCACCCCTCTGCCCTGACCCACCCATAGGTGGGACCACGGAGTAAGTCCAACCCCTAAACTTAGTATAAGTATGGGACCCCAGTCCTTAGGACTTTAGATTATCCCTGGACGAAACTCTGACACAGAATCCTGGACCTTCGACGCTCTACTTAAAGATTAGAGGACAGAAGAATCTCCCTTGGGGTCAAGGAGTGACTCCCCTGCTTGGCAGGCACCAAAGAAGCAATTGTCTGGTCTGCATCGCTGAAGCTCCCATGGCCGCCGAAGTCTTTGCATCACCAGAGGTGGATTTCCAGACTTCCCCGAGGCTGCCCTGAGTCCCCAGCAAAGCTGAGGCCCGTAGCTGTCGTGGGTAACGTGGAACCGTGACCCCTGGACACCGCACGCATTTGCAAGTGCATCCTCTTCGGGGTCTCCCACGAAGTCGTGCTTTGGGCTCCGAGTAGCCCCAGCCTCCAGCACCAACTGCACCGAAGATCACTGGCCTCCACTCCACGAGTGTCCTGTGAGCCAGCTCCACGTGCACCGTCTCGAGGCTCCTTCGCGGTCGCTAGCCCGTTGGCTAGTAGCCCTTCACGAAGGCCAATCTTTTTCTACTTGGGCTCCCTGGTTGCTCCAGGTTTGCCCTCACTTACCCTTGCTGGGTGAGTTCCTCAGACCTTGCTGGTCTGCACAATCGTTAATCTTCATCTTCATCAAGACTTGCCGTTGCCAAGGCTTGTTGGGTCCAATCCGGTCGCCGACACCTCAGCACTCGACAGACATTGTGTACCAGCCCGAATCCTGCTCTTGGTTGCTGACAACGCCTCCTGGACCTCGTGGCTGAAGAGTCAAGACGACCGTCAACCTACCTGAAGCACTCGACATCGGTGGGCATCTGCTCATCGCCTTCCTGGTCACTGGCTAGTGACCCAGACTCTGTCCCCTCTGCTTTCAGGTTCTTCAGATCTCCGATCCACCCTTGGATCCACCCGGACACTTTTCACTTGGTCGCCAGCAGCACTTTGCAGCAGATCGCCATTCAAATCGACGACGAAACCCGACCCCGAAAGGCACCTATGCACCCGGCTTCCCTGGGTGAGGTAACAAGAGTACTCCGGTGCTCCCGTGGGTAGAGACTCTAGAACGACCTAGTTCTCAAAGGGTTTGCTCCAAGTCCTTCTTTAAGTGTCCCTTTTCTTTAAATTCCAAACCGCGACTTTCTCCATAGAAGTTAACGGCGATTCGCGGCTGTGTTACTACACTGCACGCGTCCCCCGTGGGTCCCCTGTGTCACTACCTTGGGTGGTTCCTTGTGGTCCAAGCACTTCTACAGGCTCTAGGCCTAGTGTCTAGCTCAGTCGTGGTTCTTATACCACTTTATTGGTATATGGTTTGGTACGCCCCTAGGGCCCAAACGTGTATTTGTGCTATTACTGTGTTTAAATAACTTATAACTTATGTACTTCGAACTCTAGTCACATAAAGAGACTAGAGGGGTGTGTTTAGTAATAAATACATATATTTTGAATATATACCTGGTGTGGTGCTCTTTCATTTGGTCACTCAAGAGATTATAGACTGGTAAAACAAGCTGCTTTACATTCCTTCAAGACTTAGCCTGAAGGCTGCTCTCCATAGCTACCACTAGGATAGCTTTCAATAAAGGTTGTCTTTAACCTATCTCCAATAAGGGGTTGTTTGGACTGGTGCAAGGTGCCCACTATAATTAGTGGACAGCATATACCAGGCCAACTTCTCACAACCTATTTGTATTTTTATTTTATAAACTCAGTCAGGGGGATTCAGTGCCTGCCCTGTGTTTCTGTTTGAATGTATATCAGTCTCTGTTATTCTTAGATGCTCTGGAGCGTCTGAACTACAGTGATCTCAGCCACATTGTCTAAAAGCAACATTGTCTACCTTGAGTTCCGCAAAAGGACTTTAGTCTTCTGGGACAAGCTGTTTCTTTTAGAGCACAGTCCTGTCACTTTCATTTTCTTGAAGAGAGCTTTCTGATCTGAATCTTTCTTCTCTCCTTTACCACTCTGCTCAGAGTCCCATTGGCGGGACTGTCCTACAGTATTCTCTCTGGAGAAACTTCCTCCTTTCTCAGTTACTCAATTTCTTAAGACCACCTGTCTGTGTGTTTGTACAATATTCTATGCTTTTCTTGAGGTGTTGTCTGAGCATACCCTGCCTCTGATTGTGTTATAGCTAATCCAGAAAGATACTTCTCACTTAGTAGGCATTTTGCCAGTTAGTGCATTAATAGCTTGCTGATTTATTGTAGGTGCAGTAAGTAATTGTATTTATATAATGCTTACTACCCCTGACTAGGCGGTAAAGCACTTTTCGGGGAGCCGGACGCTACTGCAGAACACAAAGGATTAATGGTGGATTAGTATATGGAATTATAAGTTGTTATTTTGAGCGGTGGACATGTGAGTATGTTAGTTTGATTGAATAGGATAAAGGAGGGATAGAGGAGGGAAGAGTGTAGATAGTGTTTTTTGGAAGTTCATAATAGATGAGGTTTGGGATAAGGTAAAGGAGGGATAGAGGAGGGAAGAGTCTAGAAAGGGTTATTAGGGAGCTCATAGTAGTAAAATGAGGTATGGGTGAGTTAAGGAGGGAAGAGTCTAGAAAGGGTTATGTGGGAGACCATGGTACTAGAATGGGGTTTGGGATGAGTCGGAGAGTGGAGGTAGAGGATATATATGGAGAGAGGTATAGGATTAGACATAGAGTAGCGCATTGGAGGAAGCTAAAGGTTTTTTCTTTCTTTCTACAGTAGGAGAAAAGTAATGAATATATAGATACATAACTACATAGAAAGGATATACATATATAAGGAAAATAATAAAGAGATGTAAAATTATATTGCATAAAGTTCCATATATGCAAGTATGGATACATAGTTAGAAATTCAGACTTCAGGTGTTGCTGTACATAAAAGCTAATTTATTTGTGTATTTTTATATTTTTGAAATCATATTATATTTAATTTCTTTTTATGTTTACCTCAATATTTCAATATTGAAGCTCTTATAGATACAATTGTTATGATCATATTTGCATATTGTGATCAATAAATAAAATAAACAGAGACCCACAAACATCAAATCAAATAACCTATATGAAAACTGTTCAGTGACCTATATACATGTTAGCAAAAGACACACAGATGATGAACGGAATGCAGAACAAATCAAACATTTACCCCCAGTCAAGAGATCTGGGTTAAATTTATCCTTCTTTTGCTCATCATGCCACCCCAGTTTAGACCCAGCCATATGCAAATCAGTCTTGACCCTGTGCCTCATGGGAACAGTCCAGCCCGAACTGCCAAGCCAGGTCCTCCCTGGACCGGAAACAAGCATCCTGGGACCAATTTCAGGGCATCATCCCATATCAGCCAGCCTAGCTTGAATCCAGTGGCACAGTGAGCCTGGGACCCACGTCTGGGCATACCCGGCACACTTAAGGCGAGAAGGCCAAAGACACACAGATTTTGGATGGAATGGAGAGCATATCAAATATTCATCCCCAGTCAAGAGATCCGGGTTAAATCCATTGTTCTTTTGCTCACCATGCCACCCTAGTTTAGACCCAGCCATATGCAAATCAGTTTGACCCTGTGCCTCATGGGAACAGTCCAGCCCAAACTGCCAAGCCAGGTCCTCCCTGGACCAGAAACAAGCATCCTGGGACCGGTTTCGGGGCATCATCCCTCATCAGCCAGGCTAGTTTTAATCCAGTGGCACAGTGAGCCCGGGACACACGTCTGGGCATACCCGGCACATGGCTGGGTCTGAACTGGAATGGCGTGGCTTGCAAAAAAACAATGGATTTAACCCAGATCTGTGACTGGGGGTGAATGTTTGATTAATTCAGCATTACATCCATCATCTGTTCTGTTTGCATTTGTCACCCTAAGTGGGAAGGGTATGCCCAGAGGTGGGTCCCGTGCTCGGTACGCCACCTGATTCAAGCTAACTTGGCTGATGAGAGGTGTTACCCTGAAACCGGTCCCAGGATGCTTGTTTCTGGTCCAGGGAAGACCTGGTTTGGCAGTTTGGGCTGGACTGTTCCCATGGGGAACAGGGTCAAGGCTGATTTGCATATGGCTGTGTCTGAACTGGAATGGCGTGGTGTGCACAAAAACCATGGATTTAACCCATATCTGTGACTGGGGGTGAATGTATAATTAATTTAGCATTTTGTCCATCATCTGTTCTTTTTGCATTTGTCACCCTAAGTGGGAAGGGTATGCCCAGACATGGGTCCCGTGCTCGCTACGCCACGAGATTCAAGCTAGCCTGGCTGATGAGGGGTGTTACCCCAAAATCGGTCCCAGGATGCTTGTTGCTGGTCCAGGGAAGACCTGGCCTGGTAGTTTGGGCTGGACTGTTCCCCTGGGGAACAGGGTCAAGGCTGATTTGCATATGGCTGGGTCTGAGCTGGAATGGCGTTGCGTGCAAAAAAACGATGGATTTAGCCCACATCTGTGACTGGGGGTGAATGTTTGATTAATTCAGCATTCTGTCCATCATCTGTTCTTTCTGCATTTGTCGCCCTAAGTGGGAAGTGTATGCCCAGACATGGGTCCCGTGCTCGCTACGCCACGAGATTCAAGCTAGCCTGGCTGATGAGGGGTGTTACCCAGAAACTGGTCCCAGGATGCTTGATTCTGGTCCAGGGAAGACCTGGCCTGGCAGTTTGGGCTGGACTGTTCCCATGGGGAACAAGGCCAAAGCTGATTTGCATATGGCTGGGTCTGAACTGGAATGGCGTGGTGTCGTGTGCAAAAAAACAATGGATTAAACCCAGATCTGTGACTGGGGGTGAATGTTTGATTAATTCAGCATTCCGTCCATCATCTGTTCTTCATGCATTTGTCGCCCTAAGTGGGAAGGGTATGCCCAGACATAGGTTCCGTGCTCACTATGCCACCATATTCAATCTAGCCTGGCTGATAATGCGTGTTACCCTAAAACCGGTCCCAGGATGCTTGTTTCATGTCCAGGGAAGACCTGGTTTGGCAGTTCGGGCTGGACTGTTCCCATGGGGTACAGGGTCAAGGCTGATCTGCATATGGCTGGGTCTGAACTGAAATGGCGTGGCGTGCAAAAAAACGATAGATTTAACCCAGATCTGTGACTGGGGGTGAATGTATGATTAATTCAGCATTTTGTCCATCATCTGTTCTTTTTGCATTCGTTGCCCTAACTGGGAAGGGTATGCCCAGACGTGGGTACCGTGCTCGCTACGCCACCGGATACAAGCTAGACTGGCTGATGAGGGGTGTTACCCAGAAACCGGTCCCAGGATGCTTGTTTCTGGTACAGGGAAGAGCTGGCCTGGCAGTTCGGGCTGGACTGTTCCTATGGGGAACAAGGCCAAAGCTGATTTGCATATGGCTGGGTCTGAACTGGAATGGCGTGGTGTTGTGTGCAAAGAAACAATGGATTAAACCCAGATCTGTGACTGGGGGTGAATGTTTGATTAATTCAGCATTCCGTCCATCATCTGTTCTTCATGCATTTGTCACCCTAAGTGGGAAGGGTATGCCCAGACATAGGTTCCGTGCTCACTATGCCACCATATTCAATCTAGCCTGGCTGATAATGCGTGTTACCCTAAAACCGGTCCCAGGATGCTTGTTTCATGTCCAGGGAAGACCTGGTTTGGCAGTTCGGGCTGGACTGTTCCCATGGGGTACAGGGTCAAGGCTGATCTGCATATGGCTGGGTCTGAACTGAAATGGCGTGGCGTGCAAAAAAACGATAGATTTAACCCAGATCTGTGACTGGGGGTGAATGTGTGATTAATTCAGCATTTTGTCCATCATCTGTTCTTTTTGCATTTGTTGCCCTAAGTGGGAAGGGTATGCCCAGACGTGGGTACCGTGCTCGCTACGCCACCGGATACAAGCTAGACTGGCTGATGAGGGGTGTTACCCAGAAACCGGTCCCAGGATGCTTGTTTCTGGTACAGGGAAGAGCTGGCCTGGCAGTTCGGGCTGGACTGTTCCCATGGGGAACAGGGTCAAGTCTGATTTGCATATGGCTGGGTCTGAACTGGAATGGCGTGGCGTGCAAAAAAACGATTGATTTAGCCCAGATCTGTGACTGGGGGTGAATGTTTAATTAATTCAGCATTCCGACCTCCATCTGTTCTTTTTGCATTTGTCGCGCTAAGTGGGCAGGGTATGCCCAGACGTGGGTCCTGCGCTCCCTACGCCACCAGATTCAAACTAGCCTGGCTGATGAGGGGTGTTACCCAGAAACCGGTCCCAGGATGCTTGTTTCTGGTCCAGGGAAGTGCTGGCCTGGCAGTTTGGGCTAGACTGTTACCATGGGGAACAGGGTCAAGGTTGATCTGCATATGGCTGGGTCTGAACTGGAATGGCATGGTGTGGTGTGCAAAAAAACCAATGGATTTAACCCAGATCTGTGACTGGGGGTGAATGTTTGATTAATTCAGCATTCCGTCCATCATATGTTCATTTTGCATTTGTCGCCCTAAGTGGGAAGGGTATGCCCAGACATGGGTCCCGTGCTTGCTACGCGGCCAGATTCTAGCTAGCCTGGCTGATTAGGGGTGTTACCCTGAAACCAGTCCCAGGATGCTTGTTTCTGGTCCAGGGAAGACCTTGCCTGCCAGTTTAGGCTGGACTGTTACCATAGGGAACAGGGTCGAGGCTGATTTGCATATGCCTGGGTCTGAACTGGAATGGCGTGGTATGGTGTGCAAAAAAAAATGATGGATTTAACCCAGATCTGTGAATGGGGGTGAATGTTTGATCAATTCAGCATTCCGTCCATCAACTGTTCTTTTTTAATTTGTCGCCCTAAGTGGGAAGGGTATGCCCAGACATGAGTCCCGTGCTCAGAACGCCACCAGATTCAAGCTAGCCTGGCTGATGAGGGGTGTTACAGAGAAACCAGTCCCATGATGCTTGTTTCTGGTCCAGGGAAGAGCTTGCCTGGCAGTTTGGGCTGGACTGTTCCCATGGGGAACAGGGTCAAGGTTGATTTGCATATGGCTGGGTCTGAACTGGAATTGCATGGTGTGGTGTGGAAAAAAATCAATGGATTTAACCCAGATCTGTGACTGGGGGTGAATGTTTGATTAATTCAGCATTCCGTCCATCATATGTTTGTTTTGCATTTGTCGCCCTAAGTGGGAAGGGTATGCCCAGACATGGGTCCCGTGCTTGCTACGCCGCCAGATTCTAGCAAGCCCGGCTGATTAGGGGTGTTACCCTGAAACCAGTCCCAGGATGCTTGTTTCTGGTCCAGGGAAGACCTTGCCTGCCAGTTTAGGCTGGACTGTTACCACAGGGAACAGGGTCAAGGCTGATTTGCATATGCCTGGGTCTGAACTGGAATGGCGTGGTATGGTGTGCAAAAAAAATGATGGATTTTACCCAGATCTGTGAATGGGGGTGAATGTTTGATCAATTCAGCATTCCGTCCATCATCTGTTCTTTTTGAATTTGTTGCCCTAAGTGGGAAGGGTATGCCCAGACATGAGTCCCGTGCTCAGAACGCCACCAGATTCAAGCTAGCCTGGCTGATGAGGGGTGTTACCCTGAAACCGGTCCCAGGATGCTTGTTTCTGGTCCAGGGAAGACCTGGCCTGGCAGTTTGGGCCGGACTGTTCCCATGGGGAATAGAGTCAAGGCTGATTTGCAAATGGCTGGGACTGTACTGGAATGGTGTGGCATGCAAAAGAATGATGAATTTAACCCAGATCTGTCACTGGGGGTGAATGTTTGATTAATTCAGCATTCCGTCCTCCATCTGTTCTTTTTGCATTTGTCGCCCTAAGTGGGCAGGGTATGCCCAGACGTGGGTCCTGTGCTCGCTACGCCATGAGATTCAAGGTAGCCTGGCTGATGAGGGGTGTTACAGAGAAACCAGTCCCATGATGCTTGTTTCTGGTCCAGGGAAGACCTTGCCTGCCAGTTTAGGCTGGACTGTTACCACTGGGAACAGGGTCAAGGCTGATTTGCATATGGCTGGGTCTGAACTGGAATGTCATGGTATGGAATACAAAAAAAACAATGGATTTAACCCAGATCTGTGACTGGGGGTGAATGTTTGATTAATTCAGCATTCCGTCCATCATCTGTTCTTTTTGAATTTGTCACCCTAAGTGGGAAGGGTATGCCCAGACATGAGTCCCGTGCTCGCTACGCCACCAGATTCAAGCTAGCCTGGCTGATGAGGGGTGTTACCCTGAAACCGGTCCCAGGATGCTTGTTTCTGGTCCAGGGAAGACCTGGCCTGGCAGTTCGGGCCGGACAGTGCCCATGGGGAACAGGGTCAAGGCTGATTTGCAAATGGCTGGGTCTGAACTGGAATGGCGAGGCGTGCAAAGAAATGATGGATTTAACCCAGATTTGTCACTGGGGGTGAATGTTTGATTAATTCAGCATTCCGACCTCCATCTGTTCTTTTTGCATTTGTCGCCCTAAGTGGGCAGGGTATGCCCAGACGTGGGTCCTGTGCTCGCTACGCCACCAGATTCAAGCTAGCCTGGCTGATGAGGGGTGTTACCCAGAAACCGGTCCCATGATGCTTCGTTCTGGTCCAGGGAAGAGCTTGCCTGGCAGTTTGGACTGGACTGTTCCCATGGGGAACAGGGTCAAGGTTGGTTTGCATATGGCTGGGTCTGAACTGGAATGGCATCGTGTGGTGTGCAAAAAAACCAATGGATTTAACCCAGATCTGTGACTTGGGTGAATGTTTGATTTATTCAGCATTCCTTCCATCATCTGTTTTTTTTTGTATTTGTCGCCCTAAGTGGGAAGGGTATGCTCATACATGGGTCCTGTGCTCGCTACCCCCCCCAGATTCAACCTAGCCTGGCTGATGAGGGGTGTTACTCTGAAACCGGTCCCAGGATGTGTTATGTTTCGTATATAGGCCCTAATGTAGACCCGTTCATATATGCCATAATGTAGAAATACTCGTATATGCCCTATTATGGTCATACTCGGATATGCCCTATTATGGTCATACTCGTATATGCCCTATTATAGTCATGGCTCCTAATATAGGCATGATCTTTCACCTACATTAGTTCCTTACCGTACACAACGAGCTCTGAGGGCTGAACGCTATCTAGTCTGTGGTTAGAACACTGCAAGGTCTTTCCAGAACACAGGCCTACAATGTACTCATAAATTATGCATGAGCATTCACCAGCTACATCTCCCGCATAATATGTATGTACAAAGTTCACCCCGACGTCTTCCTCATGTCCAACAAAGACCAATACAAACCATACTGAGAGACAACACACTTTAGGGTATAAATACACCACATCTTGCCACGGTAAGAGAGAGGGAACCGAGACTTCCATGCTGACACACTGACCAGAGAGGCTGAGGCTCCTGCATGCAGTCGCTCCAGCTGACAGCGGTCTAACACAGCCCTTGCGGGGTGTCCAACTCGAGACCAGGACGGGGTCCCACACTCTCTCTATTCAGGTATGGGGGTTCGACTAAGTCCTAGAGGGATTCTTGGCTCTTAGGCTTTTTGTCCTACACATATGCTATGTACACTCAGGTACATCTAGTTAGGCATCGTAGGAGTACGCACACTTTCATAGTGCCTTTTATATTCAAGTATGTATTCATGATTATTGCAATATGGTAGAACTGTTCTATCCTTTCACTTTGATCGTACTGCTGATAATATATCTCTGCTATTGTCTGCTGGTTGCTGCAGCACATATATTTTACACTAGAATAACAACTGTTCAATCAATACTTATTGAAACGCCCAGACTGTTTATTCTGTGTAACTCTCTGAGACAAACCGAATAAGTAAGCACGAGTGACTGAGCGAAAGGTAGTACATTGTTTCCACGATTCTGAGGAATTTGGGTTGTCATGATCTAAGGTTGCCAGAAACTAATCTCTCCCCGATAAGAGGAGATTCTAGTGGCACTTTGAGCTAGCTAATGCAAATACGGCTAACATATGCGGTGGGTGTGCACAGAGTCAGTCTAACACCAAGCCCACAGTATATGTTATCCAAACGCGCATGTCCTGCAGGGGTACTATAGGAACTATGACATGGTGCCACCAACGTTGGTTGGGTACTTATTTAACAGTAGAATCTGAGTAGTTCAGTCGTGCTATTCTCAGAGAACCTACTCACAAAACCCCAGAGACGTCTGGAGTGGGTGGGCACAAACTCCGCCACAGCTGAGTAGGCGAGATATCCTATTTATCGGTTGGTGGTTAATCAAGCTTGAAGGAAAAATAGTTCCTAAATTGTGCATAACACCTCATCTTAGTGCCCTTTGAACACTTCTTCCTCTAAACATGCCTGATTCTGAGGCAGGGGAAGACAGAGTTGACCTGAACCTTTTAGAAGGAGGAGAAGATCCTGAGCATGCAATACAGATTGCACCAAAATTCAGAAGGACAGTCACCATAAGACTATTATAAAATGCCTTTCAAGCCAAGGGTGGCATGGTAGTTTTCGTGATTGAGGCACACGAATCAAACAAAACAGAGATATTCTATTCATGGGTTACACTCCCAGCAGCAAATGCCATAACAAAGACATTTCACTACTATATAGCAGGATATGCACCACAGGAATATGCCCCGTTTGAGGACATAGAGATTCCACTCACTTACCAGGAACACGATTACTGGTTTAATGGCGCCCTACCCCACGTACGAGGAAGAGTAAGATTAGGCCCGCTCGGAGGAGACAGGCCACATGGCCAATACTAGCGGCTTACACACCGCATCCTGACATTGGAACAATGCCACAGCCAGAATTACTCGTACAACACAGAGATTTAATTAAAATCTACAGAAACCTGATTTTTCAGTCAGACAATGGACACAGGAACATACAAATATCCTACGTTCACTACAGGAAGACATGACAGCTTCAAAACATTTACAGATACGCGTAAACGTACGCAACTTAGTGATCAGAGTAATAGCGGGTCAATGCGGGTACACTTATTTAACTTTCAATGAAGGCGAAACGTTACCAATCGCATACAAATCACACCTGTACACAAACGCAGAAATGCGTTTCACTTCAACAGAAAAAATACTGACAGCAGTGCAGACCGCTGTAGCAAGAGAAAGAGCTCTGGCTCAGGGTAAACGCATAATTGTCGTGACCCCAGTACCAGCTTTAGAAGCTGTTACAAAAGCTAGCATTCCAAATGCGAAAGCCTTACATCCCAGATGGATACAATGGGCTAATTCTCTTACTGCAACCGATGTTGAATACAGATTTGATCCAAGTTTAAAAACACAAGCATTTCTGCAATACGAACAAGAATATCCTCTACCAAATGAGATTTTGCCTCTAGATCAGTATGAATACATTATTTACACTGACGGATCTGCTCAACCAGCCTAAGGGAGTAAGCAAGCTTACAGCGCGGCGTGTGCAATCGTTAAAGGTCGCATGCGCGATGGAAAGTTCCATCACAGTAGCACTAAAACGCAATCTCGAGGAGACTGCACGGCTCAGTTTGCACAATTAAAAGCACTGATACTGGCACTTGTAAATACGGAACACGAATTCCCCACACTAATTGTGTGTGATTCCTTTTACTGTGTACAGTCGTACAATGAATATCTACATCATTGGGAACAAAACGGGTTTAAAGACGCAAAAGGTGGCACAATTAAGCATAAAATGCTATGGGAACAGGTAGTGGAGTTGAGAAACGAACTACCAAGGGCTCACGTGATACATACACTGAGTCATCGGCGTGATGGCGTTCACGTTGAAGGGAATTCATTGGCTGATGAAGCCGCAAAGGGGGCTGAACGCACAGCGTCCGTAGCTGCAATCACTCGTTCAAAAACGAGAATAGACAGCGAGATTTTGGTAGCTGTCAATGCTTTATGCAAAGGCAGCACAGCAGTACCTAAAAAATTTCCACTCAAGTACTGCTACAAGTTAGATGCACAAAACATTCCATATGCTCAGATTCCTGGAGTGGAGGATAGAGTAATACCAAATATGGATCGTAGGCAAGGCTTAATTCTAGCAGCACACAAGGGTTTGGGTTCTGCGCATACAGGCGTTACAGCGACTATTTCTTTACTGAAACAGCGCTACTGGTGGCCAGGGTTAACAAAGCAGACCAAAGACTATGGGGGTGATTAGGATGTAGGGCGGATAGCCACCGCCCACATGGCGATGGCGATCCGCCCTACATTTCCCTCCGCCCGCCACCCATTTCCCCCCGCCATATTAGTATGGCGGGGGGGACCCCGGCGGACGGAAAGACCGTCCGCCGGTTTTCCGCCGGTAGGCAATCCGCCCGATTGCCTACCGGGCGGAAAAGGCCTGCAATATGGAGGTGGTGCCTTGCAGGCACCGCCATCCATATTAGGATGATGGCGGTCACATGCCTTTCCATGGCGGAGACTCCGCCATGGAAAGGCATGCGGAGAATGCCTTTGGGGACCCGTTGCGGGCCCCCTGAGGGGTGGGGGGCTGCACTTCGGGGGTACCAACATTGGCATGCACAAGGTGGCAGGCACCGCGCGGTGCCTGCCACCTTGTGCATGCCAATGCACACAGTGCATTCCCAGCATTGTGGCGGGCGGTGCTGTGAGCACCGCCCGCCACAATGCTGGGAATGGAGGATGCCACCGCCACGGTGGCGGTGGCATCCTAATCGCCGGTGCAGGACCGCCGCACCACTGGCGGCCGGTCCCAGCATTGCTAGGGTGGCGGGCGGACGAAAGTCCGCCCGCCATCCTAATAGGCCCCTATGTCTTGAAATGCGACATCTGCCAGCAGATGAAAGGCTCCACCGTAACACGCCCAGCACAGACACCATTGTTAAAATCAGACAAACCTCTCGCATGTGTGTATTTGGACCACTGCGGACCCCTACAATCTGATGGGGCCAAGAAATATATCATGGTTGCAGTGGATTCCTGCTCTAGATTCCTATGGGTCTGGCCTCAGTGCTCGGCTGACGCTCAAACTATTATAAAAGATTTGCGAGTCTTTATCGGCACATACGCAGTTGGCACGTTACATTCTGACCGTGGCCCGGCGTTTAGCTCTCGGGCTTACAAAGAGGCCATGGAAGGAATGGGCGTAGCATTGCGTTACTCCTCTCTGTACCATCCCGAGGGAAATTCTGTTGTGGAGAGGAAAAACCGGGACTTAAAGCAATCTTTAACAGCTAGGGTATTAGGCAAAGGTGGTAGATGGGTCGATCACCTTTACGGGGTCCAACAAGCAATTAACAATCAGCCAAGAAGCTCTCTAGGGGGTGTCACTCCTTACGAGGTCCTATTTGGGAGAAGAATGTGGGTACCTGATCTTGATTGTGAAGGCACAGTGGCGGATGAAAAACCATTTGATATCCATGATCGTTTGGCTGTTTTACAGGATCTAAATGAATCCAGAACACAACAAAGTAGCGTGCTCCAGAAACAGACTGCCACTGAGGAAGTCAAGGCAGCAACGGCAAGACCTGTCTGGATCCCAAAAGTCTGGGATCTGGTCAGAGAGAAGATTGCTGACAAGAAAGAATGTGGGCCATCCTACAGAAAGCCTGTACCGGTCCTAGCAATCCAAGGCACAAGAATTGTACTTCTGCTGCCTCTTGCCGGGAAAAAGGAGGAAAGATTTGTCTCAATTGACTTAATCAAACCACACTTTGTGGCCGATACTAAACAGTAGGCCTCGTGGACTCCACAGTAGCAGACCCTCCTCTTGCTACAATCCAAGAAGTTCAAACAGAAAGACTCATCACGTTTGAAGAGCCACCTGTACGAAATGAAGGACTAAGCAACAATGCTATGGAACTCGTTCCACTTCAACAAGAAGAAAACCAACTTAACAAACCAAGTTGCAATCAGACCGACTACAGACGTCTACGTCAACATGTCTCGTCAAGAGCAAAATCCGATTTCAACAAATCCCGATGCAATTTCAACAATTGATCGAACTGCTTCTGGCTATTTCATGAACTTTGATATGTTTTCACTGGTTCCATGTGAGCCGGAAAGGACGCCAGCCAAAAAATCACTCAAACAGAAACTCACTGACTTTTTGAACTTTTTTAGAAAGACTTACCTGGTGTCACCTTGGATTGAACTATGGTAAATCACTGGGATTTTATTTTTTCTTTTCTGGCTAGGTTTAATAATAACTTTTAGTATGCTTATTAATGGACGATACCTCCAGCGGAGCTCTACAGCCCAAAGAGTCAATTTGATTTTAAAACCACACCAGTCTTCACATCGTGAACCAAGAGACTTGTCTTCAGTGAACATCACAGCAGTTCCTATACCGGACGGTATAGTATGGGACAAGATTGATTATGATATATTCGGTCCGACTGAACTTTTAAAGCTTAAACATGTATTTAAAATTTCTTTAAGTGATATCATTACCTCCAGTACATTTTCTGATGAGTGGGTCACTGAAACTGTAAATAATTTAATGTCTGATTTAGAAAAAACTGCAGCATTTCCGAACAATGAAATGTTAGAAGGTACTTCAGACTATGATACATTGTACTGTTACCAACATTATGGTCATCATTTCTTGCACAAATCTATAACACCTAGAAATGTATTTGAATACCACCAGTGGGAACACTCCCCAACTCCTCCAAAAGGTAGTTCGCAAACTTTTGCACAGAAATTCACATACTTTTCAGGGTTCAACACATCTGACCCAAATCATTTTATTACAAAGTGGCAACAACATCAGCACAGAAAATGATGTTGACTAACACCAAACAGATTTACTCTGCTTCCTTTATGGCCCAGTTGTCTACACAGGGTTTCGACCTATGGAAGGACACTATAGATTCAAAATCAATCTGGGGTTCTAGGGACTGGCAAGTCCAGGGAACAGAAGCGCTTTTTAGAGCATGCCTCATTCCACAGCAGATAATATTTCTAAATGAAACTGTGCAACAGACATCCTGTCTTGGACTAGCCAAGAACAAGGAAATGAACACACCTGGGTTTCCGACACCATCACAGATGGGTGGGGGGCAGAATTCAACTACACATGGGGCAAAATTAGATGACATTCTCCAGTACAACAGGTCAGATCCCAATTGGACAGGTTGGCTGATTTGGCCCATTGACACGAACACTTGTCAACAAGATTCCTAGGTACACCCGAGGGATTTAGTATCCATAGGCCAGATCCTTGCTATGTACAAAGACAACACCCAGTGTTGGGAAGTTGTGCCTTGATTGGCTAGAGACCTCAACACTCACAGAAGTTAAACATCACTTGACCTTACTCACACCTGATGTAGACCTTAGGGATTTCTTACTAGGCCCAAGGAAAACACGTCAGAAACGTTTCATATATGCTGGCCTTTATGCCTATTATAATGAAAACTGGAAAATATCCCAACAGGAGGCCGCAGAAAGAAAACGGGAAATAGAAGTCATAGACATGGCAAAAGGAATAAAATCTGGTTCCCCTTTAGACCCTGCCCGACCAGAGAGAGTAATGGAAGGGGCAGACACGATCATGCCGTATATCGCGGAACTCATTCTCTGCTCCTTCCAAACTGGTGTGGTCCCAACCAAATGGAAACAGGCCATCGTTAAACCACTCAGGAAAAAACCATCGTTAGAATATACAGTATTAGAGAATCTACGCCCAATCTCATTACTACCATTCGTGGCTAAGATCGCTGAAAAAATCACAAATAAACAGTTGGTTGACCACATCAATACTAATGACTTATTGCATCCATCCCAGTCAGGCTTTAGAATGGCGCATTCCACAGAGTTAGCACTACTGATGGCCACAGAGACGTTGAGAAAATATGCCGATGAAGGGCAAACGGCCGCACTGATCCTGTTAGATCTCAGTGCGGTGTTTGACACTATCTCACACCAACTGCTTCTCCAAAGACTAGAGGCCTGTGGCATCAGGCGGAACGCTCTGAAGTGGATGACATCGTTTCTCTCCGAACGGAGCTTCCAAGTAGCACAACAGACGTATCTGTCTGAAAGCTTCCCTCTGCCCCAGGGGGTCCCACAGAGATCAATTCTGAGCCCCACCCTTTTTAATCTTTATGTGGGACCACTGGCAGAATGTGTGGAGAAGCATAAGGTGTCGATAGTGTCATATGCGGATGACGCGCAGCTAATTGTAATGCTGTCCCAAGACAAGGATCAGGCAGCTATCCGCTTCTCCAAATGCTTAGAAGAGGTGGCGGACTGGATGTCAAACCACTGCCTCAAGCTAAATGGGAATAAGACGGAGGTGATGGTGGTAGGCAAAACGCCAACAATATGATCATCCGCCTGGTGGCCAGAATCACTGGGACAAGTCCCCATCCCGAAAACAGAGGTGAAAAACCTCGGAATCTGGTTCGATGCCAAACTGACATTTGACAATCAGATTCGGAAGGTAGCTGGGAAATGCTATGGGGCTATGAAAACCTTGAGGAAAGTCATTGACTTGCTACCATCTAATGCCAGAAAGACCATAGTACACGCAGTAATTACTTCCCAACTGGACTATGGGAATGTATTATACCTCGGCGCGTCCAAAAAAGGCCTATCCAAACTGCAGAGGGTACAAAATGCGGCGGCACGCTTGGTTCTCAGCCTTCCAAGGAGCGCTAACACGAAGAAAGCCCTGACAACCCTTCACTGGTTGCCAGTGGGAAAGAGAGTCGTGTTCAAGGCAATGTGCCATTGTCACCGCATCCTATCAAATAAGGGTCCTAGATACATTCAACCACTACTGACTAAACACACCCCAGGGCGCAGTCTAAGATCCTTGGGGAAGGCACTGGTGACAGTTCCAAGAATATTCAGAGCACGAATGGGGGCTCGCTCTTTCAGGTACCTAGCAGCAAAAATATGGAACACTATGCCAATTGACATAAGAACTGAACCAAGCGAAAGAATCTTTTGCAGACAACTGAAGGCTTGGCTGTTCGCAAAAACTGTGTAAAATACAGCTCGACGGGTCTTGCAGTGAGCAGCAGTAGTTTCACTAGCTATGTCTCAGCGCAGGGACACACCGGGCGGTGTAACCATGCGCTCTACAAATGAATAAATATAAATATAGACCGTATTAACTTAGAGAAGGCATTAGCTGTAGTGGATATTGGGTTAAGAACTTTGACCTCCAGGATTTACTCCTTAGGCAACATTGTGTCTTCGGCAATCGACATATTAGAACAAGATCTGGCCTTGTTACAACACGGGCAATCTCAGCTACGTTCTATTATGATGTTAAGCTGGACGCTGCAATCTTTGCGTGCAGGCTACGTGCCCTGGCGTTTTATAAACACCACGTCTCTGTTTTCAGAATACAATCTAACTGATAAACTGACAGAAATGGCACAGAGGGGAGCCAAATATACAATGCTGCGCATTGAGAAACTGGAAAGGTTACCATTCACTGTAGCCGAATCACCATCAACAGAATGGCTAATTCATGGCCAAATC
Organism: Calotriton arnoldi; assembly: GCA_963921515.1. Taxonomy (NCBI): domain Eukaryota; kingdom Metazoa; phylum Chordata; class Amphibia; order Caudata; family Salamandridae; genus Calotriton; species Calotriton arnoldi. Next base: position 183,012 of record CAWUFW010015218.1, on the reverse strand, counting down.
ACTCTGCCGGTCACTACGTTTCAGTTTCAATATTGCCTTGAGCAGAGACAGGCAGGCAAATATGAAAAGATGGGTAAGGGATATATCAAGGAAACTTGGGAGTTACCATATAGATATCGATGCCGGAATGGGGATCAAGAAGTGTATCTGAGTGGTACAAACTGCAAGAACGCTTAGAGCGGTTCTCTCATGTGTCAGGATATTTCTCTACACGGAGCATGTAGTGGTTCGGTAGTCAACTTATCATGTCACATGTCAGGGACCCCAGCGGCCATGATCACGCCGGTTTTCCAGCTGCTTTCGAATGGGAGTTACTTAATGCTAAATGATCAAGGTTGCTGTGGGATGCTTCCGGGCGTCGCCTATCTGGTCCCTGTTAACTCCAGGGTTACTTGCTGTATGCAAGTATTGTTTCCACCACTGAACACAGTCCGGGAGGCACAGTTATGGCCTTCGTTGAATGTTTCCTTTATACAATTTGATACTTTGAGTAGATTGAAAGCCATGCTTTTACAGTAACCCGTGCCCTTAACCTCCGCTCGAGAAATCTTTGAACTTCAAGTTGCAAGGACCTCGACTGAGATACAAGCGCTTATACGTACAAACTGCCCCTTTCATTTCGCAGAAATGGTGGGTCGTATCTTTAACATGTCTGATACGAGCGGTATTGTACACTTATTTAAGACCATAGGGTCAGGACTATTAAGCACCTTTCAGACAGTCCTCGGAGTAATCCCAAATTGTATACACTCCGTATTGGGAAGCGTCTTTGGAGGTCTCCCGCTTATCCTGTTCCTAATTGCAGGAGTCCTGATTGTAATATTACTGCTACGCAATGGACGGCCCCATTTCTGAGGGAATGGCGAACACGCTCATGGAACGGAAATATCGTGAACGCATGGTGCAGCTTCTGGGCATACCTTGCCTAAGAGAACTGAACGCCTCTTGGTTTCTATCATTTAGACCTGTCTGGGTGGACTGCATCTTACCTGTTCTTCGATGCCTGTTCTGCGGAGAAGAATGCACGTTGGATCTCTGTCTAACGTTTCCATCGGATACGCCACTGGACCTAGATGCTATGCTGGACCCCCTAAAGACCCATGCTCTGCGTTGTCCCCAGCGTCTTCCAATTCCGATAAATGCATTCCTTGAGAATCCACAGGTGCCGTTTGCTCCTGCTGGGTTAGGTGGCTCCTCCACAGGCACCGAGGTAACAACTGCTGCACAAGCTGCCGCAGCAACGACTGTTGGCAGTGCCGAATTCCATCTATGTGCGATTGACGTTCTCTGTGAAGCGTTGGATTTGTCATCTGCAGTAGCTAACACCAATAATGCTGTATCTCCCAGCCAGGAAACTTTATCTTGAATTGGCTCATCGCGCCCTGGAAAAGAATTCGGCTTCTCCACTTCGTTTCATAAATAAACGAACAAAATTTGGAACATTTCCTAAATTGACACTTTTACTTGGAAAAGCATGGCCTTCTTCAGCTTATAGTGATGCAACTTTTATAAATGGGACAGAATTGACTTTTTCAAGTGGTAACTAAGAAATAGCTATTGTTTAACATTTTTAACTTTTTATAGTCTTTTTAAAACCCATGTTTTAGCTGGTTTTAAGTGAATATTTTTAAATTGTCCAGATTTTAAGTATGGTCATTGTCATCCAATTCGGAAGTGGAGTGGGTGTTATGTTTCGTATATAGGCCCTAATGTCGACCCGTTCATATATGCCATATGGTCATACTCGTATATGCCCTATTATGGTCATACTCGTACATGCCCTATTATAGTCATGGCTCCTAATATAGGCATGATCTTTCACCTACATTAGTTCCTTACCGTACACAACGAGCTCTGAGGGCTGAACGTTATCTAATCTGTGGTTAGAACACTGCAAGTTCTTTCCAGAACACAGCCCTACAATGTACTCAAAAATTATGCATGAGCATTCACCAGCTACATCTCCCGCATAATATGTATGTACAAATATCACCCCTGACGTCTTCCTCATGTACAACAAAGACCAATACAAACCATACTGAGGGACGAGACACTTTAGGGTATAAATACACCACATCTTGCCACGGTAAGAGAGAGGGAACCGAGACTTCCATGCTGACATACTGACCAGAGGCGCTGAGGCTCCTGCATGCAGTCGCTCCAGCTGACAGCGGTCTAACACAGCCCTTGCGGGGTGTCCAACTCGAGACCAGGACGAGGTCCCACACTCTCTCTATTCAGGTATGGGGGTTCGACTAAATCCTAGAGGGATTCTTGGCTCTTAGGCGTTTAGACCTACACATATGCTAGGTACACTCAGGTACATCTAGTTAGGCATCGTAGGAGTACACGCACTTGCATAATGCTTTTATATTCATGTATGTATTCATGATTATTGCAATATGGTAGAACTGTTCTATCCTTTCACTTTGATCGTGCTGCTGATAATATATCTCTGCTATTGTCTGCTGATTGCTGCAGCACATATATTTTACACTAGAATAACAACTGTTCAATAAATACTTATTGAAACGCCCAGACTGTTTATTCTGTGTAACTCTCTGAGACAAACCGAATAAGTAAGCACGAGTGACTGAGCGAAAGGTAGTACATTGTTTCCACGATTCTGAGGAATTTGGGTTGTCATGATCTAAGGTTGCCAGGAACTAATCTCTCCCCGATAAGAGGAGATTCTAGTGGCACTGTGAGCTAGCTAATGCAAATCCGGCAAACATATGCAGTGGGGGTGCACAGAGTCAGTCTAACACCAAGCCCATGGTTTATGTTATCCAAACGCGCAGGTCCTGCAGGGGTACTATAGGAAATACACGACATGGCGCCGCCAACGTTGGTTGGGTACTTATTTAACAGTAGAATCTGAGTAGTTCAGTCGTGCTATTCTCAGAGAACCTACTCACAAAACCCCAGAGACGTCTGGAGTGGGTGGGCACAAACTCCGCCACAGCTGAGTAGGCGAGATATCCTATTTATCGGCTGTTGGTTAATCAAGCTTGAAGGACATTTAGTTCCTAAATTGTGCATAACACCTCATCTTAGTTCCCTTTGAACACTTCTTCCTCTAAAAATGCCTGATTCCGAGGCAGGGGACGACAGAGTTGACCTGAACCTTTTAGAAGGAGGAGAAGATCCTGAGGATGCAATACAGATTGCACCAAAATTCAGAAGGACAGTCACCATAAGACTATTAGAAAATGACTTACAAGCCAAGGGTGGCATGGTAGTTTTCATGATTGAGGCACACAAATCAAACAAAACAGAGGTATTCTATTCATGGGTTACGCTCCCAGCAGCAAATGCCATAACAAAGACATTTCACTACTATTTAAGAGGAGATGCACCACAGGAATATGCCCCGTTTGAGGACATAGAGATTCCACTCACTTACCAGGAACATCATTACTGGTTTAATGGCGCCCTACCCCACGTACGAGGAAGAGTAAGATTAGGCCCGCTCGGAGGAGACGGGGCCACATGGCCAATACTAGCGGCTTACACACCGCACCCTGACATTGGAACAATGCCACAGCCAGAATTACTCGTACAACACAGAGATTTAATTAAAATCTACAGAAACCTGACACAATTCGTCATGAGGACTTTAACAATCCAACCTGCACCAGCTGCAGCAAATAGTACTCCAGTCCAGGGTACAGGAAATAAAATTACTCCACAAACATTGCACTCGGTAATGGGCAAAATGCCCGCAAAACGCGAACAAATACCATTCTGGATAGCTCAGAAAATAACTCAGCTTGAGGCAGTATTCCCAAATACTACCACCTATGATAAACACAGAATTCTAACGATCTGCTTGCCCATGGGGATCACACCACAAGTAGAGGACTGCACCTCTTGGGGTTCAGTCTTTGCTGCCATATATACCAGAACACATGGTATCCCGTCCTTAGCAGTAGTGCCAGACGTATTGAGACAGATACAAAATGAGTACGGAGCAGAGCCTGCCCTAAACTTAGGGATGAAGTTACTAAACAACTTTGATCAGGTATCAGCCATAATACTAGCTAACATTAAGGAGGAAGCAGCTTCAGTGGCGATCCGCCAACGCCTAAGGGAGTTCGGTCCAGTAGATCAACAACACGAACTACCCAAAATCATTGAAACTGCATATGCAGAATTAGGCAGAGACAGTCTAGGTGGGAAAGCATTAAAACCACAACTGGTGGGCAGTCCTGAAAAGGACACTACAAAGCAGACACCTACTTCTTCTAAAAAGAAGTGGGAAAATAAAAAACAACAAAAGTCTAAAGACAACAGATCTCAATCCCGAGACAGGTCTCCTCAACAGGAGCCCTCTGAAAGGAGGTATAACCTCAGGAATAGGGATAATATTAAAAAACCTAACAGGTATCAGGATACTGATACACGTTCCTCTCGTTCCTTTCAGGGTTCATCAAGAAACTCCGAGAGGGAAGGACGGTCAGAACACAGACAAGAGGAGCGTACAAAGTTCAGAGACACGCAACGCGCTGTGGACTACGCACCTAAAAAAGAAGATAAACAAAAACAAAAACCTCAGTTCAAAAAGAAGAAGGTAGCAGATCTCAAGATCAGACATGCCCAGAATTCTGAGGACACAGCTTCTGAACGGGGAATGGGCTCTGACGATGCTAGACAGTGCGGCAGAAGTAACGATAGCTCGCCAGAACCTGAAGGAATTTCTGGTGACAGTGGAGTTATTTATTTATTTATTTAATTAGTTTTATATAGCGCTGGCTAGACCCGAAGGTATCAGAGCGCTTTACATAAGGTTCCACAAAGTTGCAAAATTACATCCGTTACAAGTTACATAATATACCAATAAAAACATTTAAGTAGCATAGATGACGAGGTTCATGGAGTAAAGAAAGGTAAGGGGGTAGGGAAAAGGAGTAGGGGGGAGATACGTCAGAGAGACGAAGGGAAAGTCTGTCCAAGGTCTGGCTGGGTAGGTGAGGGCTGAGGGGAAGTCCATAGCCCGTCTCCTCAATAGCTATCGGGTAGCTACACCGGGCATCAGACAAATAGCTAAGTCTCCACGGAAAAACATTAAAGAAGACGAGAAGAAAGGAACATAGAGGGAGAAGGGGGAGGGGTGAAGGGGTGGGAGGGGGGTACGACGGAGAGACTAAGGAAAGTCTGCCCAAAGTGCGGCTGGGTAGGTGACGGCCGAGGGGGAGTCCACAGCCCATCTCCTCTTTAGCTATCAGGTAGCTCCACCGGGCATCGGCCAAATAGCTAAGTCTCCACAGTCACGGGAAAGATCCCAGAGTAAAAGTCCAGAAGGGTGAGCAGGATCAAGGTCAGGTGAGGGCAGTGATCAAGATCAAGGTCGAAGGCCAGTTATATTGTCCAGGAGTAGTAGAGCATCATGGAGCGACCCACTGAGGCGGCCATCTTGAGGTCAGGCACGGGGATTGTGTCCTTGATGTATAAAATCAGTTGGTCCCCAATAATCTCAATAACTCAAAATGCATAGGGGGTGTGATCTATGCAGTGGTGCGACAAAAGGACAGGGCCCGTGTTCGCGTGTTTTAAAAGGGGGCGAGAGTGTCACTCCCCCTCCAGCCGCAACCGTAACTCAGAGGTAATGAGGGCAAGTGAGTAGAATAATGCGCAGCGAGCACCCCAGGGGGGTTGGCCGGTAAATCGGGATGTGGGCCGAAGGTAGGGGGCCTTCTCAGAAGGACAGAAACGGAGGTCAGCGGCATCAGAAAGAATCATTCTCGGTCCCGGGAGCGATCCCACAGCTAGCTCCCTGAGCGCCATCTTGGCATCTTCGCTAGCGGGGAAAGTCATTGATTTATTCGTGAGGGAGCAGCACATGAGTGGAAGGGTGATCGCCGTGCAGATTAAATGGTGCACGGCGGGCGCCAGTGTCTGCTAATTCTCCTGCCGAGGTCCCGATCTCCGCAAAGGGATTCGGCAGCGAGACAGCCGCAGGTTCAGCTCGTAGTCCCCTCCCCCTCCAGCCGCATCCGCACCTTACCGATGTTTCGGACCGGAAAACTCCTCGTTTAGGCAGTCTTCCTCCCATGGGGGCCGGTCGTCAGATCTAAGCCTCGGGAGGAAGGCAGAGAGTCCACCACCAAGTGCTCACACGAAGACGAGCAGTATTACGGCTTCTGCCCTCCGGGGGCGGTTTCAAGGCTCTCCAGACGCCATCTTGGCGCTCGATCCTACAGGGGTGCGTCGCAGTTCATTTCTCAGCTGATCAGTGTTGCAGAAAGGCAATTTTTTGTCCTGCAGGATCCGCCGGTATTTAGATTACAGGATTGGTGATTCCGGTGAGTTTTTTATGCGGCAGAATGCCGCTCCGGGAACTTATGCGCGGGTCGCCACGGAGCTGCCGCTCCAAGCTCACTTCCCTCTGAAGTCATGTGTGAGTTGAGTGAGTATATCACGGTGGAAACACCTGATACTCGGGTAAGTGTCCCACATAAGTTACATGAGATAACACTCCGGATGGAGGGGGACAAGCCCAGAAAAGTTAAAGGTCTATTTTGGGAAAATTTGTCATCTGGATATGACATCCTATTAGCAGAGCAAGACTGGCCGCCAGCATTCGTCATGGAGTGCCCAAAGGGAGAAAAGGTCATTTTTCCAGCATTTTCCGACCTCGTTCCCATACATTTAAAACATGCATATGCGCAGGAGTGGGCGGTTGCCCTAGCTCCAGCATTGTACAAAAATCATGCTGGTTGGGATGAAGATTCAACCCACCACGTGATCCCGTTAAAAGTTTCACCAAATGCTCAAAGGCAATATCCTATAAAGCAGGAAGCTAAAAAACAAGTCAGGGAGATCCAGGGGGTGATAGAAAATTGCACCTCACCAATGAACAATCCTTTGTTCCCCGTAGCCAAACCTGACAACACATATCGTCTAGTTTTAGATTACAGACATTTAAACACTTGCACAAAGACATTTGCAGTTCAAAATGCACACAGTGCTGCATTAATGAATAACATTGTGCGACAAAAACACAAAACAACACTTGATATCTCAAATGGATTTTTCTGCCAAAATGTAGCACCTGAAAGCAGGTATATGACCGCATTCTCAGCGCTGGGGTCCCAACGGCAATTTTGTCGACTCCCCCAAGGGTATAAGAATAGCCCGGGGTTGTTTTCAGCAAGGGTAACAGAGTTACTCCAAAATTTGGATGAAGAAGCATTGTCCAATGTGGATGATATTTATCTGACGGACGATGACTTACCGAGGCACTTGACCAGGGTGAGCACCATTATTATGGGATTCGCCTCTGAGGGCTATACATTTAATTTCAAAAAATCAAAAATTGACCACCTCAATGTCCTCTTTTCAGGGTATGAGCTGTCAAGCGAAGGAAAAAGCCTAGCAGCTAACCTTTTAGAAAAGTGTGCGCTGCTCCAACCTCCAAAATCATTAAAGAATTTACACTCAATTCTGGGATTCCTAAATTTTGGTCGAACATACATTTTGGATTACGCAGAAAGAGTAAAACCTTTTTACGACTTAATAAAACCTGATTTTTCAGTCAGACAATGGACACAGGAACATACAAATATCCTACGTTCCCTACAGGAAGACATGATAGCTTCAAAACATTTACAGACACGCGTAAACGTACGCAACTCAGTGATCCGAGTAATAGCGGGTCAATGCGGGTACACTTATTTGACCTTCAATGAAGGGGAAACAGTACCAATCGCATACAAATCACACCTGTACACGAACGCAGAGATGCGTTTCACTTCAACAGAAAAATCCTGACAGCAGTGCAGACCGCTGTAGCAAGAGAAAGAGCTCTGGCTCAGGGAAAACGCATAATTGTTGTGACCCCAGTACCAGCTTTAGAAGCTGTTACAAAAGCTAGCATTCCAAATGCGAAAGCCTTACAACCCAGATGGATACAATGGGCTAATTTTCTTACTGCAACGGATGTTGAATACAGATTTGATCCAAGTTTAAAAACACAAGCATTTCTGCAATACGAGCAAGAATATCCTCTACCAAATGAGATTTTGCCTCTAGATCAGTATGAATACATTATTTACACTGACGGATCTGCTCAACCGGCCATAGGGAGTAAGCAAGCTTACAGCGCGGCGTGTGCAATCGTTAAAGGTCGCATGCGTGATGGGAAGTTCCATCCCAGTAGCACAAAAACGCAATCTCTAGGAGACTGCACGGCTCAGTTGGCACAATTAAAAGCACTGATACTGGCACTTATAAATACGGAACACGAATTCACCACACTAATTGTGTGTGATTCTTTTTACTGTGTACAGTCGTACAATGAATATTTACATCATTGGGAACAAAACGGGTTCAAAGATGCGAAAGGTGGCACAATTAAGCATAAAATGCTATGGGAACAGGTAGTGGAGTTGACAAACGAACTACCAAGGGCTCACGTTATACATACACTGAGTCATCAGCATGATGGCGTTCACGTTGAAGGGAATTCATTGGCTGATGAAGCCGCAAAGGGGGCTGTACGCACAGCGTCCGTAGCTGCAATCACTCGTTCAAAAACGAGAATAGACGGCGAGATTATGGTAGCTGTCAATGCTTCGCGCAAAGGCAGCACAGCAGTACCTAAAAAATTTCCACTCAAGTACTCCTACAAGTTAGATGCACAAAACATTCCATATGCTCAGATTCCTGGAGTGGGGGATAGAGTAATACCAAATATGGATCGTAGGTTAGGCTTAATTCTAGCAGCACACCAGGGTTTGGGTTCTGCGCATACAGGCGTTACAGCGACTATTTCTTTACTGAAACAGCGCTACTGGTGGCCAGGGTTAACAAAGCAGACCAAAGACTATGTCTTCAATTGCGACATCTGCCAGCAGATGAAAGGCTCCACCGTAACACGCCCAGCACAGACACCATTACTAAAATCAGACAAACCTCTCGCATGTGTGTATTTGAACCACTGCGGACCCCTACAATCTGATGGGTCCAAGAAATATATCATGGTTGCAGTGGATTCCTGCTCTAGATTCCTATGGGTTTGGCCTCAGCGCTCGGCTGACGCTCGACTGTTATAAAAGATTTGCGAGTCTTTATCGGCACATACGCAGTTGGCATGTTACATTCTGACCGTGGCCTGGCGTTTAGCTCTCGGGCTTACAAAGAGGCCATGGAAGGAATGGGCGTAGCATTGCGGGACTACTCTCCGTACCATCCCGAGGGAAATTCTGTTGTGGAGAGGAAAAACCGGGACTTAAAGCAATCTTTAACAGCTAGGGTATTAGGCAAAGGCGGTAGATGGGTCGATCACCTTTATGGGGTCCAACGAGCAATTAACAATCAGCCAAGAAGCTCTCTAGGGGGTGTCACTCCTTACGAGGTCCTATTTGGGACAAGAATGTGGGTACCTGATCTTGATTGTGAAGGCACAGTGGCGGATGAAAAACCATTTGATATCCATGATCGTTTGGCTTTTATACAGGATCTTTAAAATGAATCCAGAACACAACAAAGTAGCGTGCTCCAGAAACAGACGCCACTGAGGAAGTCAAGGCAGTAACGGCAAGACCTGTCTGGATTCCAAAAGTCGGGGATCTGGTCAGAGAGAAGATTGCTGCCAAGAAATAATTCGGGCCATCCTACAGAAAGCCTGTACCGGTCCTTGCAATCCAAGGCACAAGAACTGTACTTCTGCCACCTCTTGCCGGGAAAAAGGAGAAAAGATTTGTCTCAATTGACTTAATCAAACCACACTATGTGGCCGATACTAAACAGTAGGCCTCGTGGACTCCACAGTAGCAGACACCCTCCTCTCGCTACAATCCAAGAAGTCCAAACAGAAAGACTCATCACGTTTGAAGAGCCACCTGTACGGAATGAAGGACTAAGCAACAATGCTATGGAACTCGTTCCACTTCAACAAGAAGAAAATCAACTTAACAACCAAGTTGCAATAAGACCGACTACAGACGTCTACGTCAACATTCCTCGTCAAGAGCAAAATCCGATTTCAACAAATCCCGATGCAATTCCAACAATTGATCGAACTGCTTCTGGCTATTTCATGAACTTTGATATGTTTTCTCTGGACCCAAGTGAGCCGGAAACGACGCCAGCCAAAAATCACTCAAACAGAAACTCAATGACTTTTTGAACTTTTTAGAAAGACTTACCTGGTGTCACCTTGGATTGAACTATGGCATATCACTGGGATTTTATTTTTTCTTTTCTGGCTAGGTTTAATAATAACTTTTAGTATGCTTATTAATGGACGATACCTCCAGCAGAGCTCGACAGCCCAAAGAGTCAATTTGATTTTAAAACCACACCAGTCTTCACATCGTGAACCAAGAGACTTGTCTTCAGTGAACATCACAGCAGTTCCTATACCGGACGGTATAGTATGGGACAAGATTGATTATGATATATTCGGTCCGACTGAACTGTTAAAGCTTAAACATGTATTTAAAATTTCTTTAAGTGATATCATTACCTCCAGTACATTTTCTGATGAGTGGGTCACTGAAACTGTAAATAATTTAATGTCTGATTTAGAAAAAACTGCAGCATTTCCGAACAATGAAATGTTAGAAGGTACTTCAGACTATGATACATTGTACTGTTACCAACATTATGGTCATCATTTCTTGCACAAATCTATAACACCTAGAAATGTATTTGAATACCACCAGTGGGAACACTGCCCAACTCCTCCAAAAGGTAGTTCGCAAACCTTTGCACAGAAATTCACATACTTTTCAGGGTCCAACACATCTGACCCAAAATCATTTTATTACAAAGTGGCAACAACATCAGCACAGAAAATTATGTTGACTAACACCAAACAGATTTACTCTGCTTCCTTTATGGCCCAGTTATCTACACAGGGTTTCGACCTATGGAAGGACACTATAGATTCAAAATCAATCTGGGGTTCTAGGGACTGTCAAGTCCAGGGAACAGAAAGCGCTTTTAGAGCATGCCTCATTCCACAGCAGATAATATTTCTAAATGAAACTGTGCAACAGACATCCTGTGTTGGACTAGCCAAGAACAAGGAAATGAACACACCTGGGTTTCCGACACCATCACAGATGGGTGGGGGCAGAATTCAACTACACATGGGGTAAGATTAGATGACATTCTCCAGTACAACAGGTCAGATCCCAATTGGACAGGATGGCTGATTTGGCCCATTGACACGAACACTTGTCAACAAGATTCCTAGGTACACCCGAGGGATTTAGTATCCATAGGCCAGATCCTCGCTATGTACAAAGACAACACCCAGTGTTGGGAAGTTGTGCCTTGATTGGCTAGAGACCTCAACACTCACAGAAGTTAAACATCACTTGACCTTACTCACACCTGATGTAGACCTTAGGGATTTCTTACTAGGCCCAAGGAAAACACGTCAGAAACGTTTCATATATGCTGGCCTTTATGCCTATTATAAAGAAAACTGGAAAATATCCCAACAGGAGGCCGCAGAAAGAAACAGGAAATAGACCGTATTAACTTAGAGAAGGCATTAGCTGTAGTGGATAATGGGTTAACAACTTTGACCTCCAGGATTGACTCCTTAGGCAACATTGTGTCTTCGGCAATCGACATATTAGAACAAGATCTGGCCTTGTTACAACACGGCGATACAAAAGGGGATGATGGACGGAACGTTTGAGCCAATCAAACACTCACCCCCAGTCAACTGATCTGGGTTTAATCCATCATCATTCTTTAGCTCACTCCACCACCCCAGTTCAGACATGGCCATATGCAAATCAGTCTGACCCTGTGCCTCATGGGAACAGTCCAGCCCGAACTGCCAAGCCATGTCTTCCCTGGACCGGAAACAAGCATCCTAGGACTGGTTTCTGGCTTTTCAGCCGTCATCAGCCAGGCTTGCTTGAATCCAGTGGCAAAGTGAGCAAGTGATTGGCTCAAACGTTCCGTCCATCATCCCCTTTTGTATCGCTTTGGTCGCCCTAAGTTGGCGGGGTATGCCCAGACGTGGGTCCCTTGCTCACTTTGCCACTGGATTCAAGCAAGCCTGGCTGATGACGGCTGAAATGCCAGAAACCGGTCCTAGGATGCTTGTTTCCGGTCCAGGGAAGACATGGCTTGGCAGTTCGGGCTGGACTGTTCCCATGAGGCACAGGGTCAGACTGATTTGCATATGGCCATGTCTGAACTGGGGTGGTGGAGTGAGCTAAAGAATGATGATGGATTAAACCCTGATCAGTTGACTGGGGGTGAGTGTTTGATTGGCTCAAACGTTTCGTCCATCATCCCCTTTTGTATCGCTTTGGTCGCCCTAAGTTGGCGGGGGTATGCCCAGACGTGGGTCCCTTGCTCACTTTGCCACTGGATTCAAGCAAGCCTGGCTGATGACGGCTGAAATGCCAGAAACCGGTCCTAGGATGCTTGTTTCCGGTCCAGGGAAGACATGGCTTGGCAGTTCGGGCTGGACTGTTCCCATGAGGCACAGGGTCAGACTGATTTGCATATGGCCATGTCTGAACTGGGGTGGTGGAGTGAGCTAAAGAATGATGATGGATTAAACCCAGATCAGTTGACTGGGGGTGAGTGTTTGATTGGCTCAAACGTTCCGTCCATCATCCCCTTTTGTATCGCTTTGGTCGCCCTAAGTTGGCGGGGTATGCCCAGACGTGGGTCCCTTGCTCACTTTGCCACTGGATTCAAGCAAGCCTGGCTGATGACGGCTGAAATGCCAGAAACCGGTCCTAGGATGCTTGTTTCCGGTCCAGGGAAGACATGGCTTGGCAGTTCGGGCTGGACTGTTCCCATGAGGCACAGGGTCAGACTGATTTGCATATGGCCATGTCTGAACTGGGGTGGTGGAGTGAGCTAAAGAATGATGATGGATTAAACCCAGATCAGTTGACTGGGGGTGAGTGTTTGATTGGCTCAAACGTTCCGTCCATCATCCCCTTTTGTATCGCTTTGGTCGCCCTAAGTTGGCGGGGGTATGCCCAGACGTGGGTCCCTTGCTCACTTTGCCACTGGATTCAAGCAAGCCTGGCTGATGACGGCTGAAATGCCAGAAACCGGTCCTAGGATGCTTGTTTCCGGTCCAGGGAAGACATGGCTTGGCAGTTCGGGCTGGACTGTTCCCATGAGGCACAGGGTCAGACTGATTTGCATATGGCCATGTCTGAACTGGGGTGGTGGAGTGAGCTAAATAATGATGATGGATTTAACCTAGATCAGTTGACTGGGGGTGAGTGTTTGATTGGCTCAAACGTTCCGTCCATCATCCCCTTTGTATCGCTTTGGTCGCCCTAAGTTGGCGGGGGTATGCCCAGACGTGGGTCCCTTGCTCACTTTGCCACTGGATTCAAGCAAGCCTGGCTGATGACGGCTGAAATGCCAGAAACCGGTCCTAGGATGCTTGTTTCCGGTCCAGGGAAGACATGGCTTGGCAGTTCGGGCTGGACTGTTCCCATGAGGCACAGGGTCAGACTGATTTGCATATGGCCATGTCTGAACTGGGGTGGTGGAGTGAGCTAAAGAATGATGATGGATTAAACCCAGATCAGTTGACTGGGGGTGAGTGTTTGATTGGCTCAAACGTTCCGTCCATCATCCCCTTTTGTATCGCTTTGGTCGCCCTAAGTTGGCGGGGGTATGCCCAGACGTGGGTCCCTTGCTCACTTTGCCACTGGATTCAAGCAAGCCTGGCTGATGACGGCTGAAATGCCAGAAACCGGTCCTAGGATGCTTGTTTCCGGTCCAGGGAAGACATGGCTTGGCAGTTCGGGCTGGACTGTTCCCATGAGGCACAGGGTCAGACTGATTTGCATATGGCCATGTCTGAACTGGGGTGGTGGAGTGAGCTAAAGAATGATGATGGATTAAACCCAGATCAGTTGACTGGGGGTGAGTGTTTGATTGGCTCAAACGTTCCGTCCATCATCCCCTTTTGTATCGCTTTGGTCGCCCTAAGTTGGCGGGGTATGCCCAGACGTGGGTCCCTTGCTCACTTTGCCACTGGATTCAAGCAAGCCTGGCTGATGACGGCTGAAATCCCAGAAACCGGTCCTATGATGCTTGTTTCCGGTCCAGGGAAGACATGGCTTGGCAGTTCGGGCTGGACTGTTCCCATGAGGCACAGGGTCAGACTGATTTGCATATGGCCATGTCTGAACTGGGGTGGTGGAGTGAGCTAAAGAATGATGATGGATTAAACCCAGATCAGTTGACTGGGGGTGAGTGTTTGATTGGCTCAAACGTTCCGTCCATCATCCCCTTTGTATCGCTTTGGTCGCCCTAAGTTGGCGGGGGTATGCCCAGATGTGGGTCCCTTGCTCACTTTGCCACTGGATTCAAGCAAGCCTGGCTGATGACGGCTGAAATGCCAGAAACCGGTCCTAGGATGCTTGTTTCCGGTCTAGGGAAGACATGGCTTGGCAGTTCGGGCTGGACTGTTCCCATGAGGCACAGGGTCAGACTGATTTGCATATGGCCATGTCTGAACTGGGGTGGTGGAGTGAGCTAAAGAATGATGATGGATTAAACCCAGATCAGTTGACTGGGGGTGAGTGTTTGATTGGCTCAAACGTTCCGTTCATCATCCCCTTTTGTATCGCCTTGTTAAAACACGGGCAATCTCAGCTACGTTCTATTATGATGTTAAGCTGGACGCTGCAATCTTTGCGTGCAGGCTACGTGCCCTGGCGTTTTATAAACACCACGTCTTTGTTTTCAGAATACAATCTAACTGATAAACAGACAGAAATGGCACAGAGGGGAGCCAAATATACAATGCTGCGCATTGAGAAACTGGAAAGGTTACCATTCACTGTAGCCGAATCACCATCAACAGAATGGCTAATTCATGGCCAAATCACTCTGCCGGTCACTACGTTTCAGTTTCAATATTGCCTTGAGCAGAGGCAGGCAGGCAAATATGAAAAGATGGGTAAGGGATACATCAAGGAAACTTGGGAGTTACCATATAGATATCGATACCGGAATGGGGATCAAGAAGTGTATCTGAGTGGTACAAACTGCAAGAACGCTTTGAGCGGTTCTCTCATGTGTCAGGATATTTCTCTACACGGAGCATGTAGTGGTTCGGTAGTGAACTTATCATGTCACATGTCAGGGACCCCAGCGGCCATGATCACGCCGGTTTTCCAGCTGCTCTCGAATGGGAGTTACTTAATGCTAAATGATCAAGGTTGCTGTGGGATGCTTCCGGGCGTCACCTATCTGGTCACTGTTAACTCCAGGGTTACTTGCTGTATGCAAGTATTGTTTCCACCACTGAACACAGTCCGGGAGGCACAGTTATGGCCTTTGTTGAATGTTTCCTTTATACAATTTGATACTTTGAGCAGACTGAAAGCCATGCTTTTACAGCAACCCGTGCCCTTAACCTCCGCTCGAGAAATCTTTGAACTTTAAGTTGCAAGGACCTCGACTGAGATACAAGCGCTTATACGTACAAACTGCCCCTTTCATTTCGCAGAAATGGTGGGTCGTATCTTTAACATGTCTGATACGAGCGGTATTGTACACTTATTTAAGACCATAGGGTCAGGACTATTAAGCACCTTTCAGACAGTCCTCGGAGTAATCCCAAATTTTATACACTCCGAATTGGGAAGCGTCTTTGGAGGTCTCCCGCTTATCCTGTTCCTAATTGCAGGAGTCCTGATTGTAATATTACTGCTACGCAATGAACGGCCCCATTTCCGAGGGAATGGCGAACACGCTCATGGAACGGAAATCTCGTGAATGCATGGTGCAGCTTCTGGGCATACCTTGCCTAAGAGAACTGAACGCCTCTTGGTTTCTATCATTTAGACCAGTCTGGGTGGACTGCATCTTACCTGTTCTTCGATGCCTGTTCTGCGGAGAAGAATGCACGTTGGATCTCTGTCTAACGTTTCCATCGGATACGCCACTGGACCTAGATGCTATGATGGACCCCCTAAAGGCCCATGCTCTGCGTTGTCCCCAGCGTCTTCCAATTCCGATAAATGCATTCCTTGAGAATCCACAGGTGCCGTTTGCTCCTGCTGCGTTAGGTGGCTCCTCCACAGGCACCGAGGTAACAACTGCTGCACAAGCTGCCGCAGCAACGACTGTTGGCAGTGCCGAATTCCATCTATGTGCGATTGACGTTCTCTGTGAAGCGTTGGATTTGTCGTCTGCAGTAACTAACACCAATAATGCTGTATCTCCCAGCCAGGACACTTTATCTTGAATTGGCTCATCGCGTCCTGGGAAAGAATTCGGCTTCTCCACTTCGTTTCATAAATAAACGAACAAAATTTGGAACATTTCCTAAATTGACACTTTTACTTGGAAAAGCATGGCCTTCTTCAGCTTACAGTGATGCAACTTTTATAAATGGGACAGAATTGACTTTTTCAAGTGGTAACTAAGAAATAGCTATTTTTTAACATTTTTAACTTTTTATAGTCTTTTTAAAACCCATGTTTTAGCTGGTTTTAAGTGAATATTTTTAAATTGTCCAGATTTTAAGTATGGTCATTGTCATCCAATTCGGAAGTGGAGTGGGTGTTATGTTTCGTATATAGGCCCTAATGTCGACCCGTTCATATATGCCATATGGTCATACTCGTATATGCCCTATTATGGTCATACTCGTACATGCCCTATTATAGTCATGGCTCCTAATATAGGCATGATCTTTCACCTACATTAGTTCCTTACCATACACAACGAGCTCTGAGGGCTGAACGTTATCTAGTCTGTGGTTAGAACACTGCAAGGTCTTTCCAGAACACAGGCCTACAATGTACTCATAAACTATGCCTGAGCATTCACCAGCTACATCTCCTGCATAATATGTATGTACAAATATCACCCCTGACGTCTTCCTCATGTACAACAAAGACCAATACAAACCATACTGAGGGACGAGACACTTTAGGGTATAAATACACCACATCTTGCCACGGTAAGAGAGAGGGAACCGAGACTTCCATGCTGACACACTGACCAGAGACGCTGAGGCTCCTGCATGCAGTCGCTCCAGCTGACAGCGGTCTAACACAGCCCTTGCGGGGTGTCCAACTCGAGACCAGGACGAGGTCCCACACTCTCTCTATTCAGGTATGGGGGTTCGACTAAATCCTAGAGGGATTCTTGGCTCTTAGGCTTTTAGACCTACACATATGCTAGGTACACTCAGGTACATCTAGTTAGGCATCGTAGGAGTACACGCACTTGCATAATGCTTTTATATTCATGTATGTATTCATGATTATTGCAATATGGTAGAACTGTTCTATCCTTTCACTTTGATCGTGCTGCTGATAATATATCTCTGCTATTGTCTGCTGATTGCTGCAGCACATATATTTTACACTAGAATAACAACTGTTCAATAAATACTTATTGAAACGCCCAGATCTGTTTATTCTGTGTAACTCTCTGAGACAAACCGAATAAGTAAGCACGAGTGACTGAGCGAAAGGTAGTACATTGTTTCCACGATTCTGAGGAATTTGGGTTATCATGATCTAAGGTTGCCAGGAACTAATCTCTCCCCGATAAGAGGAGATTCTAGTGGCACTGTGAGCTAGCTAATGCAAATCCGGCAAACATATGCGGTGGGGGTGCACAGAGTCAGTCTAACACCAAGCCCATGGTTTATGTTATCCAAACGCGCAGGTCCTGCAGGGGTACTATAGGAACTACACGACATGGCGCCGCCAACGTTGGTTGGGTACTTATTTAACAGTAGAATCTGAGTAGTTCAGTCGTGCTATTCTCAGAGAACCTACTCACAAAACCCCAGAGACGTCTGGAGTGGGTGGGCACAAACTCCGCCACAGCTGAGTAGGCGAGATATCCTATTTATCGGCTGTTGGTTAATCAAGCTTGAAGGACATTTAGTTCCTAAATTGTGCATAACACCTCATCTTAGTTCCCTTTGAACACTTCTTCCTCTAAAAATGCCTGATTCCGAGGCAGGGGACGACAGAGTTGACCTGAACCTTTTAGAAGGAGGAGAAGATCCTGAGGATGCAATACAGATTGCACCAAAATTCAGAAGGACAGTCACCATAAGACTATTAGAAAATGACTTACAAGCCAAGGGTGGCATGGTAGTTTTCATGATAAAGGCACACAAATCAAACAAAACAGAGGTATTCTATTCATGGGTTACGCTCCCAGCAGCAAATGCCATAACAAAGACATTTCACTACTATTTAAGAGGAGATGCACCACAGGAATATGCCCCGTTTGAGGACATAGAGATTCCACTCACTTACCAGGAACATCATTACTGGTTTAATGGCGCCCTACCCCACGTACGAGGAAGAGTAAGATTAGGCCCGCTCGGAGGAGACGGGCCACATGGCCAATACTAGCGGCTTACACACCGCACCCTGACATTGGAACAATGCCACAGCCAGAATTACTCATACAACACAGAGATTTAATTAAAATCTACAGAAACCTGACACAATTCGTCATGAGGAATTTAACAATCCAACCTGCACCAGCTGCAGCAAATAGTACTCCAGTCCAGGGTACAGGAAATAAAATTACTCCACAAACATTGCACTCGGTAATGGGCAAAATGCCTGCAAAACGCGAACAAATACCATTCTGGATAGCTCAGAAAATAACTCAGCTTGAGGCAGTATTCCCGAATACTACCACCTATGATAAACACAGAATTCTAACGATCTGCTTGCCCATGGGGATCACACCACAAGTAGAGGACTGCACCTCTTGGGGTTCAGTCTTTGCTGCCATATATACCAGAACACATGGTATCCCGTCCTTAGCAGTAGTGCCAGACGTATTGAGACAGATACAAAATGAGTATGGAGCAGCGCCTGCCCTAAACTTAGGGATGAAGTTACTAAACAACTTTGATCAGGTATCAGCCATAATACTAGCTAACATTAAGGAGGAAGCAGCTTCAGTGGCGATCCGCCAACGCCTAAGGGAGTTCGGTCCAGTAGATCAACAACACGAACTACCCAAAATCATTGAAACTGCATATGCAGAATTAGGCAGAGACAGTCTAGGTGGGAAAGCATTAAAACCACAACTGGTGGGCAGTCCTGAAAA
Source organism: Calotriton arnoldi (assembly GCA_963921515.1). Lineage (NCBI taxonomy): Eukaryota > Metazoa > Chordata > Amphibia > Caudata > Salamandridae > Calotriton > Calotriton arnoldi. The sequence continues at coordinate 163,947 of CAWUFW010015218.1, read as the reverse complement.
GGACACTACAAAGCAGACACCTACTTCTTCTAAAAAGAAGTGGGAAAATAAAAAACAACAAAAGTCTAAAGACAACAGATCTCAATCCAGAGGCAGGTCTCCTCAACAGGAGCCCTCTGAAAGGAGGTATAACCTCAGGAATAGGGATAATATTAAAAAACCTGACAGGTATCAGGATACTGATACACGTTCCTCTCGTTCCTTTCAGGGTTCATCAAGAAACTCCGAGAGGGAACGACGGTCAGAACACAGACAAGAGGAGCGTACAAAGTTCAGAGACACGCAACGCGCTGCGGACTACGCACCTAAAAAAGAAGATAAACAAAAACAAAAACCTCAGTTCAAAAAGAAGAAGGTAGCAGGTCTCAAGATCAGACATGCCCAGAATTCTGAGGACACAGCTTCTGAACGGGGAATGGGCTCTGACGATGCTAGACAGTGCGGCAGAAGTAACGATAGCTCGCCAGAACCTGAAGGAATTTCTGGTGACAGCGGAGTTATTTATTTATTTATTTAATGAGTTTTATATAGCGCTGGCTAGATCCGAAGGTATCAGAGCGCTTTACATAAGGTTCCACAAAGTTGCAAAATTACATCCGTTACAAGTTACATAATATACCAATAAAAACATTTAAGTAGCATAGAGGACGAGGTTCATGGAGTAAAGAAAGGTAAGGGGGTAGGGAAAAGGAGTAGGGGGGCAGATATGTCAGAGAGACGAAGGGAAAGTCTGTCTAAGGTCTGGCTGGGTAGGTGAGGGCTGAGGGGGAAGTCCATAGCCCATCTCCTCAATAGCTATCGGGTAGCTCCACTGGGCATCAGCCAAATAGCTAAGTCTCCACCGAAAAACATTAAAGAAGACGAGAAGAAAGGAACATAGAGGGAGAAGGGGGAGGGGTGAAGGGGTGGGAGGGGGGTACGATGGAGAGACTAAGGAAAGTCTGCCCAAAGTCCGGCTGGGTAGGTGACAGCCGAGGGGGAGTCCACAGCCCATCTCCTCTTTAGCTATCAGGTAGCTCCACCGGGCATCGGCCAAATAGCTAAGTCTCCACAGTCACGGGAAAGATCCCAGAGTAAAAGTCCAGAAGGGTGAGCAGGATCAAGGTCAGGTGAGGGCAGTGATCAAGATCAAGGTCGAAGGCCAGTTATATTGTCCAGGAGTAGTAGAGCATCATGGAGCGACCCACTGAGGCGGCCATCTTGAGGTCAGGCACGGGGATTGTGTCCTTGATGTATAAAATCAGTCGGTCCCCAATAATCTCAATAACTCAAAATGCATAGGGGGTGTGATCTATGCAGTGGTGCGACAAGAGGACATGGCCCGTGTTCGCGTGTTTTAAAAGGGGGCGAGAGTGTCACTCCCCCTCCAGCCGCAACCGTAACTCAGAGGTAATGAGGGCAAGTGAGTAGAATAATGCGCAGCGAGCACCCCAGGGGGGTTGGCCGGTAAATCGGGATGTGGGCCGAAGGTAGGGGGCCTTCTCAGAAGGACAGAAACGGAGGTCAGCGGCATCAGAAAGAATCATTCTCGGTCCCGGGAGCGATCCCACAGCTAGCTCCCTGAGCGCCATCTTGGCATCTTCGCTAGCGGGGAAAGTCATTGATTTATTCGTGAGGGAGCAGCACATGAGTGGAAGGGCGATCGCCGTGCAGATTAAATGGTGCACGGCGGGCGCCAGTGTCTGCTAATTCTCCTGCCGAGGTCCCGATCTCCGCAAAGGGATTCGGCAGCGAGACAGCCGCAGGTTCAGCTCGTAGTCCCCTCCCCCTCCAGCCGCATCCGCACCTTACCGATGTTTCGGACCGGAAAACTCCTCATTTAGGCAGTCTTCCTCCCATGGGGGACGGTCGGCAGATCTAAGCCTCGGGAGGAAGGCAGAGAGTCCACCACCAAGAGCTCAAACGAAGACGAGCAGTATTACGGCTTCTGCCCTCCGGGGGCGGTTTCAAGTCTCTCCGGACGCCATCTTGGCGCTTGATCATACGGGGGTGCGTCGCAGCTCATTTCTCAGCTGATCAGTGTTGCAGAAAGGCAATTTTTTGTCCTGCAGGATCCGCCGGTATTCCGATTACAGGATTGGTGATTCCGGTGAGTTTTTTATGCGGCAGAAAGCCACTCCTGGAACTTATGCGCGGGTCGCCACGGAGCTGCCGCTCCAAGCTCACTTCCCTCTGAAGTCATGTATGAGTTGAGTGAGTATATCACGGTGGAAACACCTGATACTCGGGTAAGTGTCCCACATAAGTTACATGAGATAACACTCCGGATGGAGGGGGACAAGCCCAGAAAAGTTAAAGGTCTATTTTGGGAAAATTTGTCATCTGGATATGACATCCTATTAGCAGAGCAAGACTGGCCGCCAGCATTCGTCATGGAGTGCCCAAAGGGAGAAAAGGTCATTTTTCCAGCATTTTCCGACCTCGTTTCCATACATTTAAAACATGCATATGCGCAGGAGTGGGCGGTTGCCCTAGCTCCAGCATTGAACAAAAATCATGCTGGTTGGGATGAAGATTCAACCCACCACGTGATCCCGTTAAAAGTTTCACCAAATGCTCAAAGGCAATATCCTATAAAGCAGGAAGCTAAAAAACAAGTCAGGGTGATCCAGGGGGTGATAGAAAATTGCACCTCACCAATGAACAATCCTTTGTTCCCCGTAGCAAAACCTGACAACACATATCGTCTAGTTTTAGATTACAGACATTTAAACACTTGCACAAAGACATTTGCAGTTCAAAATGCACACAGTGCTGCATTAATGAATATCATTGTGCGACAAAAACACAAAACAACACTTGATATCTCAAATGGATTTTTCTGCCAAAATGTAGCACCTGAGAGCAGGTATATGACCGCATTCTCAGCGCTGGGGTCCCAACCGCAATTTTGTCGACTCCCCCAAGGGTATAAGAATAGCCCGGGGTTGTTTTCAGCTAGGGTAACAGAGTTACTCCAAAATTTGGATGAAGAAGCATTGTCCTATGTGGATATTTATCTGACGGACGATGACTTACTGAGGCACTTGACCAGGGTGAGCACCATTATTATGGGATTCGCCTCTGAGGGCTATAAATTTAATTTCAAAAAATCAAAAATTGCCCACCTCAATGTCCTATTTTTAGGGTATGAGCTGTCAAGTGAAGGAAAAAGCCTAGCAGCTAACCTTTTAGAAAAGTGTGCGCTGCTCCAACCTCCAAAATCATTAAAGAATTTACACTCAATTCTGGGATTCCTAAATTTTGGTCGAACATACATTTTGGATTACGCAGAAAGAGTAAAACCTTTTTACGACTTAATAAAACCTGATTTTTCAGTCAGACAATGGACACAGGAACATACAAATATCCTACGTTCCCTACAGGAAGACATGATAGCTTTAAAACATTTACAGACACGCGTAAACGTACGCAACTCAGTGATCCGAGTAATAGCGGGTCAATGCGGGTACACTTATTTGACCTTCAATGAAGGGGAAACAGTACCAATCGCATACAAATCACACCTGTACACGAACGCAGAGATGCGTTTCACTTCAACAGAAAAAATCCTGACAGCAGTGCAGACCGCTGTAGCAAGAGAAAGAGCTCTGGCTCAGGGAAAACGCATAATTGTTGTGACCCCAGTACCAGCTTTAGAAGCTGTTACAAAAGCTAGCATTCCAAATGCGAAAGCCTTACATCCCAGATGGATACAATGGGCTAATTCTCTTACTGCAACGGATGTTGAATACAGATTTGATCCAAGTTTAAAAACACAAGCATTTCTGCAATACGAGCAAGAATATCCTCTACCAAATGAGATTTTGCCTCTAGATCAGTATGAATACATTATTTACACTGACGGATCTGCTCAACCGGCCATAGGGAGTAAGCAAGCTTACAGCGCGGCGTGTGCAATCGTTAAAGGTCGCATGCGTGATGGGAAGTTCCATCCCAGTAGCACAAAAACGCAATCTCTAGGAGACTGCACGGCTCAGTTGGCACAATTAAAAGCACTGATACTGGCACTTATAAATACGGAACACGAATTCACCACACTAATTGTGTGTGATTCCTTTTACTGTGTACAGTCGTACAATGAATATTTACATCATTGGGAACAAAACGGGTTCAAAGATGCGAAAGGTGGCACAATTAAGCATAAAATGCTATGGGAACAGGTAGTGGAGTTGACAAACGAACTACCAAGGGTTCACGTTATACATACACTGAGTCATCAGCATGATGGCGTTCACGTTGAAGGGAATTCATTGGCTGATGAAGCCACAAAGGGGGCTGTACGCACAGCGTCCGTAGCTGCAATCACTCGTTCAAAAACGAGAATAGACGGCGAGATTATGGTAGCTGTCAATGCTTCGCGCAAAGGCAGCACAGCAGTACCTAAAAAATTTCCACTCAAGTACTCCTACAAGTTAGATGCACAAAACATTCCATATGCTCAGATTCCTGGAGTGGGGGATAGAGTAATACCAAATATGGATCGTAGGTTAGGCTTAATTCTAGCAGCACACCAGGGTTTGGGTTCTGCGCATACAGGCGTTACAGCGACTATTTCTTTACTGAAACAGCGCTACTGGTGGCCAGGGTTAACAAAGCAGACCAAAGACTATGTCTTCAATTGCGACATCTGCCAGCAGATGAAAGGCTCCACCGTAACACGCCCAGCACAGACACCATTACTAAAATCAGACAAACCTCTCGCATGTGTGTATTTTTACCACTGCGGACCCCTACAATCTGATGGGGCCAAGAAATATATCATGGTTGCAGTGGATTCCTGCTCTAGATTCCTATGGGTTTGGCCTCAGCGCTCGGCTGACGCTCGAACTGTTATAAAAGATTTGCGAGTCTTTATCGGCACATACGCAGTTGGCATGTTACATTCTGACCGTGGCCCGGTGTTTAGCTCTCGGGCTTACAAAGAGGCCATGGAAGGAATGGGCGTAGCATTGCGGTACTACTCTCCGTACCATCCCGAGGGAAATTCTGTTGTGGAGAGGACAAACCGGGACTTAAAGCAATCTTTAACAGCTAGGGTATTAGGCAAAGGCGGTAGATGGGTCGATCACCTTTATGGGGTCCAACGAGCAATTAACAATCAGCCAAGAAGCTCTCTAGGGGGTGTCACTCCTTATGATGTCCTATTTGGGACAAGAATGTGGGTACCTGATCTTGATTGTGAAGGCACAGTGGCGGATGAAAAACCATTTGATATCCATGATCGTTTGGCTTTTTTACAGGATCTTTAAAATGAATCCAGAACACAACAAAGTAGCGTGCTCCAGAAACAGACCGCCACTGAGGAAGTCAAGGCAGTAACGGCAAGACCTGTCTGGATCCCAAAAGTCGGGGATCTGGTCAGAGAGAAGATTGCTGCCAAGAAATAATTCGGGCCATCCTACAGAAAGCCTGTACCGGTCCTTGCAATCCAAGGCACAAGAACTGTACTTCTGCCACCTCTTGCCGGGAAAAAGGAGAAAAGATTTGTCTCAATTGACTTAATCAAACCACACTATGTGGCCGATACTAAACAGTAGGCCTCGTGGACTCCACAGTAGCAAACACCCTCCTCTCGCTACAATCCAAGAAGTCCAAACAGAAAGACTCATCACGTTTGAAGAGCCACCTGTACGGAATGAAGGACTAAGCAACAATGCTATGGAACTCGTTCCACTTCAACAAGAAGAAAATCAACTTAACAACCAAGTTGCAATATGACCGACTACAGACGTCTACGTCAACATTCCTCGTCAAGAGCAAAATCCGATTTCAACAAATCCCGATGCAATTCCAACAATTGATCGAACTGCTTCTGGCTATTTCATGAACTTTGATATGTTTTCTCTGGACCCAAGTGAGCCGGAAACGACGCCAGCCAAAAAATCACTCAAACAGAAACTCAATGACTTTTTGAACTTTTTTAGAAAGACTTACCTGGTGTCACCTTGGATTGAACTATGGTATATCACTGGGATTTTATTTTTTATTTTCTGGCTAGGTTTAATAATAACTTTTAGTATGCTTATTAATGGACGATACCTCCAGCAGAGCTCGACAGCCCAAAGAGTCAATTTGATTTTAAAACCACACCAGTCTTCACATCGTGAACCAAGAGACTTGTCTTCAGTGAACATCACAGCAGTTCCTATACCGGACGGTATAGTATGGGACAAGATTGATTATGATATATTCGGTCCGACTGTACTTTTAAAGCTTAAACATGTATTTAAAATTTCTTTAAGTGATATCATTACCTCCAGTACATTTTCCGATGATTGGGACACTGAAACTGTAAATAATTTAATGTCTGATCTAGAGAAAACTGCAGCATTTCCGAACAATGAAATGTTAGAAGGTACTTCAGACTATGATACATTGTACTGTTATCAACACTATGGTCATCATTTCTTGCACAAATCTATAACACCTAGAAATGTATTTGAATACCACCAGTGGGAACACTGCCCAACACCTCCAAAAGGTAGTTCGCAAACCTTTGCACAGAAATTCTCATACTTTTCAGGGTTTAACACATCTAACCCAAAGTCATTTTATTACAATGTGGCAACAACATCAGCACAGAAAATTATGTTGACTAACACCAAACAGATTTACTCTGCTTCCTTTATGGCACAGTTGTCTACACAGGGTTTCGACCTATGGAAGGACACTATAGATTCAAAATCAATCTGGGGTTCTAGGGACTGGCAAGTCCAGGGAACAGAAGCGCTTTTTAGAGCATGCCTCATTCCACAGCAGATAATATTTCTAAATGAAACTGTGCAACAGACATCCTGTCTTGGACTAGCCAAGAACAAGGAAATGAACACACCTGGGTTTCCGACACCATCACAGATGGGTGGGGGGCAGAATTGAACTACACATGGGGTAAGATTAGATGACATTCTCCAGTACAACAGGTCAGATCCCAATTGGACAGGATGGCTGATTTGGCCCATTGACACGAACACTTGTCAACAAGATTCCTAGGTACACCCGAGGGATTTAGTATCCATAGGCCAGATCCTCGCTATGTACAAAGACAACACCCAGGGGTAGTGACATCCTATAGTGTTGGGAAGTTGTGCCTTGATTGGCTAGAGACCTCAACACTCACAGAAGTTAAACATCACTTGACCTTACTCACACCTGATGTAGACCTTAGGGATTTCTTACTAGGCCCAAGGAAAACACGTCAGAAACGTTTCATATATGCTGGCCTTTATGCCTATTATAATGAAAACTGGAAAATATCCCAACAGGAGGCCGCAGAAAGAAAACGGGAAATAGACCGTATTAACTTAGAGAAGGCATTAGCTGTAGTGGATATTGGGTTAAGAACTTTGACCTCCAGGATTTACTCCTTAGGCAACATTGTGTCTTCGGCAATCGACATATTAGAACAAGATCTGGCCTTGTTACAACACGGGCAATCTCAGCTACGTTCTATTATGATGGACGCTGCAATCTTTGCGTGCAGGCTACGTGCCCTGGCATTTTATAAACACCACGTCTCTGTTTTCAGAATACAATCTAACTGATAAACAGACAGAAATGGCACAGAGGGGAGCCAAATATACAATGCTGCGCATTGAGAAACTGGAAAGGTTACCATTCACTGTAGCCGAATCACCATCAACAGAATGGCTAATTCATGGCCAAATCACTCTGCCGGTCACTACGTTTCAGTTTCAATATTGCCTTGAGCAGAGGCAGGCAGACAAATATGAAAAGATGGGTAAGGGATACATCAAGGAAACTTGGGAGTTACCATATAGATATCGATACCGGAATGGGGATCAAGAAGTGTATCTGAGTGGTACAAACTGCAAGAACGCTTTGAGCGGTTCGTTTCTCATGTGTCAGGATATTTTTCTACACGGAGCATGTAGTGGTTCGGTAGTGACCTTATCATGTCACATGTCAGGGACCCCAGCGGCCATGATCACGCCGGTTTTCCAGCTGCTCTCGAATGGGAGTTACTTAATGCTAAATGATCAAGGTTGCTGTGGGATGCTTCCGGGCGACGCCTATCTGGTCACTGTTAACTCCAGGGTTACTTGCTGTATGCAAGTATTGTTTCCACCACTGAACACAGTTAGGGAGGCACAGTTATGGCCTTCGTTGAATGTTTCCTTTATACAATTTGATACTTTGAGCAGACTGAAAGCCATGCTTTTACAGCAACCCGTGCCCTTAACCTCCTCTCGAGGAATCTTTGAACTTCAAGTTGCAAGGACCTCGACTGAGATACAAGCGCTTATACGTACAAACTGCCCCTTTCATTTAGCAGAAATGGTGCGTCGTATCTTTAACATGTCTGATACGAGCGGTATTGTACACTTATTTAAGACCATAGGGTCAGGACTATTAAGCACCTTTCAGACAGTCCTCGGAGTAATCCCAAATTTTATACACTCCGTATTGGGATGCGTCTTTGGAGGTCTCCCGCTTATCCTGTTCCTAATTGCAGGAGTCCTCATTGTAATATTACTGCTACGCAATGGACGGCCCCATTTCCGAGGGAATGGCGAACACGCTCATGGAACGGAAATATCGTGAATTCATGGTGCAGCTTCTGGGCATACCTTGTCTAAGAGAACTGAACGCCTCTTGGTTTCTATCATTTAGACCAGTCTGGGTGGACTGCATCTTACCTGTTCTTCGATGCCTGTTCTGCGGAGAAGAATGCACGTTGGATCTCTGTCTAACGTTTCCATCGGATATGCCACTGGACCTAGATGCTAGGCTGGACCCGCTAAAGGCCCATGCTCTGCGTTGTCCCCAGCGTCTTCCAATTCTGATGAATGCATTCCTTGAGAATTCACAGGTGCCGTTTGCTCCTGCTGGGTTAGGTGGCTCCTCCACAGGCCCGGAGGTAACAACTGCTGCACAAGCTGCCGCAGCAACGACTGTTGGCAGTGCCGAATTCCATCTATGTGCGATTGATGTTCTCTGTGAAGCGTTGGATTTGTCGTTTGCAGTAGCTAACACCAATAATGCTGTATCTCCCAGCCAGGACACTTTATCTTGAATTGGCTCATCGCGTCCTGGGAAAGAATTTGGCTTCTCCACTTCGTTTCATAAATAAACGAACAAAATTTGGAACATTTCCTAAATTGACACTTTTACTTGGAAAAGCATGGCCTTCTTCAGCTTATAGTGATGCAACTTTTATAAATGGGACAGAATTGACTTTTTCAAGTGGTAACTAAGAAATAGCTATTTTTTAACATTTTTGACTTTTTATAGTCTTTTTAAAACCCATGTTTTAGCTGGTTTTAAGTGAATATTTTTAAATTGTCCAGATTTTAAGTTTGGTCATTCTCATCCAATTCGGAAGTGGAGTGGGTGTTATGTTTCGTATATAGGCCCTAATGTAGACCCGTTCATATATGCCATATGGTCATACTCGTATATGCCCTATTTTGGTCATACTCGCATATGCCCTATTATGGTCATACTCGTATATGCCCTATTATGGTCATACTCCTACATGCCCTATTATAGTCATGGCTCCTAATATAGGCATGATCTTTCACCTACATTAGTTCATTACCGTACACAACGAGCTCTGAGGGCTGAACGTTATCTAGTCTGTGGTTAGAACACTGCAAGGTCTTTCCAGAACACAGGCCTACAATGTACTCATAAATTATGCATGAGAATTCACCAGCTACATCTCCCGCATAATATGTATGTACAAAGTTCACCCCTGACGTCTTCCTCATGTCCAACAAAGACCAATACAAACCATACTGAGGGACGAGACACTTTAGGGTATAAATACACCACATCTTGCCATGGTAAGAGAGAGGGAACCGAGACTTCCATGCTGACACACTGACCAGAGGCACTGAGGCTCCTGCATGCAGTCGCTCCAGCTGACAGCGGTCTAACACAGCCCTTGCGGGGTGTCCAACTCGAGACCAGGACGAGGTCCCACACTCTCTCTATTCAGGTATGGGGGTTCGACTAAATCCTAGAGCGATTCTTGGCTCTTAGGCTTTTAGACCTACACATATGCTAGGTACACTCTGGTACATCTAGTTAGGCATCGTAGGAGTACGCGCACTTGCATAATGCTTTTATATTCATCCATGTATTCATGATTATTGCAATATGGTAGAACTGTTCTATCCTTTCACTTTGATCATACTGCTGATAATATATCTCTGCTATTGTCTGCTGATTGCTGCAGCACATATATTTTACACTAGAATAACAACTGTTCAATAAATACTTATTGAAATGCCCAGACTGTTTATTCTGTGTAACTCTCTGAGACAAACCGAATAAGTAAGCACGAGTGACTGAGCGAAAGGTAGTACATTGTTTCCATGATTCTGAGGAATTTGGGTTGTCATGATCTAAGGTTGCCAGGAACTAATCTCTCCCCGATAAGAGGAGATTCTAGTGGCACTGTGAGCTAGCTAATGCAAATCCGGCTAACATATGCGGTGGGGGTGCACAGAGTCAGTCTAACACCAAGCCCACGGTTTATGTTATCCAAACGCGCAGGTCCTGCAGGGGTACTATAGGAACTACACGACAAGGATGCTTGTTTCTGGTCCAGGGAAGACCTGGCTTGGCAGTTCTGGCTGGAGCGGGGGAACAGGGTCAAGGCTGATTTGCAAATGGCTGTGTCTGAACTAGAATCTAGTGGCATGCAAAAAATATGATAAATGTAACCCAGATCTGTGACTGGGGGTGAATGTTTGATTAATACAACATTCTGTCCATCATCTGTTCTTTTTGCATTTGTCACCCTAAGTGGGAAGGGTATGCCCAGACGTTGTCACATGCTCACTACGCCACCAGATTCAAGCTAGCCTTGCTGATGAGGGGTGTTACCCTGACACTGGTCCAAGGATGCTTGTAACTGGTACAGGGAAGACCTGGCTTGGCAGTTCGGGCTGGACTGTTCCAATGGGGAACAGGGTCAAGGCTGATTTGCATATAACTGGGTCTGAACTGGAATGTCGTGCCGTGCAAAAAAACGATGGATTTAGCCCAGATCTGTGACTAGCGGTGAATGTTTGATTAATTCAGCATTCCATCCATCATCTGTTCTTTTTGCATTTGTCGCCCTAAATGGGAAGGGTATGCCCAGACGTGGGTCCCTTGCTTGTTACGCCAACAGATTCAAGCTAGCCTGGCTGATGAGGGGTGTTACACTGAAATCTGTCCCAGGATGCTTGTTTCTGGTCCAGGGAAGACCTGGCCTGGCAGTTTGGGCTTGACTGTTCCAATGGGGAACAGGGTCAAGGATGATTTGCATATGGCTGGGTCTGAACTGGAACACCGTGGCGTGCAAAAAATCAATGGATTTAACCCAGATCTGTGACTGGGGGTGAATGTATGATTAACTTAGCATTTTATCCATCATTTGTTCTTTTTGCATTAGTCACCCTGAGTGGGAAGGGTATGCCCAGACGTGTGTCCCGTGCTTGTTACGCCAACAGATTTAAGCTAGCCTTTCTGATGAGCGGTGTTACCCAGAAACCGGTCCCAGGATGCTTGTTTCTGGTCCAGGGAAGACCTGGCCTGGCAGTTTGGGCTGGACTGTTCCCATGGGGAACTGGGTCAAAGCTGATTAACAGATGGCTGGGTCTGAACTGGAATGGCTTGGTGTCGTGTGCAAAAAAACAATGGATTTAACCCAGATCTGCAATTGGGGGTGAATGTTTGATTAATTCAGCATTCCGTCCATCATCTGTTCTTCTTGCATTTGTCACCCTAAGTGTGAAAGGTATGCCCAGACATAGGTCCCGTGCTCACTACGCCACCAGATTCAAGCTAGCCTGGCTGATGATGGGTGTTACCCTGAAACCGGTCCCAGGATGCTTGTTTCTGGTTACAGGGAGGACCTGGTTTGGCAGTTCGGGCTGGACAGTTCCCATGGGAACAGGGTCAAGGCTGATTTGCATACGGCAGGGTCTGAACTGGAATGGCGTGGTGTGCAAAAAAATGATGGATTTAACCCACATCTGTGACTGGGGGTGAATGTTTGATTAATTCAGCATTCTGTCCATCATCTGTTCTTCTTGCATTTGTCGCCCTAAGTGGGAAGGGTATGCCCAGACATATGTATCGTGCTCACTATGCCACCAGATTCAAGCTAGCCTGGCTGATGATGGGTGTTACACTGAAACCGGTACCTGGATGCTTATTTCTGGTCCAGGGAAGACCTGGTTTGGCTGTTCGGGCTGGACTGTTCCCATGGGGAACAGGGTCAAGGCTGATTTCCATATGGCTGGGTCTGAACTGGAATGGCGTGGTATGGTGTAAAAAAAACCGATGTATTTAGCCCAGATCTGTGACTGGGGGTGAATATTTGATACATTCGGCATTCCGTCCATCATCTGTTCTTTTTGCATTTGTCGCCCTAAGTGGGAAGGGTATGCCCAGACATGGGTCCCGTGCTCGCTACGCCACCAGATTCAAGCTAGCCTGGCTGATATGGGGTGTTACCCCGAAACCGGTCCCAGGATGCTTGTTTCTGGTCCAGGAAAGGCCTGGCGTGGCAGATTGGGCTGGACTGTTTCCATTGGGAACAGGATCAAGGCTGATTTGCATATGGCTGGGTCTGAACTGGAATGACGTTGTGTGCAAACAATTGATGGATTTAGCCCAGATCTGTCAATGGGAGTGAATGTTTGATTAATTCAGCATTCCGTCCATCATCTGTTCTTTTTGCCTTTGTCGCCCTAAGTGGGAAGGGTATGCCCAGATGTGGGTCCCGTGCTCGCTACGCCACCAGATTTAAGATAGCCTGGCTGATGAGGGGTGTTACCCAGAAACCGGTCCCAGGATGCTTGTTTCTGGTCCAGGGAAGACCTGGCCTGGCAGTTTGGGCTGGACTATTCCCATGGGGAACAGGGTGAAGGCTGATTTACATATTGCTGGGTCTGAACTGGAATGGCGTGTTGTGGTGTGCAAAAAGACGAGGGAATTAACCCAGATCTGTGACTGGGGGTGAATGTTTGATTAATTCAGCATTCCGTCCATCATCTGTTCTTTTTGCATTTCTCGCCCTAAGTGGGAATGGTATGCCCAGACGTTGGTCCAGTGCTCGCTACGATACCAGATTCAAGCTAGCCTTGCTGATGAGGGGTGTTACCCCGAAACTGGTCGCAGGATGCTTGTTTCTGGTGCAGGGATGACCTGGCCTGGAGGTTCGGGCTGGACGGTTCCCATGGGGAACAGGGTCAAGGCAGATTTGCATATGGTTGGGTCTCAACTGGAATGGCGTGGCGTGCAAAAAAACAATGGATTTAGCTTAGATTTGTGACTGGGGTGAATGTTTGATTAATTCAGCATTCCATCCATCATCTGTTCTTTTTGCATTTGCTGCCGTAAGTGGGAAGAGTATGCCCAGCCGTGGGTCCCGTGCTCGCTTCGCCACCAGTTGCAAGCTAGCCTTGCTGATGAGGGGTGTTACCCCACAACCAGTCCAGGATGCTTGTTTCTGGTCCAGGGAAGACCTGGCCTGGCAGTTTGGGCTGAGGGTGAAAGCTGATTTGCATATGGCTGGGTCTGAACTGGAATGGCGTGGAATGCAAAAAAACGATGGATTTAGCCCACATCTGTGACTGGGGATGAATGTTTGATTAATTCAGCATTCGGTCTATCATCTGTTCTTTTTGCATTTGTTGCCCTAAGTGGGAAGGGTATGCCCAGACATGGGTCCTGTGCTCGCTATGCCGCCAGATTCAATCTAGCCTGGCTGGTGAGGGGTGTTACCCAGAAACCTGTCCCAGGATGCTTGTTTCTGGTCCAGGGAAGACCTGGCCTGGCAGTTCTAGCTGGACTGTTCCCATGGGGAACAGGGTCAAGGTTGATTTGCATATGGCTGGGTCTTAACTGGAATGGCGAGGTGTGGTGTGCAAAAAAATGATGGATTTAACCCAGATCTGTGACTGGGGGTGAATGTATGATTAATTCAGCATTCTGTCCATCATCGGTTCTTCTTGCATTTGTCGCCCTAAATGGGAAGGGTATGCCCAGACATAGGTACCACGCTCACTATGCCACCAGATTCAAGCTAGCCTGGCTGATGATGGGTGTTGCCCTGAAACCGGTACCTGGATGCTTATTTCTGGTCCAGGGAAGATCTGATTTGGCTGTTCGGGCTGGACTGTTCCCATGGGCAACAGGGTCAAGGCTGATTTGCATATGGCTGGGTCTGAACTGGAATGGCGTGGTATGGTGTGAAAAAAACCGATGTATGTAGCACAGATCTGTGACTGGGGGTGAATATTTGATACATTTGGCATTCCGTCCATCATCTGTTCTTTTTGCATTTGTCGCCCTAAGTGGGAAGGGTATGCCCAGACATGGATCCCGTGCTCGCTACGCCACCAGATTCAAGCTAGCCGGGCTGATGAGGGGTGTTACCCTGAAACCGGTCCCAGGATGCTTGTTTCTGGTCCAGGAAAGGCCTGGCCTGGCAGATTGGGCTGGACTGTTTCCATGGGGAACAGGGTCAAGGCTGATGTGCATATGGCTGGGTCTGAACTGGAATGACGTTGTGTGCAAAAGAATGATGGATTTAGCCCAGATCTGTCAATGGGAGTGAATGTTTGATTAATTCAGCATTCCGTCCATCATCTGTTCTTTTTGCCTTTGTCGCCCTAAGTGGGAAGGGTATGCCCAGATGTGGGTCCCGTGCTCGCTACGCCACCAGATTTAAGATAGCCTGGCTGATGAGGGGTGTTACCCAGAAACCGGTCCCAGGATGCTTGTTTCTGGTCCAGGGAAGACCTGGCGTGGCGGTTTGGACTGCACTATTCCCATGGGGAACAGGGTGAAGGCTGATTTACATATTGCTGGGTCTGAACTGGAATGGCGTGTTGTGGTGTGCAAAAAGACGATGGATTTAACCCAGATCTGTGACTGGCGGTGAATGTTTGATTAATTCAGCATTCCGTCCATCATCTGTTCTTTTTGCATTTGTCGCCCTAAGTGAGAAGGGTATGCCCAGACGCTGGTCCCGTGCTCGCTACGATAGCAGATTCAAGCTAGCCTTGCTGTTGAGGGGTGTTACCTCGAAACTGGTCCCAGGATGCTTGTGTCTGGTGCAGGGAAGACCTGGCCTGGAGGTTCGGGTTGGACTGTTCCCATGGGGAACAGGGTCAAGGCAGATTTGCATGTGGTTGGGTCTGAACTGGAATGGCGTGGCGTGCAAAAAAACGATGGATTTAGCTTAGATTTGTGACTGGAGTGAATGTTTGATTAATTCAGCATTCCGTCCATCATCTGTTGTTTTTGCATTTGCTGCCGTAAGTGGGAAGGGTATGCCCAGACGTGGGTCCCGTGCTCGCTTCGCCACCAGTTTCAAGTTAGCCTTGCTGATGAGGGGTGTTATCCCACAACCAGTCCAGGATGCTTGTTTCTGGTCCAGGGAAGATCTGGCCTGGCAATTTGGGCTGGACTGTTTCCATAGGGCACAGGGTCAAAGCTGATTTGCATATGGCAGTGTCTGAACTGGAATGGCGTGGAATGCAAAAAAAACGATGGATTTAGCCCAGATCTGTGACTGGGGGTGAATGTTTGATTAATTCAGCATTCGGTCTATCATCTGTTCTTTTTGCATTTGTCGCCCTAAGTGGGAAGTGTTTGCCCAGACATGGGTCCTGTGCTCGCTACGCCACCAGATTCAAGCTAGCCTGGCTGGTGAGGGGTGTTACCCAGAAACCTGTCCCAGGATGCTTGTTTCTGGTCCAGGGAAGACCTGGCCTGGCAGTTCTAGCTGGACTGTTCCCATGGGGAACAGGGTCAAGGGTGATTTGCATATGGATGGGTCTTAACTGGAATGGCGAGGTGTGGTGTGCAAACAAATGATGGATTTAACCCAGATCTGTGACTGGGGGTGAATGTTTGATTATTTCAGCATTCCGTCCATCATCTGTTCTTTTTGCATTTGTCGCCCTAAGTGGGAAGGGTATGCCCAGACATGGGTCCCGTGCTCGCTACGCCACCGGATTCAAGCTAGCCTGGCTGATGAGGGGTGTTACCCCGAAACCGGTCCCAGGATGCTTGTTTCTGGTCCAGGGAAGACCTGGCTTGGCAGTTCGGGCTGGAGCGTTCCCATGGGGAACAGGGTCAAGGCTGATTTGCAAATGGCTGGGTCTGACCTGGAATCTTGTGGTATGGAAAAAAAATGATAAATGTAACCCAGATCTGTGACTGGGGGTGAATGTTTGATTAATTCAGTATTCTGTCCATCATCTGTTCTTTTTGCATTTGTCGCCCTAAATGGGAAGGGTATGCCCAGACGTGGGTCCCCTGCTTGTTACGCCAAAAGATTCAAGCTAGCCTGCATGATGAGGGGTGTTACCCCGATACCGGTCCAAGGATGCTTGTTTCTGGTCCAGGGAAGACCTGGCCTGGCAGTTCGGGCTGGACTGTTCCCATGGGGAACAGGGTCATGGCTGATTTGCATATGGCTGGGTCTGAACTGGAATGGCATGCAAAAAAACAATGGATTTAGCCCAGGTCTGTGACTGGGGGTGAATGTTTGATTAATTCAGCATTCCGTCCATCATTTGTTCGTTTTGCATTTGTCGCCCTAAGTGGGAAAGGTATGCCCAGACATGGGTCCCGTGCTCGCTACGCGACCAGATTCAAGCTAGCCTGGCTGATGAGGGGTGTTACCCCGAAACCGATCCCAGGATGCTTGTTTCAGGTCCAGGGAAGACCTGCCCTGACAGTTCGGGCTGGAGGGTCAAAGCTGATTTGCATATGGTGGGTCTGAACTGGAATGGCGTGGAATGCAAAAAAACGATGGATTGAGCCCAGATCTGTGACTGGGGGTGAATGCTTGATTAATTCAGCATTCTGTCCATCATCTGTTCTTTTTGCATTTGTCGCCCTAAGTGGGAAGGGTATGCCCAGACATGGGTCCCGTGCTCGCTACGCAGCCAGATTCAAGCTAGCCTGGCTGATGAGGGGTGTTACACCGAAACCGGTCCCAGGATGCTTGTTTCTGGTCCGGGGAAGAACTGGCCTGGCAGTTTGAGCTCGACTGTTCCCATGGGGAACTGGGTCGAAGCTGATTTGCATATGGCTGGGTCTGAACTGGAATTGTGTGGTATGGTGTGCAAAAAACGATGGATTTAACGCAGATCTGTGACTGGGTGTGAATGTTTGATTAATTCAGCATTCCGTCCATCATCTGTTCTTCTTGCATTTGTCGATCTAAGTGGGAAGGGTTTGCCCAGACGTGGTTCCGGTGCTCGCTACGCCACAAGATTAAAGCTAGCCTGGCTGATGAGGGGTGTTACCCGGAAACCAGTCCCAGGATGCTTTTTTCTGGACCAGGGAAGACCTGGCCTTGCAGTTCGGACTGGACTGTTACCATGGGGAACATGGTCGAGGCTGATTTGCATATGGCTGGGTCTGAACTGGAATGGCGTGGCGTGCAAAAAAACAATGGATTTAGCCCAGATCTGTGACTGGGGGTGAATGTTTGATTAATTTGGCATTCCGTCCATCATCTGTTATTTTTGCATTTGTGCCCTAAATGGGAAGGGTATGCCCAGACATGGGTCCTGTGCTCGCTATGCCACCAGATTCAAGCTAGCCTGGCTGATATGGGGTGTTACCCCGAAACCGATCCCAGGATGCTTGTTTCTGGTCCAGGGAAGACCTGGACTGGCAGTTCGGGCTGGACTGTTCCCATGGGAAAGAGGGTCAAGGCTGATTTGCATATGGCTGGGTCTGAACTGGAATGGGGTGGTGTGGTGTGCAAAAAAACGATGGATTTAGCCCAGATCTGTGACTAGGGGTGAATCTTTGATTAATTTAGCATTCCTTCCATCATCTGTTCTTTTTGCCTTTGTCGCTCTAAGTGGGAAGGGTACGCCCAGACGTGGGTCCCGTGCTCGCTACGCCATCATATTCAAGCTAGCCTGGCTGATGTGGGGTGTTACCCCAAAACCGGTCCCAGGATGCTTGTTTCTGGTCCAGGGAAGTCCTCGCCTGGCAGTTTGGGCTGGGGTCAGGGCTGATTTGCAAATGGCTGGGTCTGAACTGAAATGGTGTGGCATGCAAAAAAAACATGGATTTGACCCAGATCTGTGACTGGGGGTGAATGTTTGATTAATTCAGCATTACAACCATCATCTGTTCTTTTTTCATTAGGCACCCTAAGTGGGACGGGTTAGGCCCAGACGTTGGTCCTGCGCTCTCTACGCCACCAGATTTAAGCTAGCCTTGCTGATGAGGGGTGTTACCATGAAACTGGTCCCAATAGGCTTGTTTCCGGTCCAGGGAAGACCTGGCCTGGCTGTTCGGGCTGGACTGTTTCCAAGGGGAACAGGGTCAAGGCTGATTTGCATATGGCTGGGTCTGAACTGGAATGGCGGGGTGTGCAAAAAAACGATGGATTTAGCCCAGATCTGTGACTGAGGGTGAATGTTTGATTAATTCAGCACTACGTCCATCATCTGTTCTTTTTGCATTTGCCGCCCTAAGTGGGAAGGGTATGCCCAGACATGGATCCCCTGCTTGCTACGCCACCAGATTCAAGCTAGCCTGGTTGATGAGGGGTGTTACCCAGAAACCGGTCCCATTATGCTTGTTTATGGTCCAGGGAAGACCTGGCCTGGCAGTTTGGGCTGGACTGTTTCCATGGGGACAGGGTCAAGGCTGATTTGCATATGGCTGGGTCTGAACTGGAATTGCCTGGTATGGTGTGCAAAAAAACAAATGATTTAACCCAGATCTGTGACTGGGGGTGAATGTTTGATTAATTCAGCATTCTATTCCATCATCTGTTCTTTTTGCATTTGTCGCCCTAAGTGGGAAGGGTATGCCCAGACATGGGTCCCGTGCTCGCTACGCCACCAGAATCAAGCTAGCCTGGCTGATGAGGGGTGTTACCCCGAAACCGGTCCCGGGATGCTTATTTCTGGTCCAGGGAAGACCTGGCCTGGCAGTTCGGGCTGGAGTGTTCCCATGGGGAACAGGGTCAAGGCTGATTTGCATATGGCTGGGTTGGACTGGAATGGCGTCCAAAAAAATGATAGATCTAGCCCAGATCTGTGACTGGTAGGAATGTTTGATTAATTCAGCATTCCGTTCATCATCTGTTCTTTTTGTATTTGTCGCCCTAAGAGGGAAGAATATGCCTAGACGTGGGTCCTGTGCTCGCTACCTATCAGATTCAAGCTAGCCTGTCTGATGAGGGGTGTTACCCAGAAACCGGTCCCAGGATGCTTGTCTCTAGTCCAGGGAAGACCTGGCCTGGCAGTTCGGGCTGGACTGTTCCCATGGTAAAGAGGGTCAAGGCTGATTTGCATATGGCTGGGTCTGAACTGGAATGGCGTGGTGTGCAAAAAAATGATGGATTTAGCCCAGATCTGTTACTGGGGGTGAATGTTTGATTAATTAAGCATTCCGTCCATTATCTGTTCTTTTTGCATTTTTCCCCCAAGTGGGAAGGGTACGCCCAGACGTGGTCCCGTGCTCTCTATGCCACCAGATTCAAACTAGCCTTGCTGATAAGGTGTGTTACCCAGAAACCGGAGGATGCTTGTTTCTGGTCCAGGGAAGACCTGGCCTGGCAGTTTGGGCTGGACTGTTCCCATGGGGAACAGGGTCAAGGCTGATTTGCATATGGCTGGGTCTGAACTGGAATGGCGTGGAATGCAAAAAAACGATGGATTTAGCCCAGATCTGTGACTGGGGGTGAATGTTTGATTAATTCAGCATTCCGTCCATCATCTGTTCTTTTTGCATTTGTCCCCCAAGTGGGAAGGGTACGCCCAGACGTGGTCCCGTGCTCGCTACGCCACCAGATTCAAGCTAGCCTTGCTGATAAGGTGTGTTACCCAGAAACCTGTCCCAGGATGCTTGTTTCTGGTCCAGGGAAGACCTGGCCTGGCAGTTTGGGCTGGACTGTTCCCATGGGGAACAGGGTCAAGGCTGATTTGCATATGGCTGGGTCTGAACTGGAATGGCGTGGAATGCAAAAAAACGATGGATTTAGCCCAGATCTGTGACTGGGGGTGAATGTTTGATTAATTCAGCATTCCGTCCATCATCTGTTCTTTTTGCATTTGTCCCCCAAGTGGGAAGGGTACGCCCAGATGTGGTCCCGTGCTCGCTACGCCTTTAGATTCAAGCTAGCCTTGCTGATAAGGTGTGTTACCCAGAAACCGGTCCCAGGATGCTTGTTTCTGGTCCAGGGAAGACCTGGCCTGGCAGTTTGGGCTGGACTGTTCCCATGGGGAACAGGGTCAAGGCTGATTTGCATATGGCTGGGTCTGAACTGGAATGGCGTGGTGTCGTGTTAAAAAAAACGATGGATTTAACCCAGATCTGTGACTGGGGGTGAATGTTTGATTAATTCAGCATTCCGTCCATCATCTGTTCTTTTTGCATTTATCGCCCTAAGTGAGAAGGGTATGCCCAGAAATGGGTCCCGTGCTCGCTACGCCGCCAGATTCAAGCAAGCCTGGCTGATGAAATGTGTTACCCTGAAACTGGTCCCAGGATGCTTGTTTCTGGTCCAGGAAAAACCTTGGCTGGTAGTTCGGGCTGGACTGTTCCCATGGGGAACAGGGTCAAGTCTGATTTGCATATGGCTGTGTCTGAACTGGAATGGCGTGGCGTGCAAGCAAATTATGGATTTAACCCAGATCTGTGACTTGGGGGTGAATGTTTGATTAATTCAGCATTCCCTCCATCATCCGTTCTTTTTGCTATACACATGTTAAGCATAACATATTGTATATATATGTGATCAAGACCGCAGGACTGCGGCCGAAACGCGTCATATGGACCATGCTATTTGAATGAAACTTGATGTTCTTCACCTATCCTGGTGTCTGTGTCCGAGCCGTGTTTTATTACTCGCCTGCCTTCGGGAATTGAGTTTATATATATATATATATATATATATATATATATATATATATATATATATATATATTCACTGAAAAAACCATAGGTTTTAGGGACCGTTATAGTTAGTTGGACATTGCACTCGTACAAAACCCGTGAAATTCCCCCGTTATAGTTAGTTCAGCTAACTATAACTCGCGCCCCCGCAATGCACTGCTGATGACGTCACATATTACATCACTCATGACATGGTCAGTGACATCACTGATGACATCACTGATGACATCTCAAATGACATCACTGATGACATCATTGATGACATCATCCACGTGATAATCTGATGCACCTCCTCACACCCTAATTTAACCTTTGATACACCCACTCTAAATTACAGACTGCCATTCGCAAAACCATAGACACTCCAACACCAATAACTACATACCCACTTACTGATTCTTAGGTCTACACACACATCCACTCACTCACCCGTACAGTCACTCATACTTACGGTCACTCAGTACAGGACTATCATATCCACTCATACTCCTATATAGACACTCAAACACCGCCGCTCATCCATAGAGGTACTCACACACCTAGTCAGTCATGCAAATAATTAAACACACTGCCATTTACTCACCTATACAGTTATACACACACCAGCTCACTTACTCATACAAATACTAGCACATTCTTACGCTCTTATACAATCACTGATACAAGCACACACTCATCCATACAGTCACTAACACAATCACACACTCTCGCTTATAGCTATTTATATACTCCAACACACATATATACTGCCTTTCACATATGTAGTTACTCACACATGTACCACTGGGACATACATTCACTCACTAACACACTCTTACACACACTTACCCACCCATACAGTCTATCACAGATGCACTCTTGAAACCATCCACCCAGTGAATCACCCACTCACACATCTATGCACAGAGTCGCACACACCCCACCCCACAAACACTCAGGCACCCATACAGATACTCAGACAACCAATCAATAACTCATATAGACACTCATGTAGCTATTCACAAACCCATGCAGCCACTTACACAGCAACAGACAGACGGATACAGACATTCACCCAGTTTGGTCACTAACCCATGCATTCAGTAAGATACGTTTAATCACTCACTTATAGAGTTAGTCATGCACCTACTAAATCATCCATACAGACACTTATACACCCACTCATTCTTCAATACGCCTTTCCCTATATATATTAAAAATATTTAAACTTTACAGAAACACACAGTCACTAGATGATGTCATCAGTGATGTCATTTGAGATGTCATCAGTGATGTCATCAGTGATGTCACTGACCATGTCATGAGTGATGTAATATGTGACGTCATCAGCAGTGCATTGCGGGGGCGCGAGTTATAGTTAGCTGAACTAACTATAACGGGGGAATTTCACGGGTTTTGTACGAGTGCAATGTCCAACTAACTATAACGGTCCCTAAAACCTATGGTTTTTTCAGTGAATTTGTAAGGTTTTTTAAATGCTAATTTCTAACTATAACGTGCCTGAAACCTATGGTTTTTCAGTGAATTTCAAAGGTTTTTTAAATGCTAATTCCTAACTATAACATGTCTGAAACATATGGTTTTTTTCAGTGAATTTCAAAGGTTTTGTAAATGACAATTTTTAAATGTATTAATTGTTATATTTATTTTTTTGATACTGATTTACTACATTTTTTTAAACTATTTATTTTTAGATATTTTATTTTTTAAATTACATTGTAATTACATTATACATTACATTACAAAATATACTTTCTCAGAATGAATTACTTTAGTTTAAATACTTTGCAAATAGGCAATAGACTTTTAAGTACAGTAGTTACAGTTGTTGCAATGGGCAACACAATTTCAAACACAATGCAACATTGAGCTCAATGTGAATTTCTAGTTAAATGCAATTAGTTACTTTATGGATTACTTTTCTAACCAAAGGACTGGATCCTAGATTCAGTCCTGGGACATCTCCTGTAAACAGTTGAGTAAAAGCGTTTTGGTTACAGTAGTGATTTTTAAGGAATATTATTGTATTTTAAAAGTTGACACTTAGAAACTTCTTCACATAGAATCACCAATGTTATCCTATGGGAGGAAATTCACTTAGCAGGTAAGTAGTGTTATCGTTACTTTTTCTTACTCAGTGGTGGATCCTGGATCCAGCACTGGTGCATCTCCTGTAAACAGTTGAAAGAATGCGTTTAAGTCATACAGGCGATTTTTAAGAAATATTTGTAGTTTGTGAAAATCGACACTTTGAAACTTTTCTGCTGAAAACCAGACAATGGATTCCTATGGAAGGAAATACAAGTTATTGGTAAGTACGGTTAGAATTACTTTTCAGGGTCAGTGCTGGGCTAAAAGATGCAGCACTGGGTTCTCTCCTGATAACAGGTGAGTAAATCGGAATTTGTAGTTCGGCTGATTTTAGAGGAATATTATAAAGTTCCAAAACTCCACACTTAGAAGAATTTCCAAGTGAAACCAGTCAATGTTAGCCTATGGAAGGAAATTCAAGTTACTGGTAAGTACGGTTAAAATTACTTTTCAGGATTAGTACTGGGCTCAAAGATGCAGCACTGTGGTCTCTCCTGATAGCAGGTGAGTAAATCGGAATTCGTAGTTCTGCTAATTTTAGAGGAATATTTATATGTTTCAAAAATCGACACTTAGAAACTTTTTCAGCAAAAACCAGGCAATGATATCCTATGGAAGGAAATTCAAGTTACTGGTAAGTACGGTTAAAATTACTTTTCAGGATTAGTACTGGGCTCAAAGATGCAGCACTGTGGTCTCTCCTGATAACAGGTGAGAAAATCGGAATTCGTAGTTTGGCTGATTTTAGAGGAATATTATAAAGTTCCAAACCTCCACACTTAGAAGAATTTTCAAGTGAAACCAGTCAATGTTAGCCTATGGAAGGAAATTCAAGTTACTGGTAAGTACGGTTAAAATTACTTTTCAGGATCAGTACTGGGCTCAAAGATGCAGCACTGAGGTCTCTCCTGATAACAGGTGAGTAAATCGGAATTCGTAGTTCTGCTGATTTTAGAGGAATATTTATATGTTTCAAAAATCGACACTTAGAAACTTTTTCAGCAAAAAGCAGGCAATGATATCCTATGGAAGGAAATTCAAGTTACTGGTAAGTACGGTTAAAATTACTTTTCAGGATTAGTACTGGGCTCAAAGATGCAGCACTGTGGTCTCTCCTGATAACAGGTGAGTAAATCGGAATTCGTAGTTCGGCTGATTTTAGAGGAATATTTGCACAATGGTGAAGGAAGGGGGTGGGGCCTGAGGTGACATGTCTGCAAACACGCCCTGTGGCGCGTTTTAAGTTGGAGAATTAATTCCTCCTCAATCCCGAGGGTCCCTAGGGGCCAACTAGCCCATCAGATACCTCCAGTATGCGCCAGAGAGCTGTGTTGCAGAGAGGTGTTCAGAGGCCACGCCCCTTTTTACAACACTCTGCAACGCAGCTCCGTGGCGCTTACTGGAGGTACCTGGTGGGCTAGTTGGCCCCCAGGGACCCTCAGGATTGAAGGGGATTTAATTCCCTATCTTAAAACGCGCCACCGGGCCTGTTTGCACACATGTCACCTCAGGCCCCGCCCCCTCCCTTCACAACTGTGCAAACGCGCCCAGTGGCGCGTTTTAAGTCGGGGGATTAACTCCCCTTGAATCCTGAGGGTCCCTGGGGTGCAACTAGCCCACCAGCTACCTCCATTAAGCGCCACAGAGCTGCGTTGCAGAGAGGTGTAAAAAGGGGCGTGGCCTCAGAACACCTCTCTGCAACGCAGCCCCCTGGTGCATACTGGAGGTTCCTGGTGGGCTAGTTGGCCCCCAGGGACCCCCAGTATTCAAGGAGAATTCGTTCCCCCTCTGAAAACGTGCCAGGGGGCGCGTTTGCAGAGTGCTGACAAGGAGGGGGCGTGGCCTCCGGTGCGATGCCGGATTTTTATTTATTTTTTTAATTTTTAAATGGGGGCTGTGTGGCCCCCCTTCTTTTTAATTATTTTGGGCCCTGGGGACCCCATCCCCCAGGGCCTGACCCCCTTTTATTTTATTTTTTTAAATGGGAACGGGAAGGGGACCGCGTGGGCCCTTCTCCCGTGGCCAATTTTGGCCCGGGGACCCCATCCCCCGGGTTATTGCCACCTTTTTAAAAATTATTTTTATGGAGGGGGGCTGCGTTGCCCCCCTCCTCAGGCCTCCTTAGGCCCCGGGGACCCCATCCCCTAGGGCAGGCCTTTTTTTTTTTTTTTTATAATTTGGGGGAGGGGGGCCGCGTGGTCCCCCTCCCGGGCCACTACTTGCCCCGGGGACCCCATCCCCCGGGGCTGGCCCTATCCTTTGGGGTCCGTGGGAGGACTCCAACTCCCCCACGGACCATGCTGGCTCCCCGCCTCCTGCGGGAGCCGGCATTGCTTTTCCACATGGGGAGCTGCTAACATGCAGCTTCCCGTGTGGAAAAGCAATGTGCTTTGGATATTGGAAGTGAGAGCAGGTTTCCTGCTCTCACTTCCAATATCCAAGCAGTTTGCTATGACAGGACGGGAGCCGTGAGGCTCCCGTCCTGCCATAGCAAACTACAGTGTCCCGGGGGTAGGCACCCCGGGACACTGCAGGAGCCGGCCCTGGGGGTGGCGGTCCCCAGGGCCATGGAGGGCTCCAGGAGGGGGCCGCGCGGCCCCCTCCCAACCTTTGCACAGCCCCGGGAGGTGGTGGTCCCCGGAGCTCGGGGGTCCTAAACGGACCCCCACATTTTATTATTTAGTGCCCCGGGGAGGTGGCGGTCCCCGGGGCGTGTGTGGGGGCTCGAGCCCCCCCACACAGGTAATTTATTTTTTTTAAAAGAAGCCCTGGGGGGTGGCGGTCCCCGGGGCTGCGGGAGGGCGGACCGCGCACCCTGGGTGGATTTTGCCGATTTTAAAAAAAATTGGGGGGGTCCTGGGGGTCCTTGTCGGACCCCATAAGCAGGCGTAGGGGGTCAGGGTGTTTCTACCCTGCCCCCTTTTTGCGTTTTGCGCACTTGTTTCTCTGATTTCTTGTGCCTCGGTTCTACCGAGGCACAAGATGGCTGCCAACACTTCCTGGTTTGGAGTGTTGACAGCCAATTAGCATACAGCTCGTGATCGGGAGGGTGCGCGGATCCTCCGCGGCCATAGATATATATGTGTTTTTACTTTTGATTTTCTCAGCAACTACTGAACGGATTTACACCATTTAACAAAATGGGTTCTTTCTGAACCAAGAACTACCTCTTTGCCAAATTTGGTGTAATTCCGTTCAGCAGTTCGGGCTGTAGCCGTGTCTAAAGTTTCCTATGGAAAATTGCATGGGGAAAACACGTTTTGGGACCCCCCTTTTTTCTCGGCCCCCGCTTGCCGAATCACCTCGAAACTTTCAGGATAGGAGCGGACCGGAGCGCCCCACGAGTTTTGAAAATTTCGCGAAGATTTGTCAACCGGTGCCAAAGTTATTGGAAATAGAATGTTGTGAATTTCCTATGGAAAATAGGTCCTAACTATAACTATCTACTGGCGACCGCCAGTAGATAATATATATATATATATATATATATATATATATATATATATATATATATATATATATATATTACCATAAATACTATATACATTTGTTAAGCAGACCTAAAGAATATCTATATATTTTTAAACCATACATAGTATATATTTTTGGCACAAAGAAATGCGCATATCTAAGTACATACTTACAATCAAATCATACATATTTACGTGCACAGGCATATGCTGTACATTATTGTTTGAGTGTGGTGGTCATGTAGGAAAGAGCCAACTCTTGAGTACATTTCTGAAGATAAGATAGTTATACGTGGCTCTTCTGTTTGGAAGTGATGAATTAAATAGTTTGGCTGGTTGAACAGAGAAAGATGTGTAACTAGCAGGTTAACATTTGTTCCCATAGTTTCTAATATGTTTTGCCAATGTCATCATACTGTCATCAGTTCTGTTAACATGGCTCTCTCATCTGGTTTACATTTAAATTATCTGTGGTGAGTGTGGTGTGTATTCTGTTAGCACTGACTATGTGGGCTCTGGAAGGCTCAATGATCGCTTCTAATTGGTTCTACAACATGGGACATCTGCTCATTAAACCACTGCATATGTTTGTGAACATTAATGGGAATCTCTGGCTTTCATAAAGCATATATCTAGCGCATGGTGGTATGGGTTTATATCTAACAAAATGTCCACTGGCCATTTCTACTTGCTCAAATTCTACCCAAGAGTAATATATTTATAAATTAGGAATTTTATATCAGTATTAATCAAATATCCCTTTGTTGGTTCTGAGTGTGGCTGCTCAGGGTACGCAGTCTCCCACGTTCTTCGGGCACCACGTTGTGTGCCAAGTAAACTTGGTTACATCTAGTAGATTTCCCTTTGCCCCCCGGGTGACACCCCAGGTGGTACACCAAGTTACCATCTCGAGTAGGGAAAACAGGTAGGTGTTCTGTTTACATTTGCCATAATGTTCCAGGAAAACAAACTGCTTTAGGAACGCAAAATAGCTGCTAGAGATAACATCATGTTTTTTGGGTTCTCCTCACCCTTTCCTCAGAGACAGAACTTACAAGAACATTTTGGATCTTATTTGAAAAAATACATTTACTTTTTCACAGCCGCCGTCTCTCCTCCATCGTTGCATCGCTTCCAGGCGAGTCCCGGAAGCAGGAAGCACACAGGCTCCCCAAAGCCAAGCACAACGTGCCGTGGCGTGGTTTGGCGCTCAGAGGGGGACTGGGAGCCTGTGCATGTTCTCTGCCCAGGCTGTATATTACAGCCTGGTGGAGAACCTGCAAAGTAAGCATGACTGTTTGGCCGGCCCAAGACGGCCGGCCAAACCGTCATGCGCACTTAGAGAGTGCTCACCACTCCTCTCCCTGTAAACCAGCCACGCCCGACCGAACCCAGCACCACAGCTATGAAAAATAAAATGATAATAATAATGTTATTATCATTTTATTTTTCCTTTTTCCTGCTCTGAGAGCAGTCGGGCGACGCTTCTCTGCCTTAGCGGAGGAGCCGCCCCTGATAAAACCACATGTTAGAAAGATCGCATCAATGAACAGCTACTACAAGACTCATGTCAAGATTTCAGCAGTAAGCAGCAGACAGTGCGGCTACGGGCAAGCCAAGCAGCCTGTACATATTTTGCCATTGCAATAATGATAACTTCCCTGGTATCAAAGCGTAGAGTACCTAGTGCAAGCACCTGATGACTAAAACAAAAAAGCGTACACACAGGTCTAATCCATTTGTCACGTTGTTAAAGATTGCAGGAATCGCTGTTAGCATGAGCTGAAAGCCATTTTGTACTTGGCAGCCATTTTAGTTAGCCATGTGCTCGCCATGTGCTTTCTCCCTCTTCCAGAGTCTTGCACATGCTCAGAGAGGCCTAGCTGGTAGAATGCACCTGCTCCTAGTATAGAACTGTCAGGCTATTCTTACTCATGTAAGCAGTTTAGTCTCCCCTCCCACTTTGTGGAGCAAGCAAATTTTGTATGCCCATATTAGTCAATAAGCATGCTTGTATGTGCTAGGACCTCCCCTTGATTTTATGCTGACTATATAACAAATGCATATATAAGGACCCTGTTCTCTGCACTCATTAGAATGCCTCCTACAGTGGCCTGCGGGTACCGTAAGATGCAATCTCCCTCATCTGAGGTTAATAAAACATGTTTTTTTGATATTACAGCTTCTGTGCCAATCTCTTCTTTGTTGGTCTTAAGGACCAGATGTATCAGTGAACCCTTAAGAGGATTTGTATTTCTACAAATGGCGCCCGAAAGTGGGACTCATCGGTGCAGCGGCTATTCAAGGGAGTGGTCTTGAAGGGAGACAGGAATCTACTGAGGAGTACAGGACAGGAATCTACTGAGGAGGTACCCAGCGCACGGAGATTGTTTGTCTTCCAGCCCAGTATATTTCTGGTCTTCCTGATCTGATCCTCCAAGTGTTTGCCGCTCCCGACTGAGAACTTCTTTGGCGTGAGTATTTTAAAATGACCGTTAGGTCACTCAGAACTTGGCAGTTGGAACCTGGACACCATTTGATTGGTAAGAGCCGTTTTGCGGCACTTGCTGTTGGTTTGATGCCTTTGATTGGTAAGGTAGTTTTAGTAACACTTACTGTGGCTTTGTTTGTATGATTGGCCAATTTTGGAATTTGTTTTGAAATGATATATGCATTGCAATTCATCTAGGCGGGTAATGAGGAGATTTTTCTCTATCTTTGAAAATTTGAACGGCACACATTGTGTTAAGTGTCACTTGGAGTATAATATTATATATGTTATAATATTTTTGGCATGCCTGTTACCAGTACACTTTGTTGAAAGTGTTGCTGTCTTGGAGGTACCGATATGGATTTAGTAAGTACTCAGCTGACTCCCCTCAGAGGGGATACCTAAATAGGTTTAGGTATAGTAAAAAGATATTTCTTCCTTGGTGACTAAGTACCCCATGGAACTAAATATGTACATAAAACGGATCCGGATCTGCGCACTTAGTAACATTCATAAGTGGTGATATGCAGAGCGCTTTTTGAGTGTTCTACCAGCCAAAACTGG
The DNA here is from genome assembly GCA_963921515.1 of Calotriton arnoldi. Classification (NCBI taxonomy): domain Eukaryota; kingdom Metazoa; phylum Chordata; class Amphibia; order Caudata; family Salamandridae; genus Calotriton; species Calotriton arnoldi. The sequence continues at coordinate 134,418 of CAWUFW010015218.1, read as the reverse complement.
CGAATTTGGAGTATTTCAGCTTTTTGACCATGGAACAGTTTTTTTTTGGCTACTTTTGAGAGCTCTTCTTGTAAATATGACTTACAATTAGTATTTACAAATAGGTTGGTCTTGTGTACACTTTGTAAGCTGTCCTAAGTATTGATTTGTGGGTTAAGTGTGTGTTTCAATGTCTATGTGGGGTTTTTGGTTTGACATTGGTAATACTTGTGTGAGTACTCTGTGTACGAATGGCTAGCTTTAAGCGCGCTGTGTTGTGTCCTTCTGTAACTGTCTGAATGAGCTCAATGAGTTTGTTTATGTTTTTTTGCTGTCATTATTCTGTTATGCAGAATGTCATTTAGTTACTTACATATTAAATAAAAATCCAGAAATAAATTATGTAACATATGCTAAATAGCTGCATGTTACTATTAAATTGACAGAGTAAGACACTATACATGTGTGCAAATTGCCACAATGTTAAAGATAAAATTAGAATTCGTATTCAATAGGATTAAAATAGGCCTCATACAGAGGAATAAAAACGAAATTGTGTGTTTTGTAATCAATAGACTGAAATATACATGTTATAGCCTTTTCCTTAAATACATTGTATTAGACATTAAAAGGCATGCACATCATTTGAGTGAATTTGGTTGTTGCTGAACTAAATACACATTATAGAAAGATAGATTTGACTGCATTGAAATGCCTCAGTTTTTAAATAGACTGTGACATGCCTTTCTTTCAGCACCCGAGAAAAAGCTTTCCGACAGCTGTGTTTAAACTAACTAACTAAAAAGCAACCGTTTGACATAGCAAATGGGGATTTAACTCTGTCAGGGTATTTCAAATAATAAAGGGTTTTTTTTCCTGAGAAAGGCGTGAAAATTCGACGCCTGCTGACACACAACAGCTGCATAAATAGCATATGGCTATTCCTGCTCACGGCCACAGACAGGAATGCTGTGTCAGCGGTATTTTAAGTCAGTGTAGGTATACAGGCCTGCATTATTTTAAAAGTTTCAAAAAACCAGTTTCATTATTTTGGATAACAGAGAACAAAATTGAAAGTAGGGATTTCCTTTCTTAAAGCCTTCTTTACATAAGTATATCTGTGGTTCCGATGTTAAATGATAATTGTCTTTTTAAAAAAAAGCGGCGCAGATTTTTCCTGTTTCAAGTAAGGCTTCTGTGCTTAGGGTTATAAATGAATGCGTTTAAATATGATAGGCTACGAATGAAGCTTGCTTTTCAAATGTGGAATCATCAAAATGGTTGGTTTTATTGATAAAAAATAAAAATTAATTATATGACAAAATATATTGCTAAAAACAAATGCTTTAAATTCGTTTTTTCATTTTTATAAAGCCTAATCATCATACTGTGAATTCCTAGTATCAAAGTTGAATTTAAGCAGTGCTGTAGCGCAATAAAAAGGGAACTTAAATGTGAAATGTCACTTTACCCAGCCGTACAAAACTTGTTTTTATAAGGGTATACTAAATACATTTCTGATTTCCCATTCCTGGGCTATCTAGAGAACACTTTGGGGGTTCCTATTATGCAAAAATATTGTAGGATATTCATTTTTAAGTGCCCCTACCACCAAAGTCGAAATTGAGCTAAATTCACAATTTTACAAGCAGTTCTACCACTCAAGGCAGTTTTAACGTGCTCTCAGGCTTCCATAAAGTATATGCAAGTATAAAATAAACAGCTGCCTCTGCATTACTAGATTGTACACCACTGTACATAAATGAAAATAAGTATAGGACTGCTTTTCGCTGTAATTCTCCAGAGCTGCATTGCATTACAAAACCGCATGGCAAGCCTTGCACACAAAAATGAGCAGCTGCTGAACGGGTCAAAGGTCAGAGTTCTGCATTTAGCAACTTAGCAGGGTAATGTTTGATGGAACACTTCAAAGTTTTTGAAAGACGAGATGATAGCGCAAAGAGAGAAAGAGAAGCTTTGCTTCCTATTTTTGGCAAACACACGTTTTGCGCAGTCCTATGCCACGAAGAAAGACAACCCTCAGTTGAACACTGATCTGCCATTTATATAAAATAATGGTTTTAGTTTAAAGAATACTGTGTAGGGGCTACGATAAGGAGGAAATGGATTTTAGTTTGCATTCATGCACCCTCATGTTAATCTAGTACAATTGCTGTAGAAATTGGTTTAAAGTTACCTCAATTTGCATTGTGTTAGACTGAATCAGAGAATAGCCACTTTATAAGATATCTCCTACAAGTTTGTTTGTGCCCAGTTGCTACAAATAGGGGTTGAAAGTGTTGACAGAAGTAAAACCTGTTTCGGTTTTCCTACTGTCAAAATGGGGAAGGAGGCTAGCTCCTCTACAAATTAAGGGTAGGCAAAATTATGTTTTCTCCCTTCTTTTTCTCACTTTTTTTGAGTCTGTCTAAAGCTGTCTAGGAAATGGCCATATGACAGTTAAGGCACTTTGCATTGTTCATAAGGCGGCACACAAAATGGGGCCTAAACCATTACAGAGAATGTTTACTTGGTACTCCCCAGCTAGAAGTCTTCGTTCCTTGGCAGCCCACCTAGTATGTACCCCACGAGTCAAGAAAACCCGACTAGGAGGTAGATCATTTGGCTATGCAGCCGCAAGGCTATGGAATAAACTACCAAGTGAACTCAGACAGACTGATGACTTACTGCAGTTTAGAAAAAAGCTAAAAACCAGGCTCTTTCCAAAAGAATAGCCTTGAGAGATTGGCGCATGATGATTCATAGTTTTATAGCTGCACAGTGATTTAGGTAATCCCAGCGCCAGGATGCCCGTTGGGTGAGAGCTGCGCTATATAAATGCTACTTACAATTACAATTACAATTGACTATTCTGTAATACTGTTTTAAAATTGTTAGAAAGATGAAACACATAAGCTATGTTACTGCCCATCCTGTATGAAAGAATGAGTAGAACAGATTGATGTTCCCTTATTTGATCTTTAAGGAAAATTGTATAGTGGGGGGTCAAAAATCTCAGGTGGCAACACTATTATTGTTTATGTTATTCTCATGTTCTATACAGTTTTGCAAGGGCATTGCTAGTCTTTTATTAGCTAGTCTGTGTAAATAAGCTGACAGCCCTTATTAGAGCTGGAGATAGGGTTTTTTTCCTTTTGAAAATGATGTTGCATAGTCCAGATCGTGAAAAGTACAATGCAGGAAAGACGCTCATGTGATCCTTAGCAAACATTTTGAAGGAAAATATTGTTTTATAGGAGTTTGTTTGTCATAACATGTTCTGCTGGAGAAAAAGTACCCACTATGTTGAAGTTTAGTTCTTTTTGCAATAAGAATCCCTGTTAGATTAGCAGTTTTAGATTTTCCTGCTGCACCTATAACATGAGAGCATGGTCCTAAGCATAACATGTAAGAGAAATTATTTTACAAGTGTCTGAAGTCCTGTACAAGTAATGTAAAATCTATGAGTAAAAGTGTAGAACATTTCCTTTTCTTGAGGGTTCTTCAGATTAGTAATATAGGAATACACCAATGTAAGTATTTGGAGTATGTCTGTATTGTTTTTCTTTTTCCTCAGAATTTAGTAAATGAACACAGACTTCCTTGGCTGTTTGGGATTGGGTGATGTATTACTCTTGTCAGTTCACCAAAACGTTCCTTTTATACTTGCCAATAGGTCCAGGGTTTTCTACTCTCAGATAGATGAAGTGGTTCTTGGGTGCCTTGCTAATGTATGGGGCGCCCCAAGACTAAGAAAGTATTCTGAGACTATCCTTTCTGTTGTTAGATTATTTTTGTGCCTTGTCTAAAGACCTCTTGTTCTGTCCACCAATAGATATTTGCTGCCTTACAACCATTGCCAGAGGGGCCCGGACATCAGATCCAGCCTGGGAGTCAGCGTCACTCCAGTTTGAAGCCAAAGTGAAGGTAACCAGCATAGGCGTTGCTGGCAACTAGGACCTCAGTGAAGTCGGAAGCACTGGGACGTGAAGTGTGTACCCCTGCCACTGTCTTGGGCGAAAGACGGGGTTACAAATCAGGATGGAGAAATCTTTGTGTGGATCCAGTTTTTGATGCCCAGCTGAGAGAGTCACAGAACGACAAGGACGGCAAGGAGGCTTTTGCTTGAGGTGACCCCCTTTGAAACAAGGGTTGCTTCAGAGATCCTAGCATCAGGCCTCTTAGTCCTGGTCCCAAGTGAATGCAAGTCTACGCCTTTGTTTGTTGATCAAGGGATTCCCGAGCATACTGGATGCAATTTGTGCCCCAGCAAAAGAGCAGTGCGCCAGAGGTGCAAATACAGGAGTTAGGGAAGGACTTGAGTTTAGGGTACAGGTGCTATGCCCTTGGTGCCTGTTAGATTAAAGTGAAGAAAACTGGTGCACTGCCTGAGACACTGGATAGGATCATTGAGGGTATTTGCCCTGGGGGGTGATTGCCCTATCCTGAAAGAAAGACTTTTTCTTCTCCGTGATTCTTGAGTTGCGAGTTGTGCAGCTCCACCGTGGGAACAACAAGAGCCTGCCTGTGAGGCTCAAAACGGACACAGGGAGAAGACTCCCTCTGGCTGGTGGTTGTACTAGAACTTTCCCAAGGACTCTTTTTTTTTTTGTTAGTAATGTACCCCTTTGGTCGTCCCATTTTTGAGGAGGAGCAGCCCTTTGCGGCTCCTTGTCCTAATTCCTATGGCCTTGTGTGGTCCTCCTGGTCCCCCGGAGCCACAATTGTTTTTTGTAATAATATGTCTGATTGCTTTAATATTTTTTTAAGAGTAATGTTTATTCTGCACGAGAAAAGTTCATCTGAGCATGTTACTTTACTCTTTCCTTAAGTATATTAATTGATAATTTAGCCCTCATAAAAATACTGAGAAAGTCTATTGAAAATGTTTTTATTAGGTATGGGCTGTTGGTTATTTTTAAATTGACTTAACGAGCCCCCATCAGAGCCCTGAAACTTAAAATTAGACTAGATGGTTTTGGTATTTGCTTTCTGCTTAGGATTGGAAAATATTGAGATTTCTGTTTGAGATAATAGTCATTATTCTCTCTTGCTACCTGTATGACCCAATGCTCTGTTCACTTTGTACTCCTGCTTATACCTTGTATATACCTGCTTAATGAAATGTTTAGAATGTAAATACCCACCTAGCATAGGATATTGATGAATTCATGAGAAGAAAATGTGCAAAATATGGTAATGTCTTTAGCTCATGCTAAAAGGATCGTCTGTTAAAGATTGCAGGAATCGCTGTTAGCATGAGCTGAAAGCCATTTTGTACTTGGCAGCCATTTTAGTTAGCCATGTGCTCGCCATGTGCTTTCTCCCTCTTCCAGAGTCTTGCACATGCTCAGAGAGGCCTAGCTGGTAGAATGCACCTGCTCCTAGTATAGAACTGTCAGGCTATTCTTACTCATGTAAGCAGTTTAGTCTCCCTCCCACTTTGTGGAGCAAGCAAATTTTGTATGCCCATATTAGTCAATAAGCATGCTTGTATGTGCTAGGACCTCCCTTGATTTTATGCTGACTATATAACAAATGCATATATAAGGACCCTGTTCTCTGCACTCATTAGAATGCCTCCTACAGTGGCCTGCGGGTACCGTAAGATGCAATCTCCCTCATCTGAGGTTAATAAAACATGTTTTTTTGATATTACAGCTTCTGTGCCAATCTCTTCTTTGTTGGTCTTAAGGACCAGATGTATCAGTGAACCCTTAAGAGGATTTGTATTTCTACAACGTGGGCGCGCATATGGCGGGCAGAAAAAACAGAATGTTGAAGAGTTTCCTCAACTGAGATGCAAAAAGGGCACCTTCTAGAGGTCCGATAATTATCGTCCCATTTGGCATAGAAGCTGTTCACAGACAAAACCCCATACCTCCATTTAAAAATAATTTGCAGTGGAGTACATCCTGGAACAATGTTGAGAAACGACTCTTACACGAGAGAGATCTTGATATCTAAAAACATATCTACAAGCCTTCTTGCCTTTACACAGTTTAGTTCTCACAGCCACAAATGTTCCCTGAGGTGCTCCTTAACCATGGCGTGAGAGACTGTCTTTGGCACATCCGGGGTATCCCAGAGAGAAGGCAAATCAATACAACATAGCTTTAATGTATGCAAACCATGGGATCCTCTCACATCATGCTGACCTTAAAATCACCTTTGTTGTTATTCTAAATGAATCCAACTCTTCAATGGTCCAGAGCCTAAGCCAGTAGTACATGATGGGATGAAGAATCTCACTATGACTGATTGGGTAGATGCCAATATCCATAAGTTGGGAAAGCCATGGAACACTGTGCAGGAATTTAAGAACGATCCTGACAAACTTATTTTCTGCCCTAGAAAGGGCATCGACCCTCGAGTAGCTAAGGGCTCTGCTGCTTTCTTGACTGAGATTTTACTTTTAAATTGTAAATCTCCACTGTTGGGACAAGGGGACAGGACTGAGCTTTCTTGCTCATTTTGATCTCTGCACCTTATTCTTGCTGGAGTTCAACGAGCTCCTGTCAATATGGGCAGACCAGCTCAGCTTCTGCGTTAGACAGACCCCCAGATACATGAATTGCTGGACTTGCTCCAGGGGGGCAGGCCCCAGACCAGGATATTCGCCTTTCCTCATTTGTAGGGTCGAAAAACCATAAATTTGTTTTTTTTATGTTAAGTTCATGACCCCTATAGCTGCAAGAAGTTTAAAAAGCGATTGACGATCACCTGCAGACCACATGGTGTTTTGGAGATTAAAAGTGTATCGTCTGTGAAAAGCAGCGTGGAAATGTTATAAGGGCCCATTTTAGGTGTGTCATTACCAGGGAAGTCAAGAATCTTTACTAGATCACTTGCATAGAGAGTAAAGAGTGTAGGTGCCAGGACACAGCCCTGGTGGGCACCAGTCTTAATTTCAAAATGTTCTGTGAACTTGCCTTTACTCCCATTTTTTTGTTTAAATGTCTTTATTCGTTTTTTGTAAAACAAAGGACATTCCACATACAAGTACAATAGCCTTATGCAATCTGAGTTACATTGCCGCTTCAGCAGCTGGTCGGTATGTGGATAGCACGCATCTATAATCGTGACGTGCCGTGGGTTGATGAGGCGGTGATATCACGTTTAGTGCTATGTGTGCGCGGCGACCAAGCAGGATTGTATCCATTAATGATCTCGGTGCAATGTAACGGTGCATATGGGGGAGGAGGTTAACAGGGAGATGAACTGTGGGAACTTGCCCAGTTGTATACCCTAGCGATTCAATCCCAGTATCTTGCCCATTACCATTACACTGCCGGCCAGCGTCCTACCCATGCATGATGTGCACGGAATATTAAGCGAGGGGTAACTGGGTGATGAGGGCACAAGTTTGCGCATTGGGTGTGGAGACTAGTTGTTGACATCTATGGAGCTCCATCCCCAACTGTCTCAGGTGTCCTGCTACTCTCTGAACATGAGGATCGGGGCACCTACTGGAGTTTCTGAAAATCTAGAAGCATGATATCACATGCGGACAGGAAACGACCTTAACAACGCGGTCAAAACACCGCAGTACATTTAGATCGCTGCTTTTACAACGCAAGTCGTTAGTGCGGACACCAGGGGAGTTCTAGTAACCCCAGGGCATCCTCTCGCCTCAGCACCAGACTCTCCGCCTGTGCCCAATTTGTGAAGGAGCAATACCATACTTCCCATAATGGGGGTTCAGGACTTTTCCACCATTTGGTGATCAGACTCTTAGCTGTGATCAGGCCTAAATCTATGAAGCGTGATGTCGCCTTATGCTTTTTGGATCTGCAGAATAGTCCCAGGATGCATACTTCCCATGTGTTTCCTACTATGCGCTCAGTGGAGTCTGAGAGGTGAGTGGTGATCGCCAGCCAGTAGGCGGCTAGGGCAGTGCAGCCCCATAGCATGTGGATAAGGTCTGCATTCACCAACTGGCAGCGGAGGCACTTTGCATCAGTATGGTGAAAATATCTGTTTATGTTCTCCGGTGTAAGATATGCCCTGTGTATTATGTAGAGCTGTATGAGGTGATTCTGGGTATGAAAACAGGTCCTATCAAGATGCTTTCCCAGTCTTTGTCGGTGCTGGGACAGTGGAGGATGCCAGCCCATTGACCTCTGAGTGAAGTCAATCGGTGTGCATACACAAAGAATCTGCAAGCCGCCTGACAAGATGCGTCTCCGCACTCATAGTGTGGATGTATTGGATAGTGTGGTGCGTTGCAAGTTCCTGCGATACATCACCCCATCGCACTCTCAGCCCTGCAAGCAGAGAGGTGTATAACAGAAACTGTCCCTGCGGTAGTCCGTCTTCTGACACTAGCACGTTAAATGGAGTCAGTTGTCCATCATTATAGAGATCGCCTAATGTCTGCAGTCCCACTTCTTCCAAAGTGAGGAGGTCAGATCTCGGGATGCTGTTTTGGCCACTCGGCGTGCCGAAGATGGGTAGAGCAGGTGCATACGGGACATAGTCTCTAGTAGGAGAAAAGCACGTTTAAAGCATCTATTGGCCACTGCCAGCATCAGCTGCCTGGGTGTCTTGTCCCGGCTCCCGGGGTGAAACAAGTATAGGATGGACGAGCACAACCAGGCCTGATGGTGCGCGGCTGTGTCTTCCAGTTGCTTCCCGTTTACCCATCTGGCCACCCATTCGAGTTGTGCTTCCAGATAGTAATGTTCCATGTGGGGAACCGCAAGGCTTCCCCGATCCACTGGCAAGTATAGTTTAGAGAGCACGACACGGCAACAAGTGCCTTTCCAGATGAAATCTCGCATTGTGCACTCAAAGGTGCGAAATGCAGGGGGGCGAATGGAGAGTGGCAGATTCACAAAGGAATATAGGACTCTGGGGAGCACCACCATTTTCAGTAGGGCAATGCGGCCCATAAACTTCAGAGGTAGACTCCGCCAGAAGGACATCTGTGATCTTATAGCAGATATCGAGTGCGTGACATTACTATCAAGTAGGTCATCCTGCTGGTGGTAGATCCTGACTCCCAGATAGCGGAAGACAGCGGTATGCCATTGAATGTTTTGACCAGTGATGGTTAGTTTAGGGTCTGCGGAGGACGGATCAAACAGGTACAAGCATGACTTTGCCCAGTTGACCCGAATTCCAGATAGAGATGCAAAGTTGGCAAGCATTTTAGCGATATCGTCCCAGGGCGCCCTAATATCCCTGACATAGAGAAGGAGGTCATCCGCATAAAGCGAGACTGAGTGTGTCCCATCGCCAAGCGGTATCCCCCATGTTGCTCTTCCACATCGGAGGGCCGGTGCCAGTGATTCCATTGCTAGAGAGAACAGGAGTGGGGATAGGGGGCATCCCTGCCTGGTACCGCGTCCGATGGTTACTGCACTAGACAAGTAGGGGCCTGTATTCACTCTCGCCAGGGGAAGGGTGTATAAGAGTTTTATCAGGCTAAGATAACGATTGCCTAGGCCACATCTGAAGAGGACAGCAAAAAGATAACCCCACTCCAGCGTATCAAACGCCTTCTCCAAGTCGAGGAGCATGCACCCCAAATTTGTCCACTGTTCTGCTGAATATCTGGCCACGCGAAAGAAGCAGCACAAATTTAGGGATGTGCTGCGGGATGGAACAAACCCATTTTGGTCGGCATGGACCAATGCAGGGACCAGGTGCTCTGCCAGTATTTTGGCCAGGATTTTAAAGTCGGTATTAAGGAGTGCCAGTGGGCGGCAGGAGCCCAGCAGCTCCGGATCTCGGTCTGATTTCGGCAAGGAGACTCATTGGGATTCCCGTAACGATGGCAGTAGCCTTGACGTCTCTTGTGAAGCTCATAAAGGGCTAACAAGTGGGGGGCCAGTTCTGTGGCATATGCCTTACAGTATTCCGCTGGCAGGCCAGTCAGACCAGGGGCTTTCCCGGTGGCCAGTGCTCTGATGTCTTCCTGAAATTCAAAGAGTGTGATCGGTTCGTCAAGTTCCGTTGCTGCGGTGTGATAATGGGTAGGAGGAGAGGGCATAGAAACTCCTCTAGCCTGCACGGGTCTGCGACAACAAGCGAGCTGTACAGTGTTGTGTAGTGTTTAATGAATTTGGCATGAATTTACTGTTGGGTGTGTAGCAGATGACCGAGTCCCAAGCGTAACTGGCCGATGCGGCTATTTCTGTCTAATCAGCCATGCCTGCAAGCGACCGACTCGGTCCGCAGAGGCATGAGTTCAAGCAGAGTTGGCGGCGTCATTGAGGCATCGAAGCATTTCCAATAACTCAGCGTGCTTGCGTTTCGCCTCTGCTAAGCGCTGTGCGCCTATGGAATCAGACATCGCAGATGATCCAGCCGGAGGAGCGATTGCTTGAGATGTGTCACATCACTATCTAGTTGCCTATGGATGCCCCAGCTAAGGCCCAGGCAGTAACCACGGATTACCGCTTTGTGGGCCTCCCATTCCGATCCAGCATCTGTTCCCGATCCTTTATTGGTGTCAAAGAAGGTACGTATGGCTTCGCTCAGGGCTGTGCAATAGGGCGGGTCTTCCATGGTTGCCAGCTGAAGGCACCATAAACGCGCGGCTTGGCCGACTCCCGGCCACTTGAGCTGAAGGAGGTGGGGGTTCTGATCCGAGTGTGTGCATCCCAGGTAGTCTGTGTGGTGGCACCCTGGAAGCAATGCCGCTGAGCCTACAAACCGATCAATGCCGACATGTAGATCATGTGGCGGGGAGTAAAAGGAGTAGATTTTGGTCCCGGGGTGTTGTGCACACCAGATATCCGTTAGGTGCCAGTGATTTAGCCAGTCGCCTAGTGACTTAGCGTTAGATGTTGCTGTTGTGTGCGAAAGGAAAGGGAAGGATCTATCCAACGCGGTGTCGAGTACTGCGTTGAAGTCCCCTCCTATTAGCCAGGGAAGGGAGCTCCAATGCACCAGTACACCTGATAGGGAGTGCCAGTAGGATGACTGCTCAGTGTTAGGGGCATATACCACCCGAGTATTATGTGCCTTCCATCTAAGCGGCCGCGTACAAAGACGTTGCGCCTATCTGCGTCCGTCAGTGATTCTTCAACATGGAGTGGGGTTCCTGGTCTCACCCAGATCAGTACCCCTGTAGCATGTGAAGAGTATCCTGTGGCATACACCTGCCCACGCCACCTGTGTCGGAGACAGTGAGTCTCTGGTAATGTGAGGTGTGTTTTTTCTGTAGTAGCGCTATGTGGGTTGATTGGTGTTTAAGATAGGCATAAATGTCATAGCGGCGGGATGGGGTATGCATTCCCCTCACATTCCAAGAGATTATGTTAATGGGCGACATGATTCATGGGGATGAGCATAGGCATGCGCGTGGCACGCGTCTGGAAAGGGAAGAGATATTGACCAGGGGATGCAGGCAGAGCTGGTATTGCTTAGGCAAAGGTGGTGTCGTGTTGCAATTCTCGAAGCGAGGGCTGGAGAGAAGAGGAATAGGGAGGAGAGGGGGTGAAGGTAGAAGGTGGGAAAGCAGGACAGGGGCTAATTGTGTCAGAGCAGAGGGACAACATGTATCCGCCCAAACTGTGGGGTAAACGTCCCACTACAACAAACGGCTGATTTTGCCGAAGTACTAGTTGGTGTTGTGCTTCAGAGGTGTTGGGGGTGTCCTGTGCTTGCTTGCGGTGCAAGCCCCATAGTATTGTGTTCCTGAGCTCACAAGGCTTTGTGTCAGGTGTGTGGATGGGACGGGGGAGCGATGCCAGAATATCTGCAGGTCGCCACGGGGAATTCCAGAGTGGATCTGGCGTGACGGGTCATCATAGGTTGCAGGGAGGTGTGCTGTGCAGTGTAATGTGGTGTATGGTAGGTGATAGAGTCAATATCTTAGAACAGTTCATCTGACGTTTGAGGCGTGATGCAAGGGAGCAGCCCCACTTCCTCACCAGTGGGCTAGACTATCGAGGAGTTGTCTTCACTGGGGGAATGATCAGGAGAGGTGTCCAGTTCTTTTTCGGAGCCATGGGTGCTCAGCGTTGTCGCAGCTTGTAGTGCCTCCCTGCGTTCTTGGATTACTTGCTCCAGGTTTGGTACAGCTCAGGGCTGGGAGGGCCGTGTGGATTTGACGCGTTGATGCTTCCTCCCGCAGACTCTCTTGTGGGGGTGCGCGGGTTGCGTATTTTCATCATGCCTTGGGGACACTCCTTGATGATCAGTGGACTCCAGCCATGCCCAGGTCTCTTCTGCATCATCTAAGAAGTGCGTGGTGCCACCAGCCGTGACGCGGAGGCGAGCTGAGAAGAGGAGGGAATCCAGTTCGCGCAATCGCCTTTTCACTTCTACGAAGGACCCCCTTTCCTCTGCACTCCCATGGCATAGTCAGGGAAGAAAAGGACAGCGATATTGTCAACCCACACTTCTGCGAGCTTGCGGACCCCACGCAGCACTGTGTCGCGATCCTTGAAGTTGAGGAGGCGAAAGAAGAAGGGTCTAGGCCTCGTCCCAGGCAGTGGACCATCGCTGGGACAGAATGCGCCCTCTCAACTGCGAAAAAGGGGGAAAGTGACCCCGACGGGAGCAGGGTTTGTAGCCAGTGTTCGGTGTGTCCTACTGCGTCAGATCCTTCCGCACTTTTAGGCAGACCAATGACTTGAATGTTATTTCTGTGGGAGAGGCCCTCCGCATCTTCAGCCTGGCGCTCTAGGAGGTGGACATGTATAGACAGGTCTCGTACCATGACGGTTATGTTTGCGACAGCGGGGCGGACCTCCGCAAGCGAGTTCCATGCCTCACACTCTGTCCGCGAGCTTGTGGTGAATATCATGTAGCAAGGTGAAGTCCACAGTGATTTTTATCTATGCGGTCTTCAAGTGAGGTGCAGGTTTGGGCTAAGGAGGAACCCAGTCTCTCAACAGCGTTGAGCACTGAGTCTAGTTTGGTGTTTAGTACCAGAGACAAAACCGCGTCTGGTACTATGGGTGCATGGCCATGGTGTCTGGTTGCAAAGGGGCTGATGTCGCCCTACATGGTTGCCGTCCCATTGCTTGGTGGCGTGCTCCAATGTTTGCTGTGGGGAGCGGCGGATGTAATTTGTGACCTGGTGGGACCAGACCTGGAGCAACCCGAAGTTTTAACAAATCATCAGCAAGGCTGTCAGGCACTCATGAGATCACCTCCCAGCAGTGTGCGGGTTCACAGCTGCGACTTTCAGTACCACACCCGCACTAATTCGCCATCCTGTGCTCCAGCGCTGCAGATGGTGACGACCCTCTGTAGACCTAAACCCGATACGGTCTCCTTGCCCAGAGCGTCCTGTGTGGTGTAGTCATGCGCCCTGCGGGGGGGGGGAGAAGGATGTATCCCTGAGTCTGTGCCTGATTGTGTGCCAGGCAGGTGAAGGGATCAAGACCAGCAGCGGGTACACATCAGGGAGGGGGCTTACAGTGGAGGGCATCCGCCAACTTTTTTAGGCTCTCCTGCAGTGCTGTCCGGGCGGGCACAAGGCTCAGTAACCAGATTCCCCAGGTGGAGCGGGTCTAGGCCCGATACGGCCCCCGGACCCAGCAAGCCTCCCGCGCATCTCACCTGAGTCATTAAGCAGGCTCTTGAGGGTCAGGTGCAGAGATTGGGGCAGGCGACAGGGCTACACCAGGAAGGGAGACTGCAAGAGAAGGCACCCGTCGCTGTGTCACACAGTCTCTACAGTGCCTGCAGAGCAGGCCGGGTGTGCACAAGGTGCTCCAGCAGAGTCCCAGGATGATGTGGGCCTAGGCCCGGCACGGCCCATAAGCCCAACAGCCTCCCCCAGCCCCATAACTCTCAATCTGGATTTCCAAGCGCGGGGAGGGGGGGTGGCTCGCCACCAGAGTTGTCTCAGCATTGATCTGTGCGTTGGGGGAATTCGGCGCCCCACGTGGTACCTGGTGTCTTGCGATCTCCTTCATGCACGGCACCGCTGCCGAGGGGCTGCCCAAGCCCAGTCTCAGTCCAAGGCCACCAGGACGGGACAATCGTCTGGCCTGCGAATGTTTCCCCTACAGTGGCACAGCTCAGGCACTGCCCGTGCAGGTTGGTCAGCCCCGTATGTAGGCAAAGCAGGGCCGCCCCCGGAGGCAGCACGGTCCCAGGCCTTATTGCAGAACATGCATCTGAAGGCCCACCGCTGCAGGGCTGATGTCTTAGCGGGAGCAGCAGGGCATCGGCCTTACGCCACCTGCACTAAAGACCACCAATCCTGTTTCGTTGCCCGGTGGTGCTGCAACTCAGCTTGTTCGCAGCCCCGGACGAACTGTACTGTCAGCTGTGCCCTGAACCTTAATTGGGGCTCAGGATGGCAGTGTGACAAAAGTAATGTAATCGGATTATGGGGCCTAGACACAGAGCCCTCTCAAGACGCGTCCGCCATGTTAGCTGGTTGGCCACGCCCCCCCAGCTTGGCTTTACTCCCATACCCAACATGAGAAATATTAGAGGCATGCAGTTTGATTTAGATGGACAAATGGTTAGCAGGGACACCCATCTGCTTCAGGACTCTAGGGATAGAATCAAAGGCTGATGTTAGGTCGACAAAGACTGCATGTAAGTGGCCCTTGTCTAGTAAATACTGCAAAAATATAAGATTTTGGTCTACTGTGCTAACTCTCTTCCTAACTCCTGCCTGCATGTCTGAGAGGATGGTATTCTCATCAACCCACTCTGTCAGTTTCCCTAAAATAAGACGTGATAATAATTTCTAGGAGGCATCAATAAGGCTTATTGGCCTGTAATTCCCTGGGTCATCTTTGCTGCCCTTTTTGAATATCTGGACAATCTCAGCAGACTGCCAAGAGCCTGGGGTCAGGCCGTTTTCCAGACTAGAGCGAAAATTCAACTAAAAGTAGCAGGCCAAATAAAAGATTCTGAATGGAAAAAATCCCCAGGAATGGAGTCTGGCTGGGAGCTTTATGTAAGGGAGTCATCTTTATTGTCTCTAGGATGGCTTTGAGTTGGAGGGTCAGCGGGTGGTTTCTCTTACTGAAGAGTTAAAAGAATCTTCAGTACCTCTGGTCACAATGTAAGCTTGGCTTCTTAAACCTTCTAAAAGTGTTCCACCCAGGTCTCTGGTTGTAAGATATAGTCTACACGACTAACAGCATTGCAGCTACCATGGGCCACTATACCCCAAAATGCCTTGCTGTCCCCTTTCCTAGCCCCTGTTACCAGGCCCTCACATACCCTGTGTCACATGTGGATCTAGCCTGTAGCTAGGCGTCGTTGCAATTTTTCCTGGCCCAGTGAATGTCAATACTGTCCCCCGCATTTAACGTCTGAATAAGGAGGATCTTCGCTTCTTACAATGGCTATCGAACCACGAGCAGCGGGAATGTGATTGGTAGTTTTACTAACATCCTTGCAGAAAAGATCTTGGAGACATAAATACAGTTTTTCATGCAAGTAAAGTGCAGACATAAGATCAGGTCCTCGCTATTTACTAGGGCTCAGCAACTCCATTATGTCAGCAACCTGGCTGTAGATTGAGGCCGGCACATTTGGTTCCTTGCAAACAGATTCTCATTTTAGGACCCAATACGGTTCTTTAGTAACAGATGCTTAATGGTGTGTGCATATCTACTATCAGAGGTGGTCCTGCCATTACATGCTCTAAGGCCGTAGTGTAGCGATAGACTCATTAACTGATTGGCGGCCACTGTACATCTTTTTATGGGTTCCAGGTCCAACTGAGGGACACCCAAGGTTCTATCCTCCTCTTCAGTTATAGTAAGGGGGCTGGTACCAAAAGGTTCAAATGTTACATTAAAATCGCCAGTGATTATAACCTATGTGCTATGTGAGAGACAGTCTATGGCATCATCAAAGGAGCGAAGGGTTCTAGATAACTTGTTCACCCCACTAGACCTACTGTAAACATTGAAAATGTGCTAAGAGGACCCACCCTTAGAGAGAAGTAGAACCAAGATATCCAAGGAGTTGAAATCAAGTCTGGTGATTGTTCAAGCTAGCGAATTCTTGATCCACACTATTAAACCACCAGCTGGTTGGCTCCCACTCAGGGAAGTAGTTGGACAAAACAAAGTTGTGAACCCAGATCTATAGACTAGTTCTATGCACCAAGTTTCCTGTAGCATAAATAGATCAAATGAGTCCACAAAAGTCCCCCAGTACGGATCGGGCAATTTGGAGTTTAGGCCAGCAATGTTCCATGATAATATATTCCAGGATTCAGATTGTGGGCTTGGAATAGGGACCAGTCAGAACTGCCCTCTGGGGGAAGTGGTTATCAGACCTCAGATGGAATGGTGCCCTTAAGCTGGAGTGGAGTCGGATCATTCTCAACCTTGACCGTGGGAGCTTTAAGATTCAAGCAAATGTTAGAAGGGACAGGAATTGGAAAGCGTACCTCCAGGGCAATGAGGTTATCTTCAATACCACGAGAGATCATGGTGAGCTTCACAGTGTCTAGCCCATCCTGCAGGGAAGGGGTGCTTTTCACACCAACAATGTCCTGTCATATAACAGAAGGGCACTTCCTCACATTGCGTAGTCAGTGGGTTACTTTGTTAGTCAAAGATTCTTGATTTTCTCTTGCCTCCTCTGACAGACTTGGGACATTGTGCATGTAGATGGTACTGCAGCTCTCTGGTTTGCGCAACCCTAAAGAGGAAAGAAGTGAGCTGGAGGTGGTAAAACAATAATTACAGACTGATGCTGAATTCATTGGTCCAGGTCCCATACTTGCCGATATGCAAGGAAGGCCAAATTCTAAGTAGTCGGATGAGGGCAAATCTCCCACATTGCTGAGGGAAGAAGAGAAGAAGGGTTGTAGGGCCTATCTGCCATATCCGAGCCTTCCATCCTCTTCCCTGGCCATTAGCAGGTGCTATGTGTACTGGAGATCTGAGGCATATAAGTGTGCCATCCAAAAAGGGGCTGCTTGGAGATTTGCACAAGTTCATGGGCCATACATTCCTTACCTGTTGTTAAGAGGTTGCTCACTGGCAGTTGGAAAGGTAAAGGTGAGGTAGCCCTTTGTAGATTGATTAACAAGCTTATCTGTGTTTCCAGGTTGTTTACCTCTGACTTGAGGTATGATTACGCTAAATTGCACACCTAATGTTCCCTACTAAGTATAGCGTAAGCGATCGATCTTTTATTTACCTACTAAAAGTGGTTGAGGGGAGGAAACAACTCAGACAGATATCAGCAAAGTCGCCATGCCTGAAAAGACCACCAACTCCAAATTGCAGTTTGATTATTTATTATAAGGCCAAAAACAATTGGATGTAAATACATCTCAATAGCAAAGTATAGAGGTACAAAAAATTAATACAGAGCCAAGTTTACGAATATAAGTAATTCGGCCCAAAAGACAGATGATTATAAATTCCAAAATCACAACGCAACACAGAATAGATGCGATATTCAGTTCTCGGCTCATTGAAAGAAATCAAAATCTTTCCCTACACTGCTCTACATGACGGCCCTTCCTGTCTCTCTTCTATCATTCCCCAACGGTGTCAGCACGTGTTGACTTCCTAAGAAGTACTCACGTCAAATGGGTCGTTTTAGCTTATGGCTACGGAGCTTGCTCTAAGATGCTCCTTCTCCTCCGAAAGCTAGCAGAAGTCTAGTCTCGCTGTCCCTGCGCATCATACAAAAGATGGGATTCAACCCACAATACGTCATTCTTCTTAAAACTTTCCATTGCACCTCTATGCAGTAGCTTAGCTTTTTTTTTATAACACAAATTTAATTAATGATATCTTCTTTCCAGTGGCCTTGGCTTTCAGACAGACCAGATACGCAAGGCATCCTCCCTTCTTGGTTCTCAGCCATCTTCAAAGACATTCCGGGTCTCTCCTTAACTCTGAAAATAACGATGTGTATTCTTGCACCTGCAGTAGGATGAGAGCATTCTAATTTCGAACACAACAACATTTAATTATTTATTTCTCAAGAGCAAGGAGAATCGAAACTCATGTCTTTGGGCCTATAATTCAGGCAACTTAAACTAACCACAATTACGGTGTATAGACATAATATCATCCTGCACATTATGCATGAAGGAATCGTAATACATACAAAGTTCTACTTAAATGCATTCACTAGTTTTCAACATTAAATGATTCAAATAAATGTTTCTTAATAGTCGTAAAACACTGCAAACAATACGAATACATGAGAGTGCGTTTAAACCATGAGTATAGTGCACTCATACAAAATAGAGGGCTATCAGCGCTCTATCAGTTCCCCCTCTTATGACTAGTGTCATAACACCAACTTTCTATTCTTCTGTAGTTTTTCTCCTTGTAGAAGAGACCGACCTAAACAGAAGTTGTAGCTTGCCGTCCCTGTCTGAATCGTTCTAACCCCTTAAGGTGCTGGTAATGACTGTCCTGCAGTCGTTCAAGTTGGTGCTCTCGCTTTCTCGAAACAGTCTCCTGATGTCGTGCCCTTTGCCATTTGTAAACCTTGATGGCTCCTAGTAGGACAATTATACAAATGACAGCTATTATAATAGGCTTCAAGATATATCCCATTATTCCTTGTCCCAAACTTCCAAACCAACTGCCTATCTTGCCAAATCCTTTCCCCACTTGTTCCCAGAGTCCTTCGGCAGCCATCTCCCGTAACTCTTGGTGTATATCTGAAATATTGTTAATATATTTCCTTATATCCCGACTGTTGTCAGGAATATAAGTACAGCACTGTTGAACTTTCAATAATTTGCAGACTTCTCCGGCTTTTGCTAGCAGCACATCTAGGGCAAGACGGTTTTGCAAAACCATAGCCCTTATCGAAACCATCTACCCATCTACAAGTAATAAAATCTGAGCTGTATTTATTGAGAGCGTATCCACTAATGTTGCCAGCTTTCTGATTTTCAAATCATTCAGAATCACACCCATACTCGGTATCATAGCCCCAAATATGTCTCCAATCACTTCTCCTGCACTCACACTACGTTTTCCTCTATGAGGTCTTTTGCTTTCTAGGGGCCATAAATCATTCACATGAAAAATCTTGGGAAATACCACAGCCAAATAACAAGTGCCATACCAATTTTTGGGCAACTTCACATAGGCATTCTTTCCACACACAAAATAAACATTGGGCACTATTGTTAATTTGTCCAATAATGCTTTTCTAATTGATTCTTCGATCAAGAAGACGTGCTCACAATCACTTTCACCCACAAATATCTTATCGTAGTATGTGGTCGGGTGTCTAATACACAACTTCCCCTTCTGCTGGAAATCTAATGCTATGGGTCCAAAACTCCCCTTTGCTTTATGGTCTAATTCTTCTTTAGTCCATGGGGTAACCTTGTGCTTTGGATCTGGTCTAAATAGAGTCTGTCTATGCCGATCTTCTATCTGATCTATAAATTTCTTTTCAATGTCAGTTAACATACAGGTTAAATTGTGTCTATGGGCATAGGACGTATCTAAAGTAATGGTAGGTACAAAATACTTTGACATTCGCTCTACTTCCTGATAATAATCATATTTATTCATGTATGTAAGAACTGGGACTTCCGAGAGTACCACATCAAAATTTGAGAAATAATACTCGAAGTGTGCCTTGCTATAAAACATGCTCAACAACACACTACATGTAATGCCATAGGTCAAAGGCAAATGATGGTATCGAATGCCTTCTTCTACTGAGGCTGGTAATTGCATACACACATAGCAATCGTTCGCTTCCATGGTATCCACATACTCATACAATAATCGAGCATACGCATTCAAAGTGAAATCACCCTTTGACAAATCAACATGTAATCTACGACTGGTTTCCTTAATCATTTCTAGATCCCTTGCGGATGCATCCTCATCTATCTCAGAGATTGGTATAGTGAGTGTTGCCTGTACCCTATTCTGTCCTACATCCTGAGATCCAACTAGAGATGTAACGATCACCACAGTTATATCAATAAGCACCACTACAATGAGGGTGCCAATGATGCACTTCTGTTTGCGTGTTGATTTTTCGGATACCATGGTTTCTACTGATCCGTTCCGAAGCACAAAAGGGAAAACACAGTATCTCTCTGTTTTCTTTGTTTTAACAATGTCTTTCTCACTTCTTTCCTCCCATGCAATTAATGTCAAAGTTCATTCCATTGATACTAAACCTATTGAAGAGATGTAGTCAGCCCTATTCCTCACTCCATCATCTACTAGAAAGTTCCTAATTTTAAATCTTCTTAAACTGGGGTCTAAGTTATCTTCTTTCTAAGGCCTAATGCTTTCTTTGGTTATAATTCAAGCTTCATCGTTAATGATATTTGATCCAAGTATTTCGAGGACAAGTTGCAGAATCTCCGCACGAATTTCTCCTAATTCTTGCGCGGTGAGCTGTCGGCCAAATGAAGGGAAGACAACCTGATTGAGGATCAGGTAACGCAATCCACTCAGCCTTGGAGGATTTGGAACTTGCAGAGTTAGTGTTCCAAACGCTTCTACGCCTGGGACCAGCAACTGTATTTCAATCGAGAGGGTGTCCCCTCCGTAGCTCACCGTACCAGCTCCCAACCTCCCGGACTTCGCTGGGCTCTGCATCTGCAGCCAGGTACGTCCACTCAGTGGATGCGTATCTTCGAGACGCTATTCTTTCTCTTCTGGAGCGTCTCAGACCATCCGGTTTCTCTTCAGCGTCACTTTGATCTGATTCAGATGTTTCAGGAATCGGAGCGAGATTTTTCTCAGATGCAAGCCTTATATTCAGCCTTTCTTTTCTTGCTGGCCACTTTTCCGCTCTGGCATCTGCTCTCCTCTCTTCCTCTTGATCTGATCCTTCTGCAATAGACTGCTCACCTTGATCTGGTGCAAAGTTCACACCTGCAATATCATCTATTTCAGGATCTGGGCTCAATTCAGGAGCACTCAGCTCTCGTCTCTCATGCTCACTTGGCTGTTCCGTTTCATCTGAAACTCTTACAGCTGGGCCTGTGCCTTCATCGTTGTCTGTGGCAGGTCCACACACGCTTCTCGGAACCAGGGGACTCTCTTCCTCCGCAGGCGCTTGAACTCGGCGAGTGTGGGAAGGGTGTATCCAGTTCGACAATCCTCCACACTTCACAGCGGTACTTGTGACCAATATCACCTGATATGGTCCTCGCCAGCGAGCATCAAGACAACTCTTCCTCACGTGCTTGCGAACTAGTACCAAATCACCTGGATTAAGATCATGCAGCAGGTCTCTCGAGGTGGATGCAGTCGCAGCCTCAACCTGGTGGGATACAGAAGTAACCACATCAGCCAGTCCCTTACAATAATCCAACACTAAATCATCAGTGATGTTTATCAATGCTGTAGCTGGCACCATAGGCAAACGCATAGCTCTTCCGATCAAAATTTCGTGGGGAGAAAGCCCTGTTCTCCTATAAGGGGTGCTACGCAGACTCATGAGCACCAGAGGCAGCGCATCTGGCCATTTCAATGAAGTTGACGAACACACCTTTGCTACTCTTGACTTGATCGTGCCATTAACCTGCTCTACAAGACCTGAAGCCTCCGGCCTGTAGCTACAATGCAGTCTCTGATCAATGTTCGAAGCAGAGCACAACAATTTTATGATTTCACTGTGGAAATGAGTTCCTCTATCTGTCTCCACTGATGTCGGAAATCCATATCTCGGGATCAATTCTCTTAACAACAACTTGGCTACTGTGAGACTGTCACATCGTCTAGTTGGATATGCTTCCACCCAACGCGAAAAGATACACACCACCACCAAAGCGTATCTCAACCTATTGCACCTCGGCATTTCAATGAAATCCAATTGTATCCTATTGAAGAGACCTCCAGATCTTCCAATGTGACTCAGTGCAACCACAGTTCTCTTTCCAACATTCATTTGTTGACAAGTAACACACCTGTGACATACCGCTTCAGCCCACACACGAAAGCGTGGATTAAACCACGTCTGCCTAAACACTCGCACTATAGCATCTCTTCCCAGATGAACTGCTCCGTGGATTTGCCTTGCCATTGGGCTCAGTAGACAATTGGGTAATACTGCTCTCTCATCTGTGGACACCCAAATGCCATTGTCTCTTTTTGTGCAACCTGCTCTGACCCATGAAGCAGCTTCCTCTTCTGGGACTTCATCCTGCAACCGTTTCACCTCATCCCAAGTATCGGCTATAGCTAACATCATGCTGAGCTCGGTCTCTTCTGTGCTCTCATCTATATATTCTCCATTGAAAATACAAGCATGTTCAGCGCAAAATCGTGCTACTTCATCTGCATAATTGTTGCCCTTAGTGACAAAGTCTTCTCCTTTTCCATGAGCTGCACATTTAACAACTGCTATCTCTTTGGGCTTCTGCAAAGCTTCCAATAGTTGGCGCACATACTCGCCTTTACGTATAGGTGACCCTGAGGACGTTAGAAACCCCCTCTGTGACCATAACTGCCCAAAGTCATGAACTACACCAAATCCGTATTGACTGTCAGTATTCACAGTCCCTCGAATATCAGCTGCAATGATACAGGCACTTGTCAAAGCAACAATTTCGGCCACCTGAGCAGAGAATACTCTATTTAAACAGGCAGCTTCCACTACTCCCATGATGGGGCACACAGCAAACGCTGCTCTCAAATACCCTTCATTGTCTCTTAAACATGAACCATCAACAAAAAGGATCAAATCAGATTGGGGCAAAGGTTCATCGACAATGTCAGGTCTGGGTTTGGTAGATAGGTCAGTAACATCTAGGCAGTCATGCTCTTCACAATCCTCATCTCCCTCCTCTTCTGGAACAGGTAACAATGTAGCAGGGTTCAGGGTGGTACAACGTCTCAGGGTAACATTTTCAGCGGCCAAGATAACCTGCTCATACTTGGTAAGTCTGTTGTTGGTCAGATACTGTGTTTTTGTTCTCTTCATCAACAATTCTACTGAATGGGGCACATAAACAATGAGTGGATAACCCATCACTATGCTTTCACATCTTTCAATGCTGACACCGGTTGCAGCAGCGGATTTCAGTCATCCGGGCAACGCAGAAGCTACAGGATCTAATGTAGCTGAGAAGTAAGCTACTGGTCTACAGGCACCCCAATGTGTCTGTACAAGGACTGCTAATGCACATCCCTCCTTTTCACAGCAAAAGAGCGAAAACGCTTTGTTATAATCCGGCATTCCGAGAGCTGGAGCACGACAGATACTTTCCTTCAGCTCACGGAAGGCTTTCAAGTACTCGTCATCCCATGGTACCGGATCACTAACATCCTTTCGAGTCAGTTTCAACAAAGGCTTTGCTTGCAAGGAAAAATTAGGGATCCACTGTCGACAATAGCCGACCATTCCCAAAAACATGCAGACTTCTTTTTGTGTTTTCGGAGTTCCCATTTGCAGAATCGTCTCTATGCGATCTGGGGACACCCTTCGTTTTCCTTTCTCAATCCGGTGACCTAGATACTGAACTTCAGACAAACAATACTGCAATTTGTTTGGAGACACTTTGTGTCCATTCTCTGCCAAATGATTCAGCAACGCCACAGTGTCAATCCTGCAAGCATCCTCAGTCTCTGAGGCGACCAAAAGGTCGTCTATGTATTGCACTAAGGCTGAGTTTTGGGGCATCACCAGTCCTTCAAGATTCTTTTTCAGACTTTGACTAAAATGGAGGGGCTTTCTGTATACCCCTGAGGAATTCTTTCCCATGTTAACACACGATTGTCCATCCTAAACGCAAATAAAAACTGACTTTCTTCATGCAATGGTATGGAGAAAAATGCATGACACAAATCTATCACTGTAAACCATTCTGCTTTGCATGGTATCTGGAATAGAATAATAGCTGGATTCGGTACCACAGGACAACATGGGATCACAATTTCATTAACCCGATGCAGATCCTGCACTATTCTGTACTTGCCACTTGGCTTCTGCAGTCCCATGATAGGTGAGTTGCAGGGACTTCCTCTTATCTCCTTAAGAATACCTTGGGCAATCATAGTCTCAATCACAGGTCTTATTCCGGCCACAGTTTCTGGAGTCAATTTATATTGTGGCGTTCATGGGAATTCAGCATTGGGTTTGACCTGTATCTTAACTGGCTCAACCCCTCTCATCAGACCTACATCCTCGCCCGTAAAATCCCACACTTTCGGATCAACTGAGTCTCTCAAGTCATGTGGCAATTCTGCTATTGTGAGCACCACAAACATTGCTGCATACAGACTCATGTTAGCCATTTTAAAATCAGCATCATCATCATATGTTTGCAATTCCACACCTCTCGGAGTGCACAATATAGTACAATTGAGCTTGCACAGAAGGTCTCGTCCCAAAAGACAGACCGGACTTGAATTGCACACTACAAATTGGTGTTTATCACAAAATGGTCCTATTCTCACGGGTAATTCATTTGTCAAGGGATTGGTCATTTTCTGATTACTAACCCCCACTACTTGAATCGATTGTCCCGAAAGAGTTAAATTTGGGACTACTTCAGTTCTCACTGTGGAGCGAGCAGCTCCAGTGTCTAATAAAAAGATAACAGGATATCCATTCACATCTGCATCTACCAACGGCCCACTCTGATCTACTTCTAGGATCGCATCTAAGGTGCATTCCTCGTGCACCCTCCTCTGACACTTGTAAATCTTGATTTTGATCAAATCTATCTCATATCTCAAAATAAGGCATCTGATGGTATAACTGATTATGCATGGGTATCCTAGGAGGTTGAGGTACTTGCACTTGAGGCTCATATCCTTCTCCATACATAGACCTGGGTCTTGTCACAGTATTGACAGTCTCGGACAGCTGTCCCTCTCCTTCCATCTGTATCTGATTTGCTGGATTCGATCTACACTCGCGCTTCCAATGCCCGATTTTGTGACAATAGTGGCAGGCAGTGACCCTTTTCTGTTGGGCCACCCATTCACTTGCACCTGGATCCATTCCTCTTCCTCTACCCTGACCAGGCTGGGTCACCATCTGTTGTCCCATTCCTCTTCCTCCTCCTCTACCTCTACCTATCGCTCCTCCAATCCCTTGCGTCATATCAGCGTTTCTCAACTGCACCAACATCAACTTGTCCTTCAATTTCTTTTGTGTCGACTCCACTTGATCACTGCAATATTTAGCATAACGCAGAATCTCGTCCACCGACTTATTCTGCCAACGTATCAAGTGATGCTGTATCATCAAACTAATATCAGATTTCAGTCCCAACACAAACTTCGAGACAAATTGTCCCATATCTTTCTGTTCAATTGTATACAATCCACTATGCTGCTTAAAAGCTAACAACAATCTTTCGTAATAATCATGTACTGATTCTTTAGAGTCTTGTGTGGTGCAATCAATCTTTAACCAATCAACAATCTGAGGAGCTACCTTCGATTGCAACCATGTAATCACTTGCTCGTATTTTCTCATTACATCAGGTGAAGGACCATGAGTCAATGAATCTCTAGGTGGCTCTGCAGTAGGCCACTCAATGGCAATCTTACATGCCGCCCACAAATCCGCCGGCACTACTATATCAAACAAGGTGTTTAAATCAATCCACAATACTTTCGAAATCTTTACAAACCGATCTATTTGCTTGAACCACTCTGCAGGTTTTTCCCTCAGCCTAGGAAAATCATTCGTAAATGCTGCTAAATCACCGCTGCTCCATGGCACGTGTACATACCCTCCATTCTGTACCTACCTGAGGGGGAAATTTCCTGCAGCTCCCATCCCTCCACCCGGAGGCAGAGTATTTCCTATTCCAGTCTTGAAGCTTTTCTTTTTGGCCCATCTTTCTTTCCATTTGTCTAATTCTTTCCATGCCCGCATCCCTATCACTAGTTCTCTAATTTTTGCTTTTAATCCAATCGTTCGCTTCTCTTCCAAATCCTTATCTGTGTAATTTAATCTGCAAGAACCCTGTATCATCTTGGTTTTTGTCAAATCAACCTCATACCTTTGTGCCAAAAGCAACAATGCATCATAAGCTCGTTTGGCCTTCCTTGTCATGTCCTTTGCTACGAACAGTAGTTCGCTCGAGTCATACGTCTCAATTCTGTTCAGGGGTAGATTACCTTCAATCACCTCGTCTAGTTCTGCCTTTAATCGTACCACATCTAGCATTGGTGCTTTTATTGTACTTTTTAACACTTTCTAAATTTCCTCATTTCTTGTATCTTCCCTGTCACAGCTTTGGGTTCTCTTAGGAACTGCACCCTCTTCTATCTTCGAAGCTGGGCGTCTATCTCTTTCCCAGCTTCGACTTCTCCAATGGTCACCTGCACAAATAACCTGTGGCTCAAACAGTACTCTAGACGCTTCTTGTCTCTTGCTTGCCTCTTCCCTCGGCATCATTGACTCTCTCACTGGTTGAACCCACATTCGAATCTCAGACCTAGAATTCGCTAGAGCTCCTGTCTGTCTTCGTTCTGACCCACTATCCATTCTTGATGGATCAGCTGTAGCTGGCAGTGGAGTACTAGATTCCACTGGCATCCGACTTAAACCTGTCCCACTCATTGCAAGGCTTCCTCCAGACATTGTCTCTTCCACTTCACTTATTTGCTGTTGACTGTCATCGGTTCTTTCTCTAGGAGTATATATCGGAACCACCGGCCCTATTGTGACTGGTACCGACAAAGCATCTGGTAACTGCATGTTTCCTGCAGGTTGTACTGGCTCAGGGTTTGGATACCTCATTCCTCCAGACCCTCCCGGAAGGTGTACCATTGTAATCTTGCCTCTTACTCCTGCCGATTGTTCCTCTGAACCCAGTTGTCCCACACCTAAAAGCTCTTCTGATGGGCGCAACCTCTCTGTCTCTGATCTAGAGTCGCACGGTGGAGGACGTTCCGCTAGCAATCTATCGAGGAAACTGTCATCTGTATCACTGTCCTCCTCTGTCGTCTTTTTCCCTTCAGCCCCCTCTTTTAATGTACGAAATGGGTACAAGCGTTCTCCCTCTATGGTGTCTACTCTCCATCTTTTCAACTGGGCATCCCATCTAGCATCCTGATATGCCTTCATTGCTTTCCTCATTCTTCCTTGTGAAGCCTCTCTCCTTTTGCTAGAGCAGCTCTCATCCATGCATCTAATGCCTCAAATTGTGTGGGTCTAGGGGGAGGTTTCAGTGCATTCATCACCCCCTCAGCTGGGTCAGCACTTCCATACGAAAAGACCCATAACGAGGGAAAGCCAATTCACCCTCTTTCTCTGTAATTTTATGCCAATTCTGAAGCCACACTATAGTATGAAGTCCTACATTCGTTGCCATGTAATGTGCCGGTGTGTCTTCTGGCGGAGCTTCTTCTCCTACCCGAGTCACTACCCCTGTGTCGCCTTTACACAAATCTCGCAAAACCCTAAAGCATCTCATTGTAAAATCGATCAATTGCAAGCCCAAAATACGCTGTTCCACTGCAAACGAACTTCCACCAATCCCAGCACGGCGTTACACCAACCAACCTATCACAGCGCGACGCACCCTGACGTCACTTCACACTCCTTGCAGCAGCTCACCCGCCTTTACAATTTCACCGCAAACTCACTTACACACATTCGTACCACAAGTAACTGTATAACCAAAAGTTATTAAACCAAGTAACTGTTCCTACACAATTACAATAACTTACAGTCACATAAAACAAGTAATTGTCTGTCCCTAAAGATCGATAGAACACTCTCACAAGAAAATTCAGCCGTTGTGACCCCCCGACCTGCGTTGGTCACTCAATCACCATAGTCCACCCCCGGTACCTGAGGCTTTCTACCGCGACCTATTCCTCATTCACACAAAGTTCCCTAACACAAGTGGATCGTCGATAGCGCTTCACAACACCCACATTTAATCAGACAATTACAATACACAACTATCCCGGGATCTTGGACTTCTCTTGAGTCCGCTCACCAAAACTTCCTGCTCCACATGTGTCCGGACCAGTAAACCAAAAACCACATTCACTCAACATACATCCCAACTCCGCAAGACATCACCCACTTACTCATCACCGCAATTTAACACCACAATTCCTTTCATACTCACGCCACCACTGTTTCCGCCGCACCATCAACGTCCGCCGGTCTCCGCCGTCTTCCACTCCACTTCAGGGCTCTTCGACCTTCAACCCTACCCCTGATTACTCCCCTCACCTTAGAGGTAAACCACCTTAGAGGTAAACCATCATCTGCTACCATTTGATTACGCTAAATTGCACACCTAATGTTCCCTACTAAGTATAGCGTAAGCGATCGATCTTTTATTTACCTACTAAAAGTGGTTGAAGGGAGGAAACAACTCAGACAGATATCAGCAAAGTCGTCATGCCTGAAAAGACCACCAACTCCAAATTGCAGTTTGATTATTTATTATAAGGCCAAAAACAATTGGATGTAAATACATCTCAATAGCAAAGTATAGAGGTACAAAAAAATTAATACAGAGCCAAGTTTACGAATATAAGTAATTCGGCCCAAAAGACAGATGATTATAAATTCCAAAATCACAACGCAACACAGAATAGATGCGATATTCAGTTCTCGGCTCATTGAAAGAAATCAAAATCTTTCCCTACACTGCTCTACATGAGGGCCCTTCCTGTCTCTCTTCTATCATTCCCCAATGGTGTCAGCACGTGTTGACTTCCTAAGAAGTACTCACGTCAAATGGCTCGTTTTAGCTTATGGCTACGGAGCTTGCTCTAAGATGCTCCTTCTCCTCCGAAAGCTAGCAGAAGTCTGGTCTCGCTGTCCCTGCGCATCATACAAAAGATGGGATTCAACCCACAATACGTCATTCTTCTTAAAACTTTCCATTGCACCTCTATGCAGTAGCTTAGCTTTTTTTTTATAACACAAATTTAATTAATGATATCTTCTTTCCAGTGGCCTTGGCTTTCAGACAGACCAGATACGCAAGGCATCCTCCCTTCTTGCTTCTCAGCCATCTTCAAAGACATTCCAGGTCTCTCCTTAACTCTGAAAATAACGATGTGTATTCTTGCACCTGCAGTAGGATGAGAGCATTCTAATGTCGAACACAACAACATTTAATTATTTATTTCTCAAGAGCAAGGAGAATCGAAACTCATGTCTTTGGGCCTATAATTCAGGCAACTTAATCTAACCACAATTACGGCGTATAGACATAATATCGTCCTGCACATTATGCATGAAGGATTCGTAATACATACAAAGTTCTACTTAAATGCATTCACTAGTTTTCAACATTAAATGATTCAAATAAATGTTTCTTAATGGTCGTAAAACACGGCAAACAATACGAATACATGAGAGTGCGTTTAAACCATGAGTATAGTGCACTCATACAAAATAGAGGGCTGTCAGCGCTCTATCAGGTACAATGGATTTTATCAGAGTTTGGATAACAATAGGTGTTCCAGTCCCCTTGTTGCCCTGTGTTGAAATAAGGTGCGAAGCCGCTGGTGATTGGTGATGATGAGTGTTTAGGGTGGAGCACAGTTTCCACTTCTTCGCTCAAATTATCTATCTCTACTTCCAAGGTTTAAGATTGCTTGTGTGTGACATTTTCATAATTTAAGTGTAATTATGAGTGACATTCAACGACTATGAGTGACATTTTCTCATGAGCAAAATAATGCAATGAAGACAAGGGAAACACATAAATGTCAGAAATTACACCCATTTGTACAATGAGAAACTCTAAGATGAACTGAAACTGCCGCAAAGCATGCAAAATGGAAGGGCACTGCGGGACCCAACTGTACCAAACAGGATGTGAGAAGCCTCAGCGCGGATGACAGACAACTTTTCACTCTGCAGGATGCAGAAACATAGCTAAGGACTTTCTTTGCTGCCACAATGAAACAACTGTAACAACCTCTTTTGTGCGATTCCTCAAGTGAATTAGGTGCACACATTCGGTTCCTTTGAGGGGGCCTGGCATACATCACGTACAGCAGCTCCAGCATTCCACTTCGCTCACCTGCGGCCCGAACCCGGCAGATAGCTGGGCGGTGACAGGCACTGTCTAGAACCTGCTGGAGCATCCACTTGGGGTTGATATGAATGTGGTCATGATGATGAAACTCAAATCAGTTAAGGACCCCACCTCAGGCTTTGGGGATGAATGGGCCCTTTTGTCCCTGCTGATGATGGTGTTGACACTCTGGGCCATCTCAGGGCCAATTTCCACAGACACTTTGTCCAGTTTGAAAAGATACCTCATGCAATTCTGGACAGTTAAACCACGCTGTAGTCCAAAATCTAAGCAGTCTCCTTGGATGTGAACCTACACTGTACGAAACACAGGAAACTGGTGCACTGGGTGGACGATGCTGAATCCAAATGAATCACGATGCGACCCACATTGTTGATACTCCAAACCCAACTGAAGGACATGAGGGCAGAGGGGACCTCTCTACATCAGAGAGCGGGGGATGCAGAGGGCCGCTCGAGGCGTAATAATGTCTGCTTCTTGGGCTTTCTGGAGTGCTCAGAGGGTCTAAGTTAGAAGTCTCTCTCGAACAGTGGCAGATGACCCCTGTGCTGGCAGGCAAGGTGCCCAAATTCTTCTCTGTGGAGAGAGCACATTGTCTACCTGGGAGGCTACAGCCAACTATAGGGACAGAGACTTGATTCTGTAGTTGTTTCGGATTAAAGGTCCCTGGCAATTCGAGGGCAGTGCACTCACTGCTTACCCAGATTTTACTGTGGAGGTGCAGCATCTTCGAATTCACATTTCGGGGCAGATTTACAAGCCTCTTGCGCCACTTTTGCGTCACTTTTCCCATGTTAAAAATGACGCAGAAGGGACGCAAGGGCCTTGTAAATAAGCCCCATGGTGCTCAAGCAACGCCTCCAGGAGCTAGGCCTGAAGTATGCTCTTCTCTATCCTGCTAAGCGTAAGGTAATGGATGATGAAGGAACCCATTCTTTCTTGACTCCTGGAGATGCAGAAACCTGGTTATATGCCAAGGGAATCGCAAAGCCACATCAGATGACTGGAACATCCGTAAATGGATGACGCCCCGACTGAGGCGCAGGAGGCGCGGGAGACCCGGAGCCTCCCTTCCACAGCACAGGTGGCCAGGGAGCGAGTACAGGCAGTGGGAGTGGTGCTGCAATACGGCCAGAACTCTTTTGAGGCCTTGTGGTCAGACAGTGCCTCTGACAGAGTCGGGAACTAATTGATCCATGGCCTCTGCTGGGAGGACTCCCGGGGGCCGCAGTTGACACCATGGCCGGCAGATGATCTGCTATGAGGGGTGGGGATTTGTTCTGTGCTGTGTGATAAGTAGTGTGGCCTGCTCACCGATGACCTTTGGAGACACCTTGGGGCCTCATGAGAGAAGGTCAGATGGCCTGATCATTGGAGAGGGTCCGTGTGTCCATGAGCCCTGACCTCTCTAAACAGAACATGTTTTTATTACACATTTTGCTTTGGTTGTTGATCATTCATTGCTTGGTTATGGCTGGGCACTCAGAGGAGTCCCGGTCAAGGAGGGGGGTTACAAATGTTCTTTTTTCTTTTGACACACAGATGGAGTCTCCTATTTATAATTCTGTGTCATGGCCCTGTACTGCACCAGTTGCTTGTTCGTCGACGGGGCGTTTGGGAGGACCCGCACACTGGAGTTGTGGGGAAAGGGAATGGCGGAATGTGATGCATCACTGTGAGAAGTTGGCCTGGCATATGCTGTCCACTAATTATAGTGGGCACCTTGCACCAGTCCAAACAACCCCTTATTGGAGATAGGTTAAAGACAACCTTATTGAAAGCTATCCTAGTGGTAGCTATGGAGAGCAGCCTTCAGGCTAAGTCTTGAAGGAATGTAAAGCAGCTTGTTTTACCAGTCTATAATCTCTTGAGTGATCAAATGAAAGAGCACCACACCAGGTATATATTCAAAATATATGTATTTATTGCTAAACACACCCCTCTAGTCTCTTTATGAGGCTAGAGTTCGAAATACACAAGTTATAAGTTATTTAAACACAGTAATAGCACAAATACACGTTTGGGCCCTAGGGGCGTACCAAACCATATACCAATAAAGTGGTATAAGAACCACGACTGAACTAGACACTAGGCCTAGAGCCTCTAGAAGTGCTTGGACCACAAGGAACCACCCAAGGTAGTGACACAGGGGACCCACGGGGGACGCGTGCAGTGTAAATACACAACCGCGATACGCCGTTAACTTCTATGGAGAAAGTCGCGATCAGGAAATTAAAGAAAAGGGACACTTAAAGGAGGACTTGGAGCAAACCCTTTGAGAACTAGGTCGTTCTAGAGTCTCTACCCACGGGAGCACCGGAGTACTCGTGTTACCTCACCCAGGGAAGCCGGGTGCATAGGTGCCTTTCGGGGTCGGGTTTCGTCGTCGATTTGAATGGCGATCTGCTGCAAAGTGCTGCTGGCGACCAAGTGGAAAGTGTCCGGGTGGATCCAAGAGTGGATCGGAGATCTGAAGAACCTGAAAGCAGAGGGGACAGAGTCTGGGTCACTAGCCAGTGACCAGGATGGCGATGAGCGGATGCCCACCGATGTCGAGTGCTTCAGGTGCGTTGACAGTTGTTTTGACTCTTCAGCCACGAGGTCCAGGAGGTGTTGTTGGCGACCAGGAGCAGGATTCAGGCTGGTACACGATGTTTGTCGAGTGCTGAGGTGTCGGCGACCGGATTGGACCCAACAAGCCTTGGCAACGGCAAGTCTCGGTGAAGATGAAGATCGTCGATGGTGCAGACCAGCAAGGTCTGAGGAACTCACCCAGCGAGGATAAGTGAGGGCAGGCCTGGAGCAACCAGGATGCCCAAGAAGAAAAGGATTGGCCTTCGTGAAGGGCTACTAGCCAACGGGCTAGCAACCGCGAAGGATCCTTGAGACGTCGCACGTGGATCTGGCTCACAGGACACTCGTGGAGTGGAGGCCAGTGATCTTCGGTGCAGTTGGTGCTGGAGGCTAGGGCTACTCGGAGCCCAAAGCACGACTTCGTGGGAGACCCAGAAGAGGATGCACTAGCAAATGCATGCGGTGGTCACGGTTCCACGTTACCCACGACAGCTACGGGCCTCAGCTTTACTGGGGACTCAGGGCAGCCTCGGGGAAGTCTGGAAATACACCTCTGGTGATGCAAAGACTTCGGCGTCCGACGGGAGCTTAGGCGATGCAGACCGGACAATTGCTTCTTTGGTGCCTGCCAAGCAGGGGAGTCACTCCTTGACCCCAAGGGAGATTCTTCTGTCCTCTAGTCTTGAGTAGAGCGTCGAAGGTCCAGGATTCTGTTTCAGAGTTTCGACCAGGGATAATCTAAAGTCCTAAGGACTGGGTTCCTATACTTATACCAAGTTTAGGGGTTGGACTACTCTGTGGCCCCACCTATGGGTGGGTCAGGGCAGAGGGTGGCTACACCCCTTTCCCTTTGTCCAGTTCGCGCCAAAGCAGGGGCTGCAAGCCCCTGATCCAGTTTGAACTGGGGTATGCACAGGGACACCAAGTGTGCCCCCAGTGCAGGACTTCAAAGCACCCGAAAGTGCTCCCGCCCAGCCCCAATACACATTATCCTGTCTGGGGAGGTGGTCACACCTCCCTGGGACAGGAAACCTATTGTCCAGGCCTCCCCTGCCGGAGTTTCGTCCAGCAGCAGGAGGCCAGACTCGTGTCTGTGGCAGCAGCATCCATTTTGTGATGCCAGGGCTTTAGAAAGAAGTTACCGGCCAGGCCAGGGTTAACATGTCTCTCCCTCTAGAAGGGTGGAATACTACCCCCGCCGCCAGGATTGGCGGGGGGTAGTATTCCAAGATGTTTGACACCAAACACGACATGTTTAGGTGCAGCCATTCCAAAGTTAGCATTTAACGCGAGGTTATAATGCGCTTAAGAGTATATGGTCAGGCTGCACTACAAACAGCATCAGAGAAGGGTCTCCGAACACTGCAGAGGGGCCCTGCTCATGCAGTGGCACCCTCTCACATAGGAACCACGCACTCTGCCTTCAGGATTGATAAGGCCTGCCATAGGAGTGACTTATAGGTTTATATGTGTGTATGTATTTAGTGATATAGGTAGCCTATATCACAGTAAGAGGTGCATGCACCACCTTACCCAGGCTGCAGTAGCAGACCTGTGGTGTCAGTTTGGATGGCCTCCCAGGGGTGGCATAATACATGCTGCAGCCCCTGGTAGGCCTCTGAGGTACCTATGCCCTTGGTACATAGTATACCATATACTAGGGACTTATAAGGGCACTCCAGATTCCAATCAGTGATGTGCCTAAGGCACATGGAAACCTTTTACAGAGAAAGCAGATAGACTGGGGCCCTGAATAGCAGGATCCCAGTCCAACTAAGTCATAAACCAGCAAAACACCATAAAAAAGTGGGGTAACCATATAGTCAGATTCCACCTTCCTACATAACCCCCCCCAAACGAAAGGAGATAAGGCTAACCTTGGCCAGTTGAGCCTTCATTGACTAAGTGGCCATATAAGGAAGCACCTGCACTAGCATGGTTGCCCCCTGTCTTATGGTCCACTAAGCAATCCCTCACCCTAAGGGTATGAGAGGGTCTCCACCATGGGGAATCACTACCTGTGGTGTGCTTAGGTAAAGTACAAGGCTGGTGAGGTGTCTGAGTAGGGAAGTGAGGCCCTAGGAATGTTGGTCTCAGCTTCCTCAGATCACTGGTCACCATGTAGGCCTGTCTTTCCATGACTGAGTTGCACTTTGCTCTAAGGGTCAACCTTTGGCTGCCTACAGCTGGGGGTTGGGTCCCTTTGGATGGACTACTGGAGGGACATGGCAGGTTTGGAACCTTCTGGTCCCAGGTTTGCCCTTGCCTACCAGAGTCCTTCTGGGGGAGGTCCCTACATAAAGGTATGGGGGATCCCTCAGTGTGTAGAGGAATTTTCACCTGGCTAGGGCTACTAGACTGGGTGCCCCTAATCTGTTGATGGGGGGGTTCCTCTGGACAGGGGGCCCTGGGTGGTCCACTGACCTCCCTGACCTCTGCAGCCCTGGGCTGGCTGAGGCAGGGTAGAGAGGGGCAGGTTACCTGCTCCAGACTGGGTACCACCTTGGAAGGGTCCTCTGCCATCAGGGGGGTGGCCAGGCCAGGCCTGACTACCTCTGGGGCAGTTCCTTCACTAGGGGTAGGGTCAGTTCCCTGAGGAGGCTGACCCTTACCTACTGTCTGGAGGGAAGAAGACTTTTCTTCAACCCTTGTGCTCTCTTTTGGGGGAGAGTGGGCCATTCTTCCAGGCTCCATCTCTCCAAAATCTTGGGCTGGGGCTGTGGCCATCAAAGCCCCACTAACCTTTACAGGGACGCCCAGCATCCTGAGATGGGTTTGGTGTTCAACTTCAGCCCAGGCTGAAATTTCCAGATCATTGCCCATCAGGCAATCTACAGGTAGGGTTGGGGACACTGCCACTCTTTTTGGGCCTGTGACCCCCTCCCAGCTGAGATTGACTATGGCCATGGGGTGATCTGTTCTGACACCATCAATGTTGGTCACCTGGTATTTAAACTCAGGTAAAAGCTGGTGAGGGGGGACTAGTTTCCCTGCCACCATGGTGACACTAGCCCCTGTGTCCCTAAATGCCACAGCTTTCTGACCATTAATTATTGGCTCCAATCTGTACCGGCCCAATGCTGTGGGACCCATGGTAAAGGTGGCAAATCCTATACCACCATCAGAGTCAGAGGAGTCTGTTGAGGGGTCCCTGTCTAAACTAGGGCCCACCTCTGTTCCTCTTGCAAAAGCACCTAACATTTTGGGTGCACTACTCCCAACTGGAGGATTACTACTGGTAGTACCAGGAGGGGTGGTAGTAGTTGTGGGAGGAACATTTTCTTTATTGCCAATCCTGGGGCAACTGGGATCAGTTTTCCAGTGCCCAGGCTTTTTACAGACATGGCAATATGGTTTCTTTTCAGGAGAAGAAGGAGTTTGGGACCCACCCCAGAAGAGGAATTTTGGGGCCCTGTAGGGGACTTATCTTTAGATTTATCCCCACCTTTCTCTTGGGACTTAGTAGAATCTTTCTTCTGGTCACCACCCTGATTTTTAGTTTTTACTCTGGTTCTGACCCATTTGTCTGCCTTCTTTCCCAATTCTTGGGGAGAGGTCAGATCAGAGTCCACCAGATACTGGTGCAAAAGCTGGTTTTGACAATTATTAAGGATCTGCTCCCTCATAATCAAATTGTACAATCCTAAAAAGTCCTGCACTTTGTTGCCATGTATCCAACCTTCCAGAGCCTTAGTAGCACAATCTACAAAATCAACCCAGTCTTGAGTCTGAGCTTTTGGGTGTCTCTGAACTTCAACCTATACTGTTCAGTGGTTAGGCCAAACCCATCTATCAGAGCACTCTTCAAGACTGTGTAATTGTCAGCATCCTCTTCTCTTACAGTGAGGAGCTTGTCTCTACCTTTGTCTGCAAAGGAGAGCCACAAGATTGCTGCCCACTGATTCTGGGGGACCCTCTGAACTTTACAGGCCCTCTCCAGTGCAGTTATCCATTTGTGGATGTCATCCCCACTCTGGTAGGGAGGGACAATCTTGTTTAGGTTTCTATGGTCATAAGACCTTTCCCTATCTTTAGGGATATTGCTGCCACCATGGGACTCTAGTCCCAACTTTTTCTCTCTTTGTAGAGATCTAGGGACTCCCTGTCTATAGCCAGTTGCTGTTTTCTGAGTTCAAGCTGAGCTTCCTCATATTGAATCAGCCTCTTTCTTCTCTCATGAGAGGATTCCCTCCTATGAGAGGAGACAGAGGTCCCTATTGAGGTGCCAGAGTGGTTAGACTCCTGAGAAGGAGACCTAGACCTTCTGGGCACACTCATAATCCTTCCTGGGGGGACAAAGTGGGGATCATCCTGATCTTCCTCTTCATCGTTCACAGGAGGGATTGGGTTATCCAGGTCAGGGTCATTGTCACCCTCCTGGCCAGTTTCAGAGGGGGGCTGGGGGTATTGCTACCCCTGGCCCCACCCTCATCTTCTGCCCCACCCTCAGCTCCTACCCCTTCAGTCCCCAAGGGCTTACTGAGATCATAAGCTTCCAACATCTCTCTAAGATGTTGGGTGGTGGGACTCTGTCCTGTCTTCAATTTCCTCAAGTTACATAATGCTCTCAATTCCAAGAATGGGAGTGTATTATACTTGGAGAGGAGAAGCCCATGGGCTTCTGGCAAGGACTCACTGGGTCCTGGCTTTGAAGACATCACTAGTGAGGTGTGGTGTATGCACTACCTACTCTAGTGTGGCCTACTAAACTCTCTTGAGTTGTAGAAAGGATGTGCTATCCCTTGACACACAACTCTAAGTTCAGTAGAACTTACTGTATTCTAAGCTTAAATTATATGTACCTTAGGTACCTTTAGTGGTTTTCAGTTGATCAATTCAATTGAGATTATCTGGTAAAACAATAGCAAGCTGGAATCCCACACGCTGCACACCAATGTGAGAAGTTGGCCTGGCATATGCTGTCCACTAATTATAGTGGGCACCTTGCACCAGTCCAAACAACCCCTTATTGGAGATAGGTTAAAGACAACCTTATTGAAAGCTATCCTAGTGGTAGCTATGGAGAGCAGCCTTCAGGCTAAGTCTTGAAGGAATGTAAAGCAGCTTGTTTTACCAGTCTATAATCTCTTGAGTGATCAAATGAAAGAGCACCACACCAGGTATATATTCAAAATATATGTATTTATTGCTAAACACACCCCTCTAGTCTCTTTATGAGGCTAGAGTTCGAAAGTACACAAGTTATAAGTTATTTAAACACAGTAATAGCACAAATACACGTTTGGGCCCTAGGGGCGTACCAAACCATATACCAATAAAGTGGTATAAGAACCACGACTGAACTAGACACTAGGCCTAGAGCCTCTAGAAGTGCTTGGACCACAAGGAACCACCCAAGGTAGTGACACAGGGGACCCACGGGGGACGCGTGCAGTGTAAATACACAACCGCGATACGCCGTTAACTTCTATGGAGAAAGTCGCGATCAGGAAATTAAAGAAAAGAGACACTTAAAGGAGGACTTGGAGCAAACCCTTTGAGAACTAGGTCGTTCTAGAGTCTCTACCCACGGGAGCACCGGAGTACTCGTGTTACCTCACCCAGGGAAGCCGGGTGCATAGGTGCCTTTCGGGGTCGGGTTTCGTCGTCGATTTGAATGGCGATCTGCTGCAAAGTGCTGCTGGCGACCAAGTGGAAAGTGTCCGGGTGGATCCAAGAGTGGATCGGAGATCTGAAGAACCTGAAAGCAGAGGGGACAGAGTCTGGGTCACTAGCCAGTGACCAGGATGGCGATGAGCGGATGCCCACCGATGTCGAGTGCTTCAGGTGTGTTGATGGTCATCTTGACTCTTCAGCCACGAGGTCCAGGAGGCGTTGTCGGAGACCCGGAGCAGGATTCGGGCTGGTACACGATGCTTGTCGAGTGCTGAGGTGTCGGCGACCGGATTGGACCCAACAAGCCTTGGCAACGGCAAGTCTTGGTGAAGATGAAGATCGTCGATGGTGCAGACCAGCAAGGTCTGAGGAACTCACCCAGCGAGGGTAAGTGAGGGCAGGCCTGGAGCAACCAGGATGCCCAAGAAGAAAAGGATTGGCCTTCGTGAAGGGCTACTAGCCAACAGGCTAGCAACCGCGAAGGAGCCTCGAGACGTCGCACATGGATCTGGCTCACAGGACACTCGTGGAGTGGAGGCCAGTGATCTTCGGTGCAGTTGGTACTGGAGGCTAGGGCTACTCGAAGCCCAAAGCACGACTTCGTGGGAGACCCAGAAGAGGATGCACTAGCAAATGCGTGCGGTGCCCAGGGGTCACGGTTCCACGTTACCCATGACAGCTACGGGCCTCAGCTTTGCTGGGGACTCAGGGCTGCCTCGAAAAAAGTCTGGAAATCTACCTCTGGTGATGCAAAGACTTCGGCGTCCGACGGGAGCTTAGGCGATGCAGACCAGACAATTGCTTCTTTGGTGCCTGCCAAGCAGGGGAGTCACTCCTTGACCCCAAGGGAGATTCTTCTGTCCTCTAGTCTTGAGTAGAGCGTCGAAGGTCCAGGATTCTGTTTCAGAGTTTCGTCCAGGGATAATCTAAAGTCCTAAGGACTGGGTTCCTATACTTATACCAAGTTTAGGGGTTGGACTACTCTGTGGCCCCACCTATGGGTGGGTCAGGGCAGAGGGTGGCTACACCCTTTCCCTTTGTCCAGTTCGCGCCAAAGCAGGGGCTGCAAGCCCCTGATCCGGTTTGAACTGGGGTATGCACAGGGACACCAAGTGTGCCCCCAGTGCAGGTCTTCAAAGCACCCGAAAGTGCTCCCGCCCAGCCCCAATACACATTATCCTGTCTGGGGAGGTGGTCACATCTCCCTGGGACAGGAAACCTGTGTCCAGGCCTCCCCTGCCGGAGTTTCGTCCAGCAGCAGGAGGCCAGACTCGTGTCTGTGGCAGCAGCATCCATTTTGTGATGCCAGGGCTTTAGAAAGAAGTTACCGGCCAGGCCAGGGTTAACATGTCTCTCCCTCTAGAAGGGTGGAATGCTACCCCCGCCGCCAGAATTGGTGGAGGGGTAGTATTCCAAGATGTTTGACACCAAACACGACATGTTTAGGTGCAGCCATTCCAAAGTTAGCATTTAACGCGAGGTTATAATGCGCTTAAGAGTATATGGTCAGGCTGCACTACAAACAGCATCAGAGAAGGGTCTCCGAACGCTGCAGAGGGGCCCTGCTCATGCAGGGGCACCCTCTCACATAGGAACCACGCACTCTGCCTTCAGGATTGATAAGGCCTGCCATACGAGTGACTTATAGGTTTATATGTGTGTATGTATTTAGTGATATAGGTAACCTATATCACAGTAAGGGGTGCATGCACCACCTTACCCAGGCTGCAGTAACAGACCTGTGGTGTCAGTTTGGATGGCCTCCCAGGGGTGGCATAATACATGCTGCAGCCCCTGGTAGGCCTCTGAGGTACCTATGCCCTTGGTACATAGTATACCATATTCTAGGGACTTATAAGGGCACTCCAGATTCCAATCAGTGATGTGCCTAAGGCACATGGAAACCTTTTTACAGAGAAAGCAGATAGACTGGGGCCCTGAATAGCAGGATCCCAGTCCAACTAAGTCATAAACCAGCAAAACACCATAAAAAAAGTGGGGGCAACCATATAGTCAGATTCCACCTTCCTACAATCACTGCTTACCACCAGACCCAATGGGCACACTTACAGGCCATGGTTGTATGACAGAACCACGCATGCGATTATATTGCATGCCTTAACAACTTGGTCTTTACCACGACCGCGTCTTTACCACGCATGCCTTTCCCACAAATGCCTTTACAACGAATTTCATTGTAAAGGCATGATTGGTAAAGGCAGATGCGTGGTAAAGATTACACCCCAGCCCCCCACCCTGAGCCCTAAAACCCAACCCCCAGCTGGAAAACGACCCCGCCCCAGCTCTAAAAACACCAGCCCCCCGCCCTGAGCCATGGAACCAACCCCCAGCCCTAAAAATGACCCCGACCCCAGCCCTAAAAACACCCTAGCCCCCCGCCCTGAGCCTCAAAACTGGCCCCACCCCTAAAAACGACCCTGATCCCCCACCCTGAGCCCTAAAACCGGACCCCAGCCCTAAAAACTAGCCAGACCGCCCCGCCCTGAGCCCTAATGCCCAGCCCCCAGGCAAAAAACTGTCATAAGCCCTAGCCCTACTCACCATGCTGCAGCACAATTGTTCCTGTTCCTTCCATTCTTCCTACCTATCCACTCTGAATCTAGAGCGCTAATTGCCTTTACCACGCATATGCCTGGTAAAGGCAAGCGTGGTAACGCTTGCGTGGTAATGCAATACGTGGCTCCATCTGCATTGTAAATGACGTTTCCCACAGGCCACACTACCCCACACTGTAACTTGCTGATGTGGAACATGAGGGGCATGGCCACTCCCACAAACAGGTACTGGGTTCATACATATCTTAAGTGCTGCTGCACGCACATAGCTTTTTTGCAAGAGACACATTTGACACAGGCAGTGTTACAAAAAGTACATTTGAAATGGAGAGGACAGGTGCATGGCACTACAACATTGGCGCATACAAGGGGGTATTGCAATGGATTGCCATGGGAGTCCCATTTGTGAAAGACATTAACAGAGTTAACACTGAGGGTTGGTATGTGGTGGTGGAAGAACATATGGACAGTGCCCATCTCACCAGGTGGCCGTTTATGCACCCAACACTAATCACTCTGCTTTTTTAGGTCTCCTGACCCCAGCTCTTTTCTGGAACCCACACACTCCCGGCATAGGGGGCAGTGATTTTAATAGTGTTCCAGATGTTGTCCGGGACTGCTCCACCCTTTGCTGAATACCGCTATGTGTGTCAGGGTGTCACAATACTTTTGGGACCGGATGGTTAACAGGAGTGTGCTTGATATATGGCGCTTGCACCATCCAGACACCACAGAGTTCTCGTTTTATTCCCTGATCCATGACCTCCACACTAAGCTGGATCTTTTTCTCTGCAATGAACCATTGGGCATGCAGATAACTATGATGGAGCACTTGGCACATACCCTCTCATATCACTGCCCACTGCTGATGATGTTGCGGACCTGGAGGTTCCAGACTGAGGCACTTCAAAACCCCCCCTTCAGGGAGGCCCTGTCGCCACATATAACCCAATATTTTGAACTTAACAAGGGCACCAACCCCACCAGAGCGATGGAGTTGGATCCCCGCAAGGTGGTCATGAAAGGACAATGCATTACCATTCCATTTCCAAGCTTTATTTCGATCTGGTAGACCATAAAAGCAAGAACATAAAATACATACAAGACTAGGTTGAGCAAATAAAAACAACAATGGCCATTACAAGATAAGCCAAGTACAGTGAGTTAAACACAATTCATAACAGTTAAAAAGATGTTAAAATTTTAATAAGAGAATTAAACATTGATTTCATTTGTTAATAATGTCAAAACAGTAGGAAATGGCAGAGGAACAATTATCATGTGCAAGGGGGAGTTAAAAACGTGCAGCGCCTGTGCCACATGGAGTTTAAAAAACGGGACACAGCGAAAACAATAGGGGGGTGAGTGTCAGTTCTCAAGACTCTGAAGGCCTCTCGTGACTGTCGGTACCCCAAGTTCCTGCATATTGGTAAGAGCCAGTGTCTCCTGGGTACATCATATTCTGGGCAAAAGAATAGAACATGAATGGGTGTCTCTTCTTGGCTATTGCAGACAGGACAGCTACCAGGGGAAGCTTTTGACCAGTTCTTTGTAAATGCGTGGACCGGCAAGCAACCCAGTCTAAATTGAACATAAAGTTTCCTTGCTATAAACGGATGTACATCATCAAGGAAGGGTTCAAATGAATACTGGTCTTTAAAACTGAGGAAGTCAGAAGTTAGAGCGGCCTGGTTTTGTACTCCCTTGAATTTCAGCCAATCTGAACTGTCTATAGGTTTTGACTAGTTCAAGCCGTGATATTGTCGGTGACACTTCCTCAGGGTGGG
The DNA here is from genome assembly GCA_963921515.1 of Calotriton arnoldi. Lineage (NCBI taxonomy): Eukaryota > Metazoa > Chordata > Amphibia > Caudata > Salamandridae > Calotriton > Calotriton arnoldi. The sequence goes on along the minus strand of CAWUFW010015218.1, from coordinate 91,993 downwards.
TCCATAGGTTCGGCCAGCCTAGTCTACGGGACAAATCTTTTATGTGTGTGAACCAGGGTAGTTTACCCACCCCAGGGAGCCCCATAATAGCTTTGAGTTCCAACTGGTAGGCTATTAGCTCAGGGGTCGCCCATAGCCTACGCCAAAAAGACAGAGGTCGCAGTTCGATCTCCTCATCTATGGGTCTTATCCCAAAGTCCATACGTAGGGGGATGAGAGGAGTGCTTTGCGGCAAGTCCAAGAGCTGCCTCATGAACTTGTTCTCGGTTTTGGCCATTCCACCCACAGGGAGGTGCCCCCAAAGTTCTGCCCCGTACATTACAGCACTCCTGATTTGGACTTTGTATATCTCAGTCACTGGGCCCGGTTGTCTAGATGTGGAGTTTCTATAACGTTTTACTAATCCCCCAGCCATCTGTGCTAACCTTAGGCCTGCCTTGTCTTGCTGTGGGCCCCAGCCAAAGGTTTCCGTCAGTGTGACACCTAAGGAATCGAAGACAGCTACCCTCTCTAGCTGGATACCATTTAGTGTGGGATTGGGGCGAGATGTTTTACTAGGATTAAATACCATGTACTTGGTTTTTAGTGTGTTAATCTCTAGGCCCCTATTTTTACAAAATAGAGAGAAGCTGTCAAGAGTCCTTTGTATGCCCATGGGCGATTTAGATAGTAGCAAGGTGTCGTCCGCAAACATCATTGCTGGCACTTTGCCACGGGCAAGCTTTGGGGCATCAGTGTTGGCTACCTCTTTTAGTTGGTCCACCAGGGCATTAATAAAGAGACAGAACAGAGTAGGGGCCAAAACACACCCCTGCCTTACACCCCTGTTCACTGGGAAACGTGGGGTCAGTTCTCCATGTTTCCCGAATCTCACCTGGGCAAAGTTTCCAGTATGCAATCGCTTGATCAAAGAGAGCAAGTAGGGCGGAATGCCCAGTTGCTCTAAAACTGCCCAAAGTTTGTCATGGGGCACCAGATCAAAGGCTGATTTAAGATCAACGAAGATCAAATAGAGGCTCCCACCCTCTATGGTCACCGTCTTCCAGTATAATACTTGGACCCTAAAAATTTGGTCGATGGTGGAAATATTTTTGCGGAAGCCTGCCTGGTACGGACTCAGAATCTCACACTCATCCACCCAGGACTGGAGACACTCCAGGACAATCCTGGCAAACAGCTTCTGGGAAATATCAATCAGGCTGATTGGCCTATAGTTGGTGGGCAGGAGGGGAGATCCCTTCTTATACACTGGGAAGATTTCTGCCCCTAACCAGGTTTCCGGGATTTTCATGCCATTTATAATGGTGTTGAATATTACACATAAATATGGGCCCCAGATATTGGGCTGCTCCCGAAATAAGTCCCCGGGAATCTTGTCTAGTCCAGGGGACTTTTCCAGAGAAAGCTTCCCAATTGCACTAAGGACTTCGGTCAGGGTGAACCCTAAATCATCTTCAAAGGGGTTCCCCACATCAGGTGACGAGATTTCCCCTGTGGGCCCTATAGTGTCCTGGGTGGAATACAACGATTGGAAATGGAATTTCCAAGCATCTACTGCAATATTCGACTCAATGGGTGAGCTCTCTGAGGAGCCAGCTGTTCTAACCAGGGTCCAGAACCCCCTCATATCTCTGTTGGTGAGAGCCTGTTTTATTGCATCCCATCTTTCAGACTCCCACTCCATTTTGGCTGACTTTAGTGTATCTCTATATAAGGCCCGCCTTGTTTTTATCAGAGATCTGTCATTTAATTTTATGGCATCCATGAGGGCACCCTTTGCCATTCGGCAAGATTTGTTAAACCAAGTGGTTTTAGGGGGCCTCTTGCCTTTAGAGTGTATCAGGGGATTAAAGATGTTGGTCAGGCTGGAGGTCAAATCAGTGTGGATAGCCGTAAGTTGAGCAATGGTACCATTAGGGTTAGGGGTCTGTGTGGCCTGCTCCATTACCAATAAAGGTGGAATAATTAAAGAGTACAGGGCAGCAATCTTGCCTGGTGACTGCTTCAGAGTTTCCCACCTAATTCGCCTCCTGTTGTTATCTAACGATAGATTAGTACCAGTAAGGTTGCTAGTGCTAGGGGGACTATAAAGTTCCGGGAGCTTAATGCATTACCACTACGTGGGGGGTCCATCGAGCTCTGCACGGGGAACCTCTGGACATGGAGCGGGAGTGGAGACTACTAGAGAACGAGGTGTCATGGTGGGCTGACATGACGGAAAGACACAAGAAGCTAAAAAAGAGTCACAGGGATCTAGAGGCACTGTTGAAAAAACATGACCATAGTCACCGCCTTGGCTTTCTCCATGCGGAGGGGGGTCGCTCAGGCAGGCTAATTGGCATGGCTCGTTAAAGAGGACTAGGCATGCCCATCGATAGGAGCAATCAAGTTGGGGTGTGGCATGGTGTTAATGCGCTATTAATGCCACTTTTGCTGAGTACTATAGCCCCCTGTATGCGGACGTAGACAGCGCCCCCATTGACAGGATCAAGGGGTTTCTTCATGGGCTAGCATTACCCTGATTAAATCCGCTCCAATGAGCAGAACTGGATGAGCGCCTTCAAATTGAGGAGATACGGCCGGCTATCATCCAAATTGCCCGAACTAAACCCTGGGTATGGATGGAATCACAATAGAATATAATGCTACCTTCAATGCACAACTTTCCCAGAATCTCTTGGAAGTTTTTAATGATGCAAGATAGAAGGGTCAGCTCCCAGACTTGCTCTGTGAGGCGCTGATTGTGGTTTTGCCCAAACTGGGCTGTGATCTCCTCGAAGTCCACTCATATTGGTCGTTCTGCCTCTTAAACTTAGACTATAAGATTTTAGGGAAGGCCCTGTCCAATAGTCTGCTCCCTGTTGCTAACACCCTAGTGCACGTAGATCAATCTGGGTTTATCAAATGCAATACCTTCCTCAACATATGACGACTACTTTGTCTAATGAAAACCGCCTCTAGTAAGATGAGGGAACAGTTGGTGTGTCGCTTGACATAGACAAGGTGTTTAATATGCTTGGGTGGGATTACCTACTGGTAATGCTGGAGGAAATGGGTGTTGGACCGGGCTACCTTAGTTAGATATGTACCTCTAAAAGATCCCAACAGTGCGAGTCAAGACGGGACACTTGATATCAGACAGCTTTGACATACATAGGGGCACCAGGCAGGGTTGCCCCCTGTCCGTGTTGATTTTTACCCTGACCATGGAGCCCCTGGCTTGCAGTCTGCACTTGCAAGTGTAGCTTTGTAGTCTCCTAGAACATGACGAACACCAAAGGCCTGATTCCAATCTTGTTCAGAAAGCATTCCGACCGAATCGGTTCTGGAATGCTTTCAGACCGACTCGACCGCGAGCCTTCCGAGCGACGGAGTATGATGCATTGCATGTTAAACTCCAACTGAGTCGTACGGAACGCAATCCGTCCGACCAAACTGCCGGAAACAAGCCCGATGTGACCGATTCATTCGGAAACGCTCAAGAATAGCATTCCGGTTACGAATCAGACTCGGTTTAACCCACAAGCAGATGACGATGCATCCGACACGGTTTCGGAACCGTGTCGGTCTGTGTATCAAATGTCAAGGGGGAAAAGTCAAAAACAGTCAAAACAACCATTGGCAATGCCAAATAAAAAATAAATAAAACAATTTCAGCCACACCCACAAATCCACCTATATAAAGGGCCAACACCATGATCATGATCCTTTGCTACAACTGCTAATAGGTCCAAGGAGCCACTACCACACATTCCCTGCTCTCTGCCTCTCTGCCTCACACACTCACACTTCACACACCACACAACTTGCACAGATTTTATTTCATACAAATTCTCACAAACACACACTCTTTTTCATATTCACACTCACACTCACCCTCACACTCACCCTCACCTTCACCTTCACCCTCACCATGGCCAAAAGGAAGCAGCCACGTTTTACAGATAAGGAGTTGGAAGTGCTTGTAGATGAAATTGTCAGAGTAGAGCCACAGTTATTTGGGAACCAAGTCCAACAGACCCCCCTGTCCCAGTGAAATAGGATGTGGGATAGGATAGTCAACAAGGTGAACGCTGAAGCACCTTGCATGCGCACAATGGATGATATCAGGAACAGGTACTACGATGTGTGAAGGAGGGTCAAGAAACTGCTGGGCAGGGAACACTGCCAAAGCCAGCAGACTGGCGGTGGCCCTCCTGCACAACCTGTCCACTTAACTTCCCGGGTTGAGAAGGTGCGTGCCATCCTTCCGCCGGAGAGTCTATGGACTCACAGAAGCACTAGAGACTGGTAAGTACCCAATCCACATTCAAATAAAGTTACCAATTACACCCCTAGAGACATCACTGTAAAGCAGAGGTCTTCAAACTTCTTGATGCCGAGACCCCCCTGTCAAAAACGTTTAGGTGTAAGGACCCCCTCCTGACAAAAATGATTAGAACTTGGGCCTCCTCATCATTGCCAACTATCGACAACCATAAACGACCCCAATCCCCATAGCAAATCATTTATACATTAGGGAAATAAATTAAACAGTATTTAGCAAACCAAAGGTTAGTGGTTGGGGGCGTGGTCAAAGGTGTGGCTAAAAACAAAGGGCCTCATTGATGAGGCATTGGCATAGGGCAGCACCGCAAGTCTTCTTGCAGCGCTGCCCTACACCAATGTGAAAGGGCAGGAATGCACCTTATTTATGAAATATGGTGCATTCTTGTCCTTTTCCCCCTATGTTGGCACACAAATTGCTGCCTAGCGCCAACATAGGAAGGATGGTTTTTGTGCAGGAAGGGGCACCTTCCTGCACAAAAATAATCCTGAGAGGGGTTTTCCTCTTTCTATGTGTGCTGCCACACATGGAAAGAGGAAAAAACAAGGAGAAATGAAAACATTTCTCCTCGTTACGCCTGTTGTGGGGAGGCATAAGGTTTTGGCACTGTCCCAGGTTTACATGGTTTTGTAAATCTGGGGCAGCATCAAAATCCATGGGCGCTGTGTGGGAACACCCACCGCAACGCCGATGCAACGCCTACTTGACTTAGAGTGAGGCAATGCAGCGACTTGCACTGTTTTGTCTTACTCCATATATATGAGGCCATGCAAAGCCACTCAGGGTGACTTTGCCTCGCCTCATAGATATGATTGAGATGCTTGTGCCGCCGAAGCTTCAAAAAAACTGACGATCATCAATCAGCCCCAAAATATTTTGTGCGTTTTTTTAGGTCTTTCACCATCAGGTAGCTACATATAAAATAATGTGTAGCTTAAATGAAAAATAAATTAAAAAAGTTGTTACTCAGTGGGAAATGCACTATATAGTACATTATAAAACCTCTATTTTTTAATGCACTGCATAGATCTGTGTGTAACCAGAGAGCCACAGAATTAAATTTGGTTAGTGCAGTGGAAAATAGTGACTTGTGTATTGTTATTTTTAGTGCTATGACAGAAAGCACTGTGAATGTGTAAGTCATTATTTGATACTTGCATTACACACATTATAAGATAGACTGCTACAAAATGTGCAAATAGATTTAGGATAAAATGGAGCTTCCAAAATGTGGATTTGTGTAATATCAGACCATAAGTAATGCATTTTTTTTGTGCATAACTGTCCCTTCAACACCTCCTCAGGGGTACTAAGCACTGTGTAAATGCAGTTATCATTAAAAGCACACACTTCACAGTCCAGTTGCTAACCACCACACAAGAAAAAGTGATTCGAGCAATTAAAGACGGAACCACTCCCAAGCATCCTTTACATTTGCAGATTAACTCCAAGCATACATTTGCATTTCATTCAGGCAAGCAGGTACCCTGGCATGAAGGCTTATTTGAAGGATTATTTTACCTGTCTGCCGGGCCTCTTCGTTTTACAGCACATGACACTCAATTAACTTCGGCTGAAGCATTTTAACTATCACGGTTGACTTTGTCCAAAAGGAAGAGCACGTTTTGTAATCCAGGCAGAAGTTAGGCCTGGAAATACGGGACCCCCTTCTCAGGACTCCGGGGCCCCCTGGGGGTCGCGCCCCACAGATTGAAGACCTCTGCTGTAAAGGATAAAGTTAAACAAATGACTGTTTTAACATAGAAAAAAACTAGATTCAAAGAGCATGTGATGTGTATGTCAGATTGATAACAAATATACCTTCAATGAAATTGAAAATGCACCAAACTATTACCATGTACATACTTCTCTCAAACTCACACCAAGGCCTTGTGCTCCAAATAACATGCACCAGCATGAGACATCTTGCCAGTACTTTTCCACTCACTCAACAGGAAAGCTGAGTCACAGGTAGGCTGTTTGGGATGGCTGGGAAGGTGGGTCTAAGCACAGGCCCCATGGGACTTGTAGTCACAGCAAACACTCCTCCTCACACACAGCCCAAACAGCCCCAATGGAACTCTGCTTTCCTGACAGTGAGCGGAAAAGTACTAGCAGGATGGCCGACACTGGGTACTGGTGTGAGGAGCACAAGGCTTTAATGGGAGTTGTGGACAAGTCAACAACAGGCACCAGTGTCAGACATCTTGATAGTAGACTTACATCCATTGTAAGTTAGCCAGAGGCCCAGATGAGCTGTTTGGGCAGTGTGGGAGGCAAAGTGTTTGCACTGACTACACCTCCCATCAGGCCATGTCCCACACACACCCTCACACACAGCCCAACCAGGCCACCTGGTACTATGATGTCCTTGATGGTGAGTGGAAATTTACTGGCAAGATGGCTGACACTGGGGACTTGTGTGAGGAGCACAAGGCCATGATGGGAGTTGTGGTCAACTCTGACACCATGCACAAGTGTCAGACATCTTGCAAGTACACTTGCCCTCATTGTCCGGACACCACTTTTCCTGGTGGCCTTGTTGGGCTGGGTGGGAAGGTGTGTGTAGGACAGAGCCTGATGGGAGATGTAGTCAATGCAAACTCAACTATCAAGATGTCTGACACTGGTGCATGTTGTTTGACTTGACTACAACTCCCATCAAGGCCTTGTGCTCCAGGCACCATGCAACAGTATCAGCCATCTAGTACATTTCCACTCACTGTGAGGGATGCATAGTTACAGTGGGCCTGTGACCACACCCACCTTCCCACACAGCTCTAACAGCACACCAGATAGAGTGGTGATCAGACAATGAGGGGTAGTGTACCATCAACCTGTCTGACACTGGTGCCTGGTGTCAGAGTTGACTACTAATCACATCTTGGCCTTGAGCTCCAAATACCAGTCACCAGTTTCAGTCATCTTGCCAGTACATTTCCTTTCAGGGACTGCATAGTTCCAGGTCTGCCGTTTGGTCCGGCTGGGAAGGTGTGTGGAGGACAGGGCATGATGGGAGTTGAAGTCAGGGCAAACACTTCCCCTTACACCCAGACCAACAAGCCTACATAGAACAAGCTTCACTGACAGTCAATGAGAATGTACTGGCAAGATGACTGGCACTGCAGACTGCTTTTTGGAGCTCAAGGCACAGTTGGTGAGTTGTGGTCAAATCAGACACCAGTCACCAGTGTCAGACATCTTGGCAGCACATTGCCACTCACTGTCAGGAAAGCAGAGTCACAGGTAAGATATTTAGGATGGGTAGGAAGGTGTGTGGAGGACAGAGCCTGATTGGAGATGGAGTCAGGGCAAACACTCCTCCACCCAACCAGCACAAACAGCCCACCAGGAACCATGCTTACCTGATAGTAAGTGGAAATGTATTGACAAAATGGCTGACACTGGGGACTGGTGTCTGGACAACTATGCCCTGCCGGGAGTTGTGGACAAATAGGCACCAGTCATCAGTGACAGACATCTATCAAGTACAGTCACACTCACTATCAGGGAAGCTGCGTTTCAGGTAGGCTTTTGCTGATGGGTAGGAAGGTGTATGGGGACAAGGCCTTATGTGACTTGTAGCAATTGCAAATATTCATCATCACACCCAGCCATGCTAACTACTCTGGGCCTATGCTTACCTCACAGTGAGGGGAAGTGTACTGGCAAGGTGGCTGACACTGCTGCATGGTGTTGCAGTCAAGTCAGACAACAGGCACCAGTGTCAGCCATTTTGTAAGTACACTTCCACTCACTGTCAGGTAAGCATGGTTCCTGGTGGGCTGTTTAGGATGGGTGGTTAAAGGAGTGTGAGTCCTGACTACATCTCCCAGCAGGCCCTGTCCTACACACTCTATCCACCCAGCACAAACAGCTCACCTGGAACTAAGCATACCTGACAGTAAGTGGATATGTACTGGTAAGACAGATGATACTGTGGATTGCTGTGTGGACCACAAAGCACTGTTGGGATGTGTGGCCAAATCACAAACCAGGCACAAGTGTCACACAGCTTGATAATACATTTCCAATCACTGTCAGGAACCAATTCTGACATGAGGTCAGTTGTCTCTGGGTGGGAAGAGTGTGTGAAGGACAGAGCCTGGTGGGAGTTGTAGTAATGGCAAACACTCCTACACCCACCCAGAATAACCACTTCATCTGGGCCTATGCCTACCTGACAGTGAATGGAAGTGCACTAGCAAGATGCCTGACACTGGTGAATGGTGTTTGGGGCACAAGGCCTTGTTGGGTTTTGGATTCAAGTTTAACACCATGCACCAGTGTCAGCATCCTTGCTAGTACACTTGCCCTCACTGCCAGTTAGCCTAAGTCTCGGAGGACTGAGCTGGGATGGGTGGGAGGTGGAGTATTTGGAAAGGCTACAACTCACATCAGGCACTGTCCAACATACACATTCCCAAACATCGCAAACAGACCAACAGGAACTAAGCGTACCCACAGTGTTTTAGAATTTACTAGCAGAATGCATGCCACTGGGCACTGGTGTCTGACTTTTCCACAAATACCAACAGTGACTTGTGCTCAAAACACCAGGCACCAGTGTCAGATATCTTTGTCAGTACATAGCCACTCACTTGCAGGAAAGCATAGTTTCAGGGGTGTTGATTTTTGCACGGTAGAAAGAGTGTGTGTAGTACAGGGCCTGATGGGAGTACTGGCCATTGCAAACACTCCTCCTCCCACCCAGGCATACAAGACCACTATGAAACATGATTACCTGACATTGAGTGGATATGTAACAATAAAATGACAGAGACTGGGGACTGATGTTTGGAACAGAAGGCCATGAGGGGAGTTGTCTTAAAGTCAGACACCAGTTCCCAGTGTCAGCCAGCCAGCAGGGACATTCTGACACACTGTGAGGTAAGCTTATGTCTTGTTGGCCTGTTTGCGCTGGGCAGGAAGGTGCATGTAGGACTGGGCCTGATGGGAGTCGGAAGAACAGCAAACACTCCTACACACACACAGCACAACCACTTCATCTGGGGCTATGTATACCTCACAGTGAGTTCATTTGTACTATCAAGATGGCAGACACTGGGGACTTCTGTCTAGACCTATCACAACTGACACATTTGCCTATGTGCTACAAACACCAGCCACCAATGAGAAATATCTTGCAAGTACACTTACCAACATTTTCTGGACAACACTCTTCCTGGTGGCCTGGTGGGGCTGGGTGGGAGGGGGGTCTAAGTTTCACAATTTGAGCACAAGCCCTCACACCTCACTTTATCATAGTTCTTTGGCACAAAATGGCAGAAAGCGGAGTCTGTGAACTCATCTGACCATGGAGTGAATGTACAAAATACATGATCTGTGTAGGAATAAAGCTAAGCAGTCACACATTTTGCTACTCACAGCCATTCACATGTGTATAATGAGATGAGAACAAGAAGCACCTCACTCACTACATTCCCACAACTTTCTGGGTCAATTAACAGAATGTGAGTGTGTAGGCAGCCACACCAATGTGACTGCTAAAGACATGCAATAATCCCAGTACACAGGCCAAAAATAATACCTACATAGGGAGAGAAAGAGTATGTATCTCACTGTGGAAGTAAAGATGTGGATAACACAAACCCACCTGTGTCATTCACAGGGTGTAAGGAACCAGTCAATGTCTTTGGACATGTAATGTGAACTAAACACAACATGCCCATTTATGCACATAGCTGGACATGCCCAACAATCCCATTTTTGTCAGAAATACATAGTTATCCAAAAAATAGGCCAGCATCATGGATGAAGGTGGCAAATCTATCTACATCAACTCATCATTAGGTTCAGTAGACTATGTAATGCGTATGATTTGAGGGGCAGTGGACATTCACAGCAGTCATTGTGCTATGTTTTTACCCACAGGGACATCTGGGGACACCACTGGAACCATCCAGGACAGCCAGGCCCAGACTCTGGTTGACCAGGAGCTCTCCGGCGTTGATGTCTCACATCCATCTTCGGACGACGAGGAACGACCTGGCCTATCTGGCTTGGGTCACCCCACAGCAGCAGCGGTGGCACGATCTGGATCCTCTGCGACCACTCCCGCCTCAGAAGACAACACCTAGCTGACCCCTACCCGCACTGACACAGCAGCTCGGGACAACACCGACAGCACAGCAACACAGGGCACTTCAAACCTGCTCACTCAGGCTCCGGGGCTTCCTGACAGGTCATTGCGTTATGGCCAAATACAGGATCCCACCCTCCAGAGCGCATGGCAACAAGCAAAGAATCACACGTCTCCGCTCTCCTATCCCTGCTTCCTGGTCAAGAATAATTTGTTATATCGAGTGGGGAAACAAGACGATCCCCCACTGTTAGTGGTTCCCCAGAAATTCCACGAACAGATTTTGTTATTTGCTCATTTGCACCTCTTGGCAGGCCATAGTGGTACTACAAAGACAACCCAGAATGTACTAAGATATTTTTATTGGCCTGGAATATTTGCCAATATAAATAAGTATTGTAGGGAATGTGAGATATGTAAAAAAGAACCCCTACAAGCCCCCTCCCATCCCATTACAACCCTTGCTGATTATTGATAAAGCCTTTGAGAGAATAAGCATGGACCTAGTGGGACCCCTCCCAAAGTCAAAAAAAGGATACTTATATATACTAGTCATAGTCGACTATGCAACCAGATATCCAGAAGCATTTCCTTTACGAACACCAAACACTAAGAACATCAGTGAGAAATTATTAGAGCCGTTTTCTAGGGTGGGATTTCCCAGAGAGATATTGACAGACCAGGGAACTCCCTTTGTCTCTGGTCTTATGAAGCAAGTGTGCAAAACCCTGAATATCACCCAAATAAGAATTTCTGCATATCAGCCCCAAACGGATGATTTATGTGAAAGGTACAACGCCACCCTTAAGCTTACTCTTAAGAAAATGTTGACAACAGAAGGGAGGGAATGGGACATGCTGTTACCTCGCGCTCTCTTCGTCATTAGCAGCCAGGTTCAGAGCAGTCTGGGCTGTTCCCCCTTTGAACTCCTTTATGGGAGACAACCCCGAACCTTACTAGAAATGACAAGAGAAGCGTGGGAGCAAGAAAAACAGGAAGACACCCAGAGCCTTCTCGAATATACACAGGGTTTAAGAACACGCATCCAGAAGTTGCGAGACTTCGACTATGCGAATTTAGAAAGAGCCCAAAGAAAACAACAAACGTATTATAAAGGGAAAAAGTGGCAACAACTAAAAGTTCATGATTGGGCACTTGTCCTCCTACCATCCTCCATACCTCACAAACAAGCAGAATGGAAAGGTCCTTATGAGATCATCGAAAAAGATAGGCCTTACTACCTATCATTTACAAATTTCCTCAAACAAAACTCAAATATACCACATAAACCTTCTTAAAAAGTGGCTGGGACCTCTCCCCAAAGCCACCTACTTAACTCTTCCAGAATCCATACCTACCCCTTCCTCTGTAAGCCAATTGAACATAAATGAGAACCTAACACAAGAACAGAAAGCGTCCCTTCATGACCTTTTGAGTTCCTTTTCCTCAATGTTTTCTGATCTCCCGGGTAGAACGACACAGGTCGAGCACTCCATTATTAGCCCCCCCCCAGGGAAAGTAATAAAACAGCGTCCTGATAGAATCCCAGCAGCCAGACGAGATGCTATTACAGCAGAGATAGATAATATGTTGCACTTAGGGGTCATAAAACCATCTTGCAGCAACTGGTCCTCCCCTATTGTGATAGTTCCAAAACTGGATTGATCCGTTTTTGTATAGATTTCAGAGCAGTCAACTCTATCTCTAAGTTTGACTCTTACCCGTTACCAAGAGTTAATGAATTAATTGAGAAATTAGGTGAGGCTCAGTACATATCCACACTCGACCTTACAAAGGGCTACTGGCAGGTACCACTCAGACTAGAAGACCAAGAAAAAAACGCCTTTATCACCCCTACTGGTTTATATGAATTCACCGTACTGCCTTTTGGATTACATTGAGCCCCAGCAACTTTCCAAAGGCTCATGAATAAGGTGCTCTATCAACATCAAGCCTATTCATCCGCCTATATAGAGGATATCATAATATTTAGTCCTAGCTGGGAGCAACACCTTTTCCACTGCAGAAAGGTATTTCAAGCCCTCATAACTGCAGGACTCCACGTCAACGCAAAAAAATCCAAGGTAGGATTTAATAAAGTCAGATATTTGGGCTATCTTTTGGGGGACGGGGTCATTGCACCCCAACAAGAGATGGTTAAAGCAGTCCTAGATACCCCCTTCCCCACTACTAAGAAGGGCATTAAGTCTTTCTTAGGTTTACTGGGTTACTATCGCCGGTTTATTCCCAACTATTCTGAGATATCATCTCCATTAACCAACTTATTAAAGAAAGAGGTAAGAAGTAAAGATCTGATAAACCTCTCTCAAACTGCGAGGAAGGCATTTTACGACCTCAAACAGGCCCTAACCACCAGTCCTATACTCATTTCACCTAACTTCAAGGAACCGTTCATTCTGCAAACAGACGCCTCGGAAGCAAGCCTGGGGGCTGTTCTTTCCCAACGAACAAAAGATGGTACAGAACTCCCTGTACTCTTTATCAGTCGTAAACTGTTCCCTAGAGAGAGAAAGTATTCCATGGTTGAAAAGGAATGTCTTGCCATAAAATGGGTGTTGCAAAGTCATCCTGTGCCCTGGGCACCCCCCAACTTTTTGCTGACTGGTACTGGTGGTAACTGACTCTGACTGACCCTGGGCTTTGCCTAACCAGGCCCAGGGCCAGTGCTATGCTATAAACACTTAGAATACAGTGAAAACACCTACATACACTAGGGTACACTATGGGTTGGGGTACCCCTGTGATTGGCATGACCTACCCTATAAGCCCCTAGTATATAATAGGGCAGGGGAATTGAAACTACCTATCAGTCCCTAGTATATAGTAGGGCATGGCAGTTTAGAGGCCAGCAGCCTTCTGCACTTGCCTGTGTGTACTGCCGAGGCCTGACGTCAGTTTTAAAAGCAGCCCTGGGTGCCATGACTGCTTTTAAAAAGTAAATTGTGCCCAAACCTCGACTTTGGTGTTTGGGGCACTTAAAAATGGATAACCTACAATGTTATGGCATATTAGGGACCCCCAGGGTCTCCCCTAGGTGTCCCAGGGGTGGGGGTCAGGTATCTATAAGGTAGACCCTTATAAAATGAGTTTTATAACGCCTGGGTTAAGTGAAATTTCACATTTCACTCCCCACATTGTGATAAAGTGCTGCCCAAATTCGACTTTGATGCTAGGAGCACTGTGAAGTGAGGATCTGCAATATTTCTACAGATTCAGAACCCCTAAAGTCTCACCTAAGTGTCCCATGGGGTGGGGGTCCTGTAGATATAAGAAAAGTACTTATAAAATATGTTTTTGTAAGTCCTGGTGCTGGAAAAATGGCCCAAGTCATTTTTCCCATTGCAAATCCCCTGCTATATAGGTTAACATGGTAGGAAGTTATTAACTAATAACTCTTGATAGGAGAGGGCTAGAAGTACCATTCAAAGACTTCCCCGAATGGCATTAATAAATCCCACAATATGATATTGTTGAATTTCTCCTAAAGTGTACATACAAGAAGTTATAAGACTTTCTTGTTTGCAGGTCCAGATTCAGCCTTCCAGTGGTCTGCCCGGATTGGTCAGAGTTAAGTGGATTAGCCAGGCTGCCTTGAAGAGGTGATAAAGAACCCCTGGGATTAACCAGCTCTGCTGGCAGGGCAGTGTGCTGTTCCACAGGAATGCCAGGCCAGGGGGAGGAGTCGTAAACCATGGTCTTCAAAGAGGAGAGCAGAAACCAGTGTCATTTACAACTCTGAACTTTCCACCTCAGGCAGATGGTAGGATTAAGGAAGGTATGAGCAGATGCAGGGGAGAGTCTAAGTAAATTAGCCATCCTAGGGGTGTGTTTAGCCAGCTCTTACCTCCCTGCTGGAAAATCAGCCATTATGAATTTGGAAGATTTGATGCACTCTGGGACAAAATAATGCCACACTCTACAGGATGTGGTCGTATCTTTGAGGAGTTACCCTGCTCCCATTGGTCAGGAGTGACCTCCTGCCTGACCCAGAGAACTTGGAATACGTATCTGAGAGGGGCAGAGCCCTCCAGATCTGCTGCTTGAAACTTAAGGAAGCAAGACGTTGCCATGCTGAGAAGTTGGGGGTGCAAAACACTAAGGCCTGTCCTCTGAAGACTGCACCAGCTGAAACTACAGCCCTGTGGATTACCTTGCTGCAAAAGAACTAAAGAGTGGACTCCCTGCAAGCTACAGGTTAACAGAGCTCACCTGGACCATCACCACCAAGGATCATCAACTGGAAGAACTACCAGTGGATTTGTAAGGGTTTTGTCCAAGTGGATTGTGGGAACTGAAGTTCTCAACTTTCAAGGACCATCTTGGAGCTTCCAGACCCTTGGAGTGAGTTTGAGACACTTTGGGACCCCTTGAGGAATTTCAGGAAGAAGTTCAAGAACTTTGGAGAACTTTGGAGCAACTTTGAAAAAAAGCTTCATAGAGGGACCGACTCAACCTGGCCAGTCAAGCCGCCTGCCTTAAAACCGCGAGCTGGCCAAGCCATCCAGGTTCGTCCCGCTAAAAGCTCCGTAGGTCCAACTTCCAGAGTTTAACCGGGATTAGAAGAAATCTGAGGCCGGCGAACCCTCACCGAATCCGGCCTGGTGAAGAGCATCGAGGGACCCCGCGAGAAAAAGCTCCGTAAAAGTTTCTAAGTCCGAACGAAGAAAAGGTGACCGGGAGCAACCGCGAAAGCCAAGCCGCCTGCCTTCAACCGCGTGTCGGCCTGGATCCTGGGTTTGCCCCGCTGGAACCGGACTTCCATAAGTTTGACCGGGAGCTCATCACAAGGCAATCCGGCGAACCCTCACCGGATCCGGACTGGCTGAGAGCTTCAAGGGACCCTGGGAAGAAAAGCTCCAGAAAAGTTTCTAAGTCCGAAGGTAAAAACTGTGACCGGGACATACCACGAGGTGTAGCCGCTCAGGGCTCCATCGCGGTCAGCCTGAAACTTTGACTTTGGGTTGGTGTATCGCGAGCCTGTATCCCAATATGGTGCTATAAGTTTCTAAGTGCTATATTTTGCTAAATCTTTGAAAATTCATATCTCCGGTTCCCTACATTGGAATTTTGTCGTTTTGGTGTCATTTTAAAGATAACAATATGTACTATTTTTATAAATTGGTGTTGGATTTTTATTATGTGTTTTGTCTTAATTATTTACTGAATTGGTGTTTTTAAATGCTTTACATACCTGTCTTTGAAGTTAAGCCTGCCTGCTCGCAGCCAAGCTACCAAGGGTTGAGCATGGGAATAATTTTCTAAGACCTATGCTGAGTCCTATTATGTGTTAGTGGCCTTATTGCCAGTGGCAGACCTACATTTGCCCCTACCAATAATCCACTTTCCAACAATGGGCAATAGACAAATTGTGTTACTACCTGGAAGGATCCCCCTTTACCCTCTATACAGACCACGCTCCTTTATTGTGGATGAGTCGCAATAAGAGTAACAACCCCCGTGTTCTACAGTGGTTTTTATCCTTACAACCCTATACATTTGATGTGCGACATCGTAAAGGCTCTGAGAACAAAAATGCAGATTTCCTTTCACGCATTCCTCATTTCCCCGAACGGGAAAAGACTGGGGGTGGGATGTGTCAGGAAGCACCTGACCCAACCGAGGGAGCAGAAGAAAAGGAACGAGATCCAATCCTTTCATACATATATCCCCTCCTTTACTTACAGCCCCCCACTGTTAATTGGTACGATGCCCATCCGCTGGAGATAGAGGGCGATGCACAAAGGAACGGTCCCTTTAAGCGAGGTCCAAGCGAACCCGGTACGCTGACGTCAGGAGATACATGACTGAAGAGGGCGGACTACAGAGACTGGCGGTCGCGCTAGAGGGGGGTTTCCAAACGCCGAGAGGGGAAACGAAGGAGTCAGACGACCGCGCTGAAGACCGGGGACCCAAGGAGGAGACAACGCCAACAACCGGAGGCAAAATCAAGCCTAGAGAAGGACGCGACCTCTACGAGAGAGGTACAGCCGGTCCCAGCAAAGAAGAGAAAACCGAAGAAGCCGGTAACCAGACACAACAGAACTTACCAGAACTTCACCGCCACGACCCCGGAGGGACGTGGCTCTCCCAGGTGCGTGGGCAATTACGGGGGTACCTATATAGGAAATAGGCAGAAAGTGATTAAGAGGTCGGGGAGGGAGGAGTGGGAAGGAACAAGAATTAAAGAAGGGGAAAAAACTGGGAAGAGCAATTCGTTTTGCTTGGCCCATTCTACTGCCAGTTTCTTTTTTTTTCTCTTTATTGTTTGTACCAACTCTCCCTCCCTTCACATTGTAACCTTGAACTGGGTGTGGTAAATCCTTTTTTTGGGGCATCCCTCACTCCCTCATACAAAACTAAAAAGAAACAAACTTTAAGACAAGACACTTACCTGAGCCTTTCTTTTGTCCGAGGGGCGACAGTGGCCAGGAAGACTCCTAAAAGGGACTGCCAAGAAGACCTTGTGGAAAAGGAGACAAGAAAGGAAAAGGACATTTAAAGAGTGGTTGAAATGCATAAATAAAACATACACAAAGAAATCTTATACGCACTGAGTCCCATTCTTATTGAAAATCCTCACAGATGCGTACGACCAGGCTGCAGATGAGGTGACAACTGCTCTGCCAACTGTTCAATAATTGGCCTTGTGAATCGGTACTTCCTGATGGTGTCTCGTTCTTCCATGGTCTATAGGTCTGGAAAGGGCCTGTACACTGGAGGTCGTCTGCGGTACCTATGTGTAGAGTGTAAACACAGTTGGTGTTGGGTCACAATGTACCAAGCAACATGCATTGAGACAAACAGAACTTGAAATATGCACACAACTGAAGGTACAGAACATTTGAAATACAGATTAAAATTTGCACGGATGATCTTAGATACATATCACAGCATCAGAACCCTTCCCAGACATGTTACCATGGTATGGTGACACAGCAATTAGAGTGGTATAGTGTGCACATCACTAGTGTCTCACATCATCAATGTGAGCAAACATCACATACTCAACAGTTCCACAGAAAAATTATTAAATATTTATGTTTTTGTGAACAATTACATGTTTAATAGGTAGACAGAATAGGATCATGTAATGCAAGAGATGTGTGACACCTGATATACACAGCGTCTCACAAACTAAATCATGCCCACCACTGTCACAGGGTGGACACTGTCATGTTGTCATGTCTACATTACACATACAATCACATACACAAAGTATGTCCAATGTTGATGATGCAAATATATGTAACAACACCATCCACTGAAATATTGGACACACAGATAGACTAGTAATTCACATTACACAAACAAGCTGAAGAGGCAGAATAATGTCACTGTCTACTCATCCAAAGGTAAAAGCTTTAGCCATTACTTACACAACAGACATCTACAGTCTGAAATCACAACAATTGCACAATGGGACATACAGTCCCCAAATGCAGTGACAATGCAAGAATGCACATGTACATCCACAAAACTTTTATTGACACTGTGTACAATCCTATGCGGATAACTGGATTTCTCCAGCTACATGCTGGAATTTGCCTATAAAACAGTGTGTCATGTGCCCCTCAAGGTTAGCTCCTCATGGGAGTGCATCTTATTAATTAAAAAGTCCATTTAATTTCATTAAAAAATAATCCACACATGTAATGCACAGAAACACAACAATCACAGAAGTGTCTGCTCTGCGGACCGGTTATTCAAAGGACGCGGTATCCGCATCAGAACCGATTCGGTCACAGCCATTGGCTGTTGGTTGTTATGGTGAGCGACATGGGTGAGTATTCAAAGGACGTGGTATCCGCATTCAAACCGATTTAGTCACAGCCATTGGCTGTTGGTTGTTATGGTGAGCGACACAGGTGAGAATTCAAAGGACGCGGTATCCGCATCCGAACAGATTCGGTCACAGCCATTGGCTGTTGGTTGTTATGGTGAGCGACGCACGTTTAGGCTCGTGTCTTCATCGCGTGGAACCGACTCGGTTACCACCCATCACCAAGTATCAAAGTCAATCGTGGTCCGATGATGAGTTTTTTAACGTCGCGGTAGGCGTGTCGTTTGCAAGCAATGTAATGCATTAGACCAATTCGGAAAATGCGCCTGACGCGGACCTATCACTTGTGATGTATGGATTTGAGACCGCCTCTGCTGTTTAGATATAAGTCTGTCTGTTCCCTAGAGATTTCACTTGCGTGTACTACCTGCATCATTCCTGCACCTCCCCATCTCTCTGCTGCTGTTACCAGAACCTCTGGGATCCACTATAGCATGGACACAGCCCAGGGCACCAGCATTCACTGAGGAGGAGAACCAGGCCCTGCTGGACACACTCCTGCCACTGCACAGCCATCTGTATGGCATGCAGTGCATTGCCATTGGACATGTGCAATTACCATGCACTACTAGCATTAGGAATCTCATTGGCAAGCATTTAAATTGTGTTTTTGAAAGTTTAACAGTGTGTAGAGAACTGTTCTGGGCCGGTACACTGCTATGTGTACTGGGGTAAACATATCATCACTGTTCTCATGGGAC
Organism: Calotriton arnoldi; assembly: GCA_963921515.1. Lineage (NCBI taxonomy): Eukaryota > Metazoa > Chordata > Amphibia > Caudata > Salamandridae > Calotriton > Calotriton arnoldi. The sequence goes on along the minus strand of CAWUFW010015218.1, from coordinate 73,001 downwards.
AGAGTCGTCATTGAACACAGGACAACTGCACATGATGGCATATGCCTACCCCATAGACATTGTTACAAATCTCACCATGACCTATGTGTAGAAGTGTCTGACTCAGAAACATGTTGCATGTGAACTAAGGGTCTGTCACCATGTCATCCTTACAGGTCATCCCCCATGAGAAGGCCAAGATGTGGAGGACCATCGCTTGTAAGGTGTGCAACGTGGGGTTGGACACTCGGTGCATCCGTTATTGCCGCAAGAGGTGTCAGGACCTTCGTGGCTGTGCCAAGAAGATAGCTGAGGTCCAGCTGGGCCAGTCACAACCAGGCAAAAGAGGCAGGTGCCGGACCCTGACCCCCCATATGCTCCGCATCCTAGCGGTGGTCTTCCCTGACCTGGATAGACGGTTGAAAGCCAAACAGCAGCAAGGAAGAGGTGAGTATGTGCCTTGTCGCACTTCTTTCTTTAAGCATGCATGTTGTAATATCTTAGCAAAACCAAAGGGGATGATGGACGGAGTGTTGAACATTGCAAGCACTCACCCCCAGTCAACTGATCTGGGTTTAATCCATCATCATTCTTTAGCTCACTCCGCCACCCCAGTTCAGACATGGCCATATGCAAATCAGTCTGACCCTGTGCCTCATGGGAACAGTCCAGCCCGAACTGCCAAGCCATGTCTTCCCTGGACCGGAAACAAGCATCCTGGGACCGGTTTCTGGCTAACAGCCGTCATCAGCCAGGCTATCTTGAATCCAGTGGCAAAGTGAGCAAGGGACCCACGTCTGGGCATACCCTGCCAACTTAGGGCGAACATAGCAAAACCAAAGGGGATGATGGACGGAGTGTTGAACATTGCAAGCACTCACCCCCAGTCAACTGATCTGGGTTTAATCCATCATCATTCTTTAGCTCACTCCACCACCCCAGTTCAGACATGGCCATATGCAAATCAGTCTGACCCTGTGCCTCATGGGAACAGTCCAGCCCGAACTGCCAAGCCATGTCTTCCCTGGACCGGAAACAAGCATCCTGGGACCGGTTTCTGGCTTACAGCTGTCATCAGCCAGGCTATCTTGAATCCAGTGGCAAAGTGAGCAAGGGACCCACGTCTGGGCATACCCTGCCAACTTAGGGCGAACATAGCGAAACCAAAGGGGATGATGGACTGAGTGTTGAACATTGCAAGCACTCACCCCCAGTCAACTGATCTGGGTTTAATCCATCATCATTCTTTAGCTCACTCCGCCACCCCAGTTCAGACATGGCCATATGCAAATCAGTCTGACCCTGTGCCTCATGGGAACAGTCCAGCCCGAACTGCCAAGCCATGTCTTCCCTGGACCGGAAACAAGCATCCTGGGACCGGTTTCTGGCTAACAGCCGTCATCAGCCAGGCTATCTTGAATCCAGTGGCAAAGTGAGCAAGGGACCCACGTCTGGGCATACCCTGCCAACTTAGGGCGAACATAGCAAAACCAAAGGGGATGATGGACGGAGTGTTGAACATTGCAAGCACTCACCCCCAGTCAACTGATCTGGGTTTAATCCATCATCATTCTTTAGCTCACTCCGCCACCCCAGTTCAGACATGGCCATATGCAAATCAGTCTGACCCTGTGCCTCATGGGAACAGTCCAGCCCGAACTGCCAAGCCATGTCTTCCCTGGACCGGAAACAAGCATCCTGGGACCGGTTTCTGGCTTACAGCTGTCATCAGCCAGGCTATCTTGAATCCAGTGGCAAAGTGAGCAAGGGACCCACGTCTGGGCATACCCTGCCAACTTAGGGCGAACATAGCGAAACCAAAGGGGATGATGGACGGAGTGTTGAACATTGCAAGCACTCACCCCCAGTCAACTGATCTGGGTTTAATCCATCATCATTCTTTAGCTCACTCCGCCACCCCAGTTCAGACATGGCCATATGCAAATCAGTCTGACCCTGTGCCTCATGGGAACAGTCCAGCCCGAACTGCCAAGCCATGTCTTCCCTGGACCGGAAACAAGCATCCTGGGACCGGTTTCTGGCTTACAGCCGTCATCAGCCAGGCTATCTTGAATCCAGTGGCAAAGTGAGCAAGGGACCCACGTCTGGGCATACCCTGCCAACTTAGGGCGAACATAGCAAAACCAAAGGGGATGATGGACGGAGTGTTGAACATTGCAAGCACTCACCCCAGTCAACTGATCTGGGTTTAATCCATCATCATTCTTTAGCTCACTCCGCCACCCCAGTTCAGACATGGCCATATGCAAATCAGTCTGACCCTGTGCCTCATGGGAACAGTCCAGCCCAAACTGCCAAGCCATGTCTTCCCTGGACCGGAAACAAGCATCCTGGGACCGGTTTCTGGCTTACAGCCGTCATCATCCAGGCTATCCTGAATCCAGTGGCAAAGTGAGCAAGGGACCCACGTCTGGGCATACCCTGCCAACTTAGGGCGAACATAGCAAAACCAAAGGGGATGATGGACGGAGTGTTGAACATTGAGGCACAGGGTCAGACTGATTTGCATATGGCCATGTCTGAACTGGGGTGGTGGAGTGAGCTAAAGAATGGTGATGGATTAAACCCAGATCAGTTGACTGGGGGTGAGTGTTTGATTAGCTCAAGCGCTCCGTCCATCATCCCCTTTGGTATCGCTTTGTTCGCCCTAGGTTGGCAGGGTATGCCCAGACGTGGGTCCCTTGCTCACTTTGCCACTGGATTCAAGCTAGCCTGGCTGATGACGGCTGAATAGCCAGAAACCGGTCCCAGGATGCTTGTTTCCGGTCCAGGGAAGACATGGCTTGGCAGTTCGGGCTGGACTGTTCCCATGAGGCACAGGGTCAGACTGATTTGCATATGGCCATGTCTGAACTGGAGTGGTGGAGTGAGCTAAAGAATTATGATGGATTAAACCCAGATCAGTTGACTGGGGGTGAGTGTTTGATTAGCTCAAGCGCTTCGTCCATCATCCCCTTTGGTATCGTAATATCTTAGCATGATGGCCCTTTTACAGGTCATAAGTCAGCCAAATTCACTGTTATTTTTAAAAGATGCATATGCAGAAGGATCTTTAGATGGCTGGTTATGCCCCTTTGCTCGAAGACATGTGAGTTAGTTATGTTCAGGCTAGTGACAGTAGTGCCATGCACGTGATCAGCAGCTAATTCAGAAAACATGTGCATGTGGATAAGCTTCAGCAGTGATGCAATAGCTTGTCATGTGTCTGCACATTGACTGATGGGTGAGCTTGTTCTCAGAGTGGTTTTAACAAATAAATGAAGTATGTTGTAATTGGAGCACTCAATTATGGAAAGCCCATGCTATACATTCCGGCAGAATGTGTTGTCTATGTTCAGGCCTAGGTGAGTTTTGCTTGGTCAGTGTGCCAATGTTTGGTCCCAGCCGTGGTGCTCAGTGTGATCAAATGTATCCCATGGGACAATCACAGCTACGCTAACTCTGGTCACATGTCACACTGGCCTTACACATGATATTGTTGAATATTCCATTCTCTCCATTCAAAAGAGTGAGTCCATGTGTCTGACCCTGTAAGGGTGACAACACAAGCTATTCAGTGTCAAACACGTGGTCACTGGTCGAAACATGGCTTCAATTGTAAGGTATGATGTTTGGTACACATTCACAACAGTTGACATGTGTGTAAATGCTCTTGACTATTCACACTTGATGGCTTTTTAAACCATGTGTTTGATGCATTACTGTCAGATTCAGAGATGTCAAATATGCATCAATTTGGAGTTAGTTAACAAAATGAGATGTTAAACAGGAGCAATATCAGCTGTACAAAGTGTGCAATATGACTAAAAGCAAGTGAGGGACATTCAGACTTGGCCCATACAAATGGGGACTTGTGCGGTCTAGACAGGATTGGTACACAGTGTTGACTGTACTCATGACGGATATTGGTTCAGTAACAATAGTCTCTACAGACAATGCACCCAGACATGCCAGTGGAATGGTGTTCCACCTGAAGCACTGTGAAGCTGCAGTCATCAGACTTGGAAGTTTGTAGACCATTTTTCACATCTGTGAAACATGAGCTGTTTTCAATGTGCAAAACATTCTGATTCTTCTACATGACACTGTGCATAGATGACACAGGACAGTGTGCCACATGCCTGTCACCCTAGCTATGCGTACTACCTTGGTGTCTCCGCAATAAGAGTCAGATGTGTGAACTGATAGTAGAGAACCTAAGTTACAGGACAGATGGGATCAATCACTGTTATCTGTGTGACATGACTCATGCAATGACTACGCAATGTGAATGTTTGACAGGGAAGACATTTGAGCTGTGACATATGAGCCAATGGTTCCCCATTTGATGACTAAGGATAGCAGAATGGATACCAGTCTCAATTCAATTATGTGAATCCTATTCCCATTGTGATGGCTAAACTCCCTTGCAGGAGAGGAGACAGGTATGTCAGGACACAAGACCGTCATGAGCACAAGACAATACATCCCCTGCTACATAGTGCAGTAGTTGACCTTGTGGTTGTGTAATTTCTTGCTGCAGATAACATCTTGTGTGATTGAGCAATGGTTAACTGGCAGACTAACAAGTGCCATGTATGTTAATGTAGCAAGAGGTAATAGCTCAACTCAATGTTATGTTTTTTTGGATCTGTGAACATTTGTGATGTTACCTATGTTTCAAGTACAAATGGATGACTCATTAGATTATTTTTTATTCTTGGTCACAGCATCATCAGCGGCCAGCGAAGGAGACAGTGTCACGGATGTGGTGGGAGCAGTATGTCAGTCTGGGTCCAGTGATGAGTCGGAAGAGGAGGGACCCAGTGACGGAGAGGGTGAGGAGAGCCTCACTGGGGGCAGCTCTGCAAGTACATCAGCAGGTTCAGTAGCAGATTACAGCTCCAGTGAAGACTCCCATGTGGTGGTGGGGGAGACAGTGACTTGATCCTCAACCTCATAGTCCACTACCACCACCACTACCATCTCCACCCTTCCAGCTGCTCCCAGTACCAGTGTCTGTGGCCGCTCCCATGGCAGGGGAACCGTCTCCTTTGGGCTAGGCACATCACCCCCTGCGCCTGTCTCCCCTGCTGCCCTCAGTGCGGAGGCCAACGACATCCTGAGGCAGATCTCTGTGGGGCAGACATCAGTGCTGAATGTCCTCCATGCACATACCACTCTTTTGACACAAATGTCATCATTCTTGGAGGCCATTCACTCTAACATGTCTGCCCTACAGAGATCCAATCAGGCTCTGACCTCCACACTGACGGCAGCAGTGTCCCTGCTCCAGCAGTCCCTCCCCCCTCCTTCCTCTTCCCCATCCACTGTCCCAACTACCCTACCTGACCCAGGCACACGCAAACACACACATGCACACACCTCAACAGCCACACGCAGCACACAAACACACAGACACAAGCTGCAAACCAAACACACGCACACTCAGGAGACAGACAGCACACTCTCCACTGGGGACATGACAGCCGATGACACACATGCATCCACAGACACTCCGCAGACCTCAGAACCCTCTACCGCCACACCCCCTACCCTTTCTACTCCTGTTCCCCCCTCAGCCTAGGCACCCCACCTTGTTCTCATTGAATTCTTCCCTCCCCAAACCTACACCCCCCTCCTAAAAAGAGAAAATACCTCCCCCCTGACCCGGCATCAGCGTCTGCCCCCCCCCAAAAAGAAACAACATTAAAAAAACAACCCCCACCAGAAAATCCCCCGGGCTCAGAAGAAAAAATCAGCTCAGACAATCCATAGTTCACCAGACCTGCCTAGTACCTCAGTCACAAAAAACCCCCATAAAAAGAACTGTCCCATCCTCATTCCTGACACACCCCTCAAGCATTTAAAAACCCCCAAAATAGTTAAGGCCACCCATCCCTACCTCCATCTACCACTACAGCTGCCCCACCTCAATTAGAGCGAACCAATGTAGTGGAGCCACCCCTCAATCAGAATCTACCACTGCAGTGGATCCTAACACCCCTCCTGATCCCATCCCTCCCAAAACCTAACCCAGTCCCCACTGGTCCGTCCCCTTTGGTGCCTGGCATGCCCCCTAGATGCCCCTCCCATGGGAGGTGACCCCTAGCAGAACTTGTGCAGGCAAGAGTAGATGGGCATGATGTTTTGGGCCCATAAACCAAATGAACATTGATGGACTGGTCATTGGCCTTTTGCTATTTATTTATCTTCATTTTGATACTGAATAAAGCATGTTTACATTATTGATTTCAGATTTCTGTGTCCACCAACTTGTTTTTTAGTTAACTGCATAACATGTACAGTTAGTAGTGTACGTATACAATAATGTTAATATGGCATGGATTGCATATGGTCCATGGAGTATGAGCACTTTGACAGTATGTAGTCAAGATTTTGGTGTCTACATTTGCTGGGTGTCATCGTCAACATCAGTTTTGGCTAAGAGTGTGACACAAAGTCACAAACCTTTTCATGTTTAAATCACACTTACACATAGGTCATGCTTTCATATGTCAATATAGTGCAAGTGTCTCAAAGTGCAACAGTTTAGGTAAAGCATGCTGCATATGTTTGTGATGTGCAGAAAGACACCTGTCTCATCAATACACCTGGATGCATATAGAGTTTGACTACATGGCAGTGACTTTGTACACATCCATGTACACAAAGTGATGTTATAATACTTGTATGTGACTTGATGGTGGTGGACCCATGTCTGTGTCTTCTTCAGATCTGGTAGAATAGTGGCAATGTCAACCTTGCCACAGGTGGCATGCCACTGCGGGCAAAATCCCTTCATGGCTGTGAACTCATCTGATGCATTTCCTGAGCCCATGGTGAGTGTAAGGTGAGCAGTATTCTCACAGTCGTCCGACCCTGTTGCCTCAATAGGACTCCACTTACTGCAGTGATTCTTGTTAGGCAAGGTGTGTGTTGTCTTATTAGTCCATTGCTTACTCATTTATAAGTCAGTCATAGCATCCTGCTTTTGTTTGGTGACATTACATGTATGGTGTTTTTTGACTGTCCAAGCTTGGATTTCATATTTACAACCACACACCAGTCGCAGTTGAGCATATGAATTGTGTGTAATTTGTCTTTTGTGGATGACTGACAATGGGGTTGATTAAAGCTATGATTGATGCTGTTCCATGTCACACTGAGCTGAACTATAAGTGCTGTGATGTCTATTGGATTGCCAAGTGCTACATGTGGTAAGGCAAGTGGACAGTGAGTGCACAGAAAGGATGTGTGTCTATCTACTGTGCAGATGCTACAAGATTAGGAGTCTCCACCATGCTCTTAGTTGCCGCACATGGGAGGATGCATTTATGGGAATATGTGTCCTAGCTGCAGATGTATTATCAAGGGTTCATGTTGCATGTGCTGAGCTTGCTTAAACAAGGGTAAAGGTGAGAGTGACTATTATTAAAATTTTGGGTTGGAGTGGAGATTCATACGTCATGGTGGCAGAACAAATTTAGTGATTGTCAGAGAGTGTAAGGTATGAGTTAAGTTTACAGGCAGATCTTGTGTAGGAGACATGATGTATCCACATTCACCCTATGTGAGTGCTTACAGATAGAATGATGTGATTCAGAGTATGCAACTGGTTAAATCCTGTGCAAGATATGGTATGAATAGGTAGATGTGATAGGTGTTAAACAACTTAGACAAGGTTTTTGTCTGGCAGGAGATGAGAGCTGTAGTCTGTGCCTCTACAGTGAGGTATGACTATAACTGGGCATTTCCAATGAGTGAGGATAGTTGTTGATGTGCATAAGTCAATGGTGGTATGGAGCATGTAAGTCATATGTGGACGTGACAGGGTCACAGTGAGACAAGGTTCGACTTGTCATTTGTGACAAAGTGGATAAGTGTATGTAAAGGGTATACATCATTTGGGTAATTTAGGGTGCTGAACAGTGACATATTAGATGTAGTATAGTTGATGCATGTTTTTTTCTAATATGTGGAAGCATCTGTTTCAAAAATGACAATCTGAAGAAATTAAACAGCGTATAGTGGGTGTCTGTTCATATGCAAATGGCTGTGGACATATTTATTGAGCAATGTAAGTGTCTTGTTGTGAGATGTGTTGATGTTAAGTGAGCATGTCAGAGTGGGCTATGATGCTGCACGTTGTTAAATGAGTGCAGTCCAAGACATTATTGAGGATGCAACTGGGTATGAGAGTGGTCCATTTGACATGTAACGTTTGACATTTGCTGATGAGGTGATGAGTACAGTACATTGTGTACATGTCATGTATGTGAAAGGATTTGTGTACATAGTGAGGAAGATTGTTTTTGTGAATTTAGGTGTTGAGGTGAGAAGGGCAGTGCAAGTGTGAGATTGGGAGAATGAGTTTGGAATTGTTTTAGTACACTGATTGAGCTTGTGTGTCAGACATACTTTTCTGTCTAGATGCTTCAGTGTGCTTATGAAATGCTTGTATGTGTATGATAGTTTTGTGAGATGAGCATGTACTTTGAGGTGGATGTGAGAGGGGTCCTTGCCACACAAGTGGAGATCATGCAGGCCATGAGGTAATGTTTAAATGTACATATGTGTAGATAATGTGTATGTAAGTAGGCAGGAACAGTAGCCAAATTTATAATGAAGATGTGGAATGTGTTTGCTGCAGGTTGCTGTCTGCCACTGAATGTTCATGACTGATTGTTGTAAAGGCCGGTCTGAGTACACTTGCATATGCAAAAACCTATTGTCCTCACAAGACAATTTGCCTCCACCTAGCCTTGCCTTTTCTGAGTTGTGTGAGGGCAGCCGTGTGGATTTACCCTTTGTAGGTAGTTGTAGTCACTGATTGTTCATTTTTGACCTTGCTTACTGCATTTTAATGGGGGTGGTGATGGCTTACATTGACATGTTATAATGCAGGGACAATGTATGACAGTCCATTGCTTAGAGGGCTATAGCCACCTCAACTGAGAAGTCAATGATGTGTGTTGTTGTGCCACCAGGTGTCAGACTACTGCAGATACGCATCCCCACACTTCACAGTAGACTGCACATGCATGGTTGTGATTGGCATTCTGACATTGTGACTTCAAGGTATGAGGACACCAAGGGAGATGGACTCATTGTGATGTTATATCAGCTTGTGCTTTGGTAAACAAATTGCACTGTTTGCAAACACACATTTGACACTGGAACATTACACCCTGTTCCAATAAGTGTTTGCATTGTCAATCATTTGCAACCTCTAATCGGGTTTTGCAAGGGTAGCCCGTGTGTGTGTCCATGGATGCTCCCATTTTGCAAAGTAAACACAGCCCTAGAGCATGATGTCAATAGGTCTTTGTTGAATTGAATTGAATTGAAAGAGGATTTATAGAGCGCGTGGTTACCCGGGAGCATCCCAGCGCTAGCGGGCGTTAAAGTGGTAAACACAAGAAGGGTTATGGAAATAGCCACGTTTTCAGCTGTTTACGGAAGCTAAGGTGGTTCGCTTCACTTCGGAGATGGAGTGGAAGGGTATTCCACAACCTAGAGGCGTTGTATGAAAAAAGCCTACCTCCCTTTCTCGCTTTCTGAATTCTCGGAATTTTCGCCAAGTGAAGAGAGTTAGAGCGGAGATGTCTAGGAGCTTTATACGAATAGATCAGATCCCTGGTAATGGGTGGTCCTTCCCCTTTCAAAGATTTGTGGGCCACACAAAGAGCTTTAAAGTGTATCCTCTCCTGGACAGGAAGCCAATGCAGAGAGCGCAATGCAGGTTGCGCTGAGCATCGCCGGCTAGTGCCGGTAAGCAGTCTTGCTGCAAAGTTCTGAACAGTCTGAAGTTGCCCAATCACTGCCTTGGGGGCCCCAAGGTAGAGAGCATTGCCAAAATCAATCCTAGAAAGGATCAGGGCTTGAATCACTAGTTTTTTTGTTGAGTGTGGCAACACAGACAAAATTTTACGAATCATTTTTAGCAGACCGTAGCAGGAGGCGACCGTCTTCCTAGCTTGGGTTTTGAAGGACAGGTCTTTGTCCAGCCAGATACCAAGGCTTTTAACTCTGATTTAAAAACCGGAACTGGGCCCATACAAGATGGCCAGAGGGCATTCAAATTAGCACTTTGAAAATTACCAAGCATCATAATTTCGGTTTTTGCACCGTTCAGTTTAAGGTAAGACAGACTCATCCATTTTGCCACTTCCTCCAAACAAGCGTGGAGGTCAGTGGGTGACTTGTCAGCTTGATTCAATGCCACCACTAGCTGTGTGTCATCAGCATAAGATACAATATGGACTCCAAAGGGGGCAACCAAGTCCGCCAGAGGGGCCATATAAACATTAAAAAGGGTTGGACTCAGGGAAGAGCCCTGAGGCACTCCACACATCAGAGGTAGAGAGTCTGAAGAGGTATCCTCTTCAAACACCTGGAAAGTCCTGCCTTCCAAAAAAGATTGAAGCCAAGCGAGAGCCGAACCTGACACTCCCGTGTTCCTGAGACGGTGAACCAAAATCTGATGGTTCACCGTGTCAAATGCGGCACTAAGATCAAGAAGAATAATAGCCAAAGAGCCTCCTGAGTCAAGGATCTTTCTTGATTCCTCCACTACCACCAGCAGAGCAGTTTCAACTCCTTGGCGAGGGCGAAAGCCTGTCTGGGAGGGGTGGAGCAAATCATGTGACTCAAGAAACGCAGAAAGGATGTTGTTAACATGTTTCTCTGCGATCTTGCTCACTCCAGGAAGGAGCGAGATGGGTCGATAGTTGGCAAGATCCTTCTGATCCAGATGAGGTTTTTTCAATAGAGCTTTAACCATGGCTCTTTTCCATTCACAAGGGACCACGCCTGAGATAAGAGAAGAGTTAATCACACTAAGAAGATAGGGAACAATGGTAGAGGCTACTGATTTCAAAATGTTAAAAGGTGCCGGATCAAGTGGCGATCCACTTTTAATAGAAGCTAAAATAGACAGCAAGGAATCCAAGGACAAGGGTTCTAAAGCCTCCAGACTAGGTGCAAATTTATCTCGAAAAGAGGTGTTGGCATTGGTGATGTATGCATTGTCTTTCACAGGAAGGATTTTTAAGATATTTTGCACTTTGGAGAAGAAGAACTGTGCAAGATCTTTGCACCGCTGTCCAGAAAAATCAGGAATTGGTGGAGGGTCAGATACTCTTAACAATTTTTTGGCGATCTGAAAAATTTCCCTGTGAGAGTTAGCTGCGAGGAGAATCTTTTCCTCAAAATATGAGGCTTGGGCTTTTTGATCTCCACTTTATACATCCGAAGAGCAGTTTTGTATTCTAGTCTCTTATTGGCGGAAAAATCTTTCCTCCAACTCCTCTCCAACCTTTACATTGTTTTTTAAGGAGGCGTAATTCAGGTGAGAACCAACCTGATTTAAGGGTTCCTAATTTTTCTTTATCAGTTTTTTTGGGAGCACCAGGTTAAGGGTGTCTTCAATCCATGAGGTAAAATAATTGTACGCAGTAGCCGGATTAGTATGAGAGGCGGGGAAGGTCCTACTTAATTCATGAGACCATTTCTCCACTGGAACCTTAGACCACTGCCGATTGAACGTTCGGGAGATCTGGGTGTGAGCCTCTGTAATAACAGGGGACCATAAAAAGGGAACTAAAAAATGATCCGACCATGGGAGGGGGATAGGGGGTTTTCCTATGACGTCTTTCAAAGTGGAAAAGAGTGGATCAAGAAGATGTCCTTTAAAATGTGTGGGTTGAGAGACCTTTTGTTGAAGTTGGTAAGACGCAAGGTCTTGAACCAGGTCCATAGCGGTTAATGCATAGGGGTCATCAAAGTGCAAATTGAGATCTCCCAAGAGCGTAAAATTAGCATTGATATTAGCTAGGTTACAAGTTGCTTCTAGCAGGGAATTACAAAATTGACCCAGCGCCCCGGGCGGACGATAGATAAGGATTCCAGAGAGAGAGAGAGAAGGGGAAAATTCAATAGAAAAATGGACATTCTCACAATCTCCTTGACATTTTCATGGATTTGGAGACAGTGTTTCAGTGCCAAATGTGGACAAAGCAGACTTCATTCTGCACATATCCCTCATCCTCACAAGATGTACCCATATCCCCTGGCTTGACGATGGCTATGTCGATTTGGTTTGGGAGCCACAGATTGAGCCCCCCACCTGGCATCCTCAGCAGTACTGTCAGCTTATCTTACACAATAGGCTGTGCACTAGACCCTCCAACACGGTTGGTGGATCCTGCGTCCTGAGACTCATGCATAGTCCTACTACTCTGCAGGACACAATATGCACATTCAAAATGGGATATTGCTTAGCAGCACACACTAGAGCCTGAGGAGGTCGATGCAGAATTGCTGTCAGTGCCATTCTCCAAAGATGACCGTGTACACATACAGATTGGGAGTTGTGTGTAGGGCCTGGGTCCACACCTGGTGACTGTATCCCACATTGTTGTTGGCCCATGCTTCTTTTCAATACAAGATGTATTTTGTAAACAAATGATACATTAACAAATGTGACAGAACCATCCCCAGCCATGGCTTTACTGGGGTGCACATGTGGCGTTGATACTGTACATAAGAAATATCTGGCACTGGGGTTCCTGATTGCTAAGCGCAAAGTGGCCTGCAGGTGGGGACGGGGTCATGCCCCCAAATTTAAGGACTGGCTGCATGACCTTTCAACGTGGCAGGAGCAGTCATTTAATTATGCCGAACTGCTCCCGACTGCTTCCAGACCAAGGGACATATGGGATCCCCTGAAATCATATCTCCTTTCCTTAACGGAAGAAGTAGCAGCCACCCCGGATGACCATAAATACTTATCCTGCGACTTGGGCAGCTAATGTATATATACTAAGTAGACCCCGACAGGTGTTCAAGATTTATATTGCAAACTGTAAACTGTTATTACATAATGTAGTGCATATATATCATTGGGAATAATAACACTGTGTATGGCAGGGGTTTGGTTCCCCGAGATGGGGAGTGTTTTTCTACTTTTCTATGTATTGTCAAATAAGCTCAATAATTTTTTTTTTTTTTAAAACAAATGTGACAAAACCACTTCTAGGTTGTTGTATTGGGAGGCACAGGAATCAGTACAGAGTGGCTGGGGCTGTGGACTAGTATGTTGTCTGGGCCAATATCCTCTGGGCTTTAATGTACACAGAGGCATCACAATGTCATACTTTTGTGCGTACATTGTATTTCTGTTGCCCTGCGATGTATCAGTGTGTGTTGCGGTGGACTCATGCATTAACTTTGTGATACATACATATGTGTGGTTAGGGCAATTCCTGTTCCACCGTCAATAGTGTGTTTCTAATACCATTTTTGTGGGCTAAGTGTACCTACCTGATGATGACATTCCCTCATCGGACATGCACAACATGCTAGGGACCCATGGTCAGATTGTGATCCGAATGATGCTCTGGCACTCTGTAAGTAAAAGGCAAACATTCTGTGATCATCTCTTTCATAGTAGCCTCTGTGCTTTTGGCTGTCAAGGGAGGTTTCACAAAGTCTCACTGCTGTTGATAAAGATGGTGGTGTTTATGTTGCACTGTCTAAATGAGACTTGCCTCCCTGCAAGGCCCCTACATAAGACGCAGCCTCCCTGCACCTGCCATGACCTGAAAGTGATGGGCGGGTGGTAGAAATGACACCACTTCAGTCAAGGCACGCAGGGCAGTGCGCAAAGGTGAGTATGCTCCAAAGGTTGTCCCCCAGCCTAAATTTACAGCACAGCTGGTGAGCGAACAACATACTTGTGCCACTTTACAGTGGCTTGGTGGGGACTGGTGAAGTGAGTCAGTCTCTTGGTGTGTTTTACAGGGGCCCAAAACCGTGGCCCACAGGTGGTCCTGGTGCCCCGAACCATAAACAAAGGTCCAATTTCACTCATAGCCAATCCAAGTCTATGCAGAGCACTTTCTGATCAAATTCAACACCCATAGCGCTCTATGGGCGTCAGCCCCCCCCCGTTGTGTGTGTCAGCCCTGGCTGAGACAGCTTCCACACACACACATACAGTACTTGAGCTGCTGTGTGTGGCTGGTCTGTCATGTTTGTGCATTGGCACCTGAGTATTTCACATGTTTTTAATGGACCATTTACTGGAAGATGAGGCTTTATTTGTTTTTCAACAGTCCCTAGAGCACCAGCATCTCCAATCTGCCCATTTGTCAAGTTGCCAGCTACTTTTGCTGCCACAGTGTGGTAATGCATTTTTTGCAAAATTACCTTTGGGTCATTTTTTTTTACAGAATTACTGCAGCATGTACTCCACCTGAAGGTATTGAGGCACTTTGCATGAGCACCAGTTACTTTGTTCAGGTATACATTGCTTGGGGTGTTTACCCCCATCCCCAGGTTTGCCTCTACATTGCTTGGGGTATTAGCCCCCCAGACCCCCCTTTGGGTATGAACTGCTGTGAGTTTTGGCCCCCCAACACCAGGTTTGCCTCTACATTGATGGGGGTGTTTACCCCATCCCCAAAATTGCCTCTACATTGCTTGGGGTATTACCCCCCCCCCAGCCTCCCCTTTGGGTATGAACTGCTGTGGGTATTGGCCCCCCTACACCAGTTTTGCCTCTACATTGATGGGGGTGTTCATCCCCTATCCCCAGGTTTGCCTCTACATTGATGGGGGTGTTTACATCCCAGGTTTGCCTCTACATTGCTTGGGGTATTAGCCCCCCAGCCTGATAGAATTGAAATGTAGTTTTACTATTTTGCTCGTGGTTCACCCTATATTATGTTAGCATTTATATGGCTCATACATTATATTTACATATTGTGTGTAGGACGTAATCAGTTGATACAGATGTCACGTTAGTTGGGTTGACATCTGTGCCACCATTTTAGTTAGAGAAGACGCCATCTTCTGTTACAATCAAAACTGTTACTTGCACATTCAAAACTGTTGTTTGTTCATTTACGAGAAATATCCTTGGTAAGTTTTGTTTTTTCGATGCTCATGTTAGCTCGTTAGTGCATGCCTTTCCCTTTAGATCAAAACCTTCTCCCACCTGTCTAGTGGGGAGGATAGGCCAGACGACCTAGAAATGTAGATAGCTTGTACCAGGCTGTGGAATCAAGGCTTGTGTTTTATACCCCCATTGTATTACAACACCTACCAGTGTTTTTCCATGGTAGGCGGGTCTTTGTGGACTCCGCAACATACATAATGTAACTTTATGCTTGTTAAAGTCAGTCCCTCGTCAGCCATCATAGGCGGCTGGTCGGATTGGACTCCACTGCAGTGTATTTTACGAATAAACTAGTTTGATTGTATTCTCTACTGCGTCATCGACTCTTCATTGTCGGAAGGCTAGAGGAGGTCGAGAGTGACCCGGGTGACCCTAATCGGGTCACTTCTTTCAGTTGGCGCCCGAACAGGGACCCCACCAGGTGACCCATCTTGCCCGTAGTCGGGTTGTAGAAGTCGGGTTGTGTCTGGTCAGATGGGTAAATCGGGGATCCCCACACGATCGAGCTTGGTTCTCGGAGCTGCCCCGCCTGTCTGATCGGGCGGCTCCTTGTCTAGTGGTCACCCTGGCTGGGGTCCTGAAAAGGCAAAACCCTTGGATCTGACCGTTTGGTCCGAAGTGTCGGCAGTGGAGAATAATCTTGTTTGACCTGTGTGCACCGGGTGAGTTCATTTTGAATTCTTGGTAAATGCGGCGTCATCTCGGTTAATTTTGTAGGTCCGCGGACCCTTGTGATACAGAGCGTTTTGAACGTTCTGCCGGGCCAATTGTTGAATTCGGATTATTCTTGAAAAGGCCTGGGGCTAGAGCCTATCTTGTCTTGGTGCAGTCTGAGGACTGACTTGTTTTGACACAGTGTATGAACTGTTTTTGAGAGCTTTTTGTTTATGTGTGTTTTATTGTGTGTGCGCGTGTTGATCGAGTGAATACGTGGATGTGTCTGATGCCAGGATGCCTTGTTGGAGTAAAGTGTGGTGTTTGGGGTGCCGATGCTGCTCTGCGGAACATCGCCTGGAGGAGCGGCAGCCTGCACCTCCGGAAGGCACTCCGAATTTTGATATGTATGTGAAGCATGGTATTGGCCCAATTATGTTTCGTACATTATGGCACAAGTATACGAGGGACAATACTGAGCTTCAGTGGCCACAGGATGGTACTTTTGATGAACAAAAATTGAATTACTTACAGGATATATTATTTGCTAGAAGAAGTAGGCAGTCGATGTTTGATACTTTGCAGGTATGGCAGAAGGAAGCTAAGCAGAGACGTATACGTGCTGAGAAGGAGTCCAGGAAGAAGGCGATGCAAACGGTAGTGCAGAAAGCAGTAGCTTATGATAAGGAAAGAACAGAGAAGGGTATTGAGTGTGCAGATAGGAAGTTTCGATTGCAATGTGATAGGTCTTATGTTTTTCGAGGGGAAGAGGATCCTTTTGTGGAGGGCCTGTTGGAAACTCACCCCCCACCTCCCTATGCCCCGCAAGGAATATATCCTGCTGTTCTGTCGTCTCAGTCCTCCGTTGTTCCCTCGTCTTCCCTTGATTTTTCCGCGGCCCCAACAGCTTCGGCTCCGGCCGTATCCGTCTCCCCTCCGGTTTCGCAATTTACGGGTACAGTGACTGCAGGTACCCCTGCGGTGTCAGCTGTTTCTGTTTCCATCTCTCCTCCTTCTCTTACACCTACCACACAGCCATTGTTGACACTGTCACCTGCGTCTGCATCCTATGCGTTTCCCCTAGAAGTGTCACCCACAATATTGAGTAGTGCTGGGACGCCGGTGCGAGGGTCAGATGGTGGACATTGGGCAGCGGCACGGGAGCGACTAGAGCGGGCAATGACTCGATCTGATGTGGGTGAGGAAGAGAAAAGAATGGTTGCAATTCAGGCAGCACAGTGGGCCCGGAGTGTGATTTATAGTTTGGAGGATATATGGAGTGTGATGAAGGATTTTGATCCGTTTGTGCAACAACATGCCCTTCAGCACATGTCCACTACATTGATTGGAGTGTGGGAACAGTGTATTGGAGGTAAAGCTTCTCAAATCATTTATGATATTCGAGATCGTGTATATTCCGCTGGTATGGCCCCTGCAGAAGTTCGTAGTAATGTTGGGACATTGCTTAGCTATCGGGCGAAATTATATCACAGTACTCCGGTTCCGGTATCTCAGTTTCCGATGAGGGAGGTGCATCCCATTTGCCACCCTGAAATTCCGGAGCAACTTAATGCATTGAATGCTGTTACTCAGCAATGGGTGGAGGCTCATTTTCAGGAGCAGTGGGTCTATGCCCCGTGGAAAAGAAGCGAGGTACTTGCTCTTAAGAGTCAGTTACCGGACCCCAGAAAAAATCCTACTGCATATTATAAGGAACTAACAGAGGCTGCCTCCTCGTCAGTTATGACCTTAGCAGATATTGAGATGTTTTTTGGACTGTTAGTGCCGGTAGATATATGGAGGCAGGTGCATACACAGGATCACAGAGTGGAATTGGGTGGCACATGGGACGAGAGTAAGGCATGGGATAAGGAACGGAAGCCTGGCGACAAACCTAGGGCTGATATTTTGGCCTTACCAAATCGTATTATTACTTACATGCATTCTCTTATTCCACCCAGACGAGTGGATTGGGACAAGTTGAGGGCATGTCGCCAAAAGAAAGAGGAGAGTGTGTCTGATTTTTTTACTCGGTTTGAAGAGGCGTTTTGGGATTTTAGTGGGCAGGATTTATCAGTGGAAGGTGGGGCTCATTTGTTTGTTAACAGGTTTGTTACAAATTTACTTCCTGAGATTGCAGCTCGGTTGCAAGCCTCTGAGAGTACATGGACCACTTCCTCCCCTTCAGTAATATTGAGCATGGCTCAATATTATGAGCATCGAGAAAATGAGGAGAAGGATAAGGTGGAGAAAAAGAGTAAGGATTTAAAGGCGAAGGTGTTGTTGCAGCAAGTTGCAAGGGGATCGAGAAGGGGTCGTGGTACTGGTACAGCTCAGAGACCTCGAGGTGCCGGTAGAGGTGGTGTACCACTGGGGCTTAATCAGTGTGTGTATTGTAAAAAGGAGTGGCATTGGCGAAGTGAGTGCCCAGAACTGTTACAGAAAGTTGCAGTACCGAGAGGTAGGGGGTGGAATGGAAGGGGTCGTGGTGAGGGTCGCCGAGACGAGGTTCAAGGGGATGCATCCTCAGGGGGTCGGTCTGATCAGAATTATTTTGATGATCCCCGAGGAAGACAGTATTATCACGATGATTATGATATCGATGAAGTCACAGGGATGTCCTATAGCTAGGACAGCGAGGGACAGGGTGAGGGGCCAGTCCAAATTCCTGTAGATCAGCGTGGTCCTTATGTCACAGCAGACCTACATGGTTCGCCACAGAAATTTTTGGTGGATACAGGTGCAATGAATAGCTCTGTTTCTCATTCACCGGTCCCCGGGGCCGCCCTGTCTGGCCGTAATAATGTCTCAGTAGGTTTTTCAGGCGTACCGGTTGTGAGCCCCATCTCCAAACCTCTCACTTTGACTGTTGGTCCTTTTACTGTAGATTCCCCGTTTCTTTTGACATCAAATTGTGGTGAGATTTTATTAGGATTGGATTTGTTTAAGAAATTATATGCTACTATTTATTGCTCCCCGGTTGGTGTTTATATGACTTTTGGACCTAATGTGGATGGTGCAAAACAGTGTTTTGCAAAGGATGCTTCACTTCCTGTTGAATTTAAGGATGTACCATCTTCTTTGTGGGCGGCAGCGGACACTGATGTTCGTTTGTTACAGATACCCCCTGTTTCTATCAAAATTAAGGGTAATGCTGTGCTCCCTCGTATTCCTCAATATAAAATATCGCAGGCTGGGGAACAGGCTTTGATGCAGATTATACTGGATTTGATCAAGTTGGGGGTAGTGGAGGAGACAGCGGCAAATGTGTGTAATAGCCCCATTCTTCCTATTCTTAAAACGGCACCTGGATTCCCCTGACGCACATCCTGATGTTTACCGTTTCGTGATCGATTTGCGGGAAGTAAATAAAATAGTTATTCCCCAGTTTCCGGTGGTTCCTGATATAACAGTCCTTCTCACAATGATCCCTTCCTCAGCAAAATATTTCTCCGTGATCGATTTGAAGAATGCTTTTTTAGCATTCCTGTTCATCCCGATAGCCGATATTTTTGTTTTTTAAACTTTATTTAATTTGTTGGCATTGACATACATTCACGATCATTGGGTACATAGCATTGGAATTACACATCTGACACTGTGGGCGTACACAACATCATATATCGTGAGTTCAAAGACACATTGCATTGTAGGGCACACAATTAGGGGTTGGTTGGTGAAGTAGGAGCTGAGTCTTATTGGCGCATATAGCTAAGGAATAGATCCCACATGTCCCATGGCCGAGACCTCGGGGGCATCAACTCCCAACAATTTGATAATTGTTCGTGCCAATAGACAATATCTCGTATCTAGTCTTTCAGTTTAGGCGCCAGTGTACCTCCCCAGCACATCGCAATCCGTCGTTTGGCGAGAAGTAGTAGCAACCCAACAAGTCTATGAGATGGTTTTGGTATCTCTGCCACGTGTCCCAGCAGGCCAACCAGCGGGGAGGGCGTCAACTGTAGCTGTGTGATTTCCCCTAGTGTCCGGTGGACCTCCGCCCAATATGACGCAACCGCCGGACAGTGCCAGGCAAGATTAAGAAAATCTGCTGTGTCAGCTTAACATCGTGTGCAGTGTGAGTCCAGAGACAGGCCCATCTTGTGCAGCAGCACTGGGGTGCGATATGTGCGATGTAGAAAGTTAAAGTGAATGAGACGCAACCGGTAGTTCGGGGAGAGTAGTTCGAGTTGGCTGCAGCAGAATGACCACTGTGCGTCTGTGAGTGGAAAGGCAAGATCTTCCTCCCAGGCTATCCGGGCGGGCAGCTGTATTGCAGGTGGGATGTTTTGCATGTTTCGGTATAGTGCCGTGGTGAGTTTCCGCGGTGAAGTGGCAGTGTAGGTGTACTCTAACACGGTGAGGGTCGCAGGTGGCGCTGGGAACGTTGGGAAAAGCCCGCGGCAGGTCGCTCGCATTTGATAATATAGGAAGGTGTCTAGTGGCACGCTAGGTGCCATCGGCGGGTCGCGAAAGTGGTCACCCGGGAAGAAGTCAGCAAAGGTGTGCATGTCAAGCTTGGCCGCACGGGCACAGGCACCACCGTCCTGCAGAGGAGGCAGCAGGGGATGTTTCGCCAATGGGACCGAGGGGCCATATAGGAGATGAATGCCTGCGCGTCGCGTCAGCCCAATCCATGCCCACCGCAGACACTGTGGAGTGTCAATTTCAGCAACAGGCCTTTTGTAGGGGGTGAAAAGGGCTGTGGATAGAGGCCATGGCGATACCGCATCAATTTCCACTGCGACATGCGGCTGGAACGGTGTGGGATGTGTCCAGTAGTGTAGAAAGTGTACCTGGGCGCAGAGCGCGTAGAGCTGTAGATCCGGTGCACCCAGCCCCCCCTGGAGCTGTGGTCTAGTCAGTATTTCGTATTAAACCCGGGCCTGCCGCTTGGCCCACACCAGTGCGATAAGATTGGATCGAAGTCTGTGTAAAAAAGCTTGTGTAAGTGAAGTGGGAATGTTGATGAATAAATAAAGAAACTTGGGCAAAATGACCATCTTCGCAATGGCGATTCGGCCTGCCAGGGACAGGGGGAGTTTTGACCACACGGGGATACACTCTTCCAGCCAGTTCATCGCTCTACCAAAATTGGCCTGCCATAACTCGGACAGATCCCTACTGATGTATATCCCCAAGTATTTGATTGGCCCCTGTGCCCACTGGAGTGGGTACTCTGTGGGAAACGGAACTGTGGCGTCCGTCAGTGGGAAAAGTATTGATTTGTTCCAGTTAATCCGGACACCAGAGAGTCCTCCAAAGCGGATGAGCTCGCGGATTAATGGGGAAAGGTTCTGCTCAGGCTGAATCACATAAAGTGTGACTTCATTTGCATAGAGGGACACAGTTAGGCTGCGTGTAGTGAACCCTATCCCTCGATTGGCAAGGTGCTGTCGGATATGAGCGGCGAGAGGTTCCATCGCAATCGTGAAGAGTAATGCCGAGAGAGGGCATCCCTGCCGTGTTCCCCTGCCGACCGGGAATGGGCTCGATATTTGTCCATTTAACTGTATTCGGGCGGTGGGCATCGTGTACAGGAGGCGCATTTGTGCGAGGAAGATGGGACCAAGACCCATTCGCGTCAGAAGGGGAAACAGGAATCTCCATTCCAGGGTATAGAACGCTTTGATTGCGTCTAGCAGAGCCACCAGCGCTGTTGTATGTGGATGTAAATAGTGCATTACTGTGAACATGGTCCGGAGGTTGTGCGCCGTAGAGCGGCCCGACACAAATCTGGACTGATCAGGCCTGATCATTACTGGTAGCAGTAGTTGTAGTCTATTCGCAAGCACTTTCGCGAAAATCTTATTATCAATATTAATAAGTGAGAGGGGCCTGGAGGAGTCGCAGTGCTCAGCAGACTTATCGGGTTTGAGGAGTGTGAAGATTACGGCCTCTCGCATTGAAGGGGGCAACGAGCCCACCTCCAACGCGTCTTGATATACCTCCAGCAGCTGAGGGATCAAAAGGTCCGAATATTCTTTATAAAAGGAGGCGGTCAGTCCATCTAGGCCAGGGGCCTTGTCAGGAGCGAGGCCAGCAATGGCCTGCCGCACCTCATCAGCAGTGATGGGAGAATCCAGAAAGTCTCGATGTGAGTTGGAAAGCCATACTAGTTAGATGGCGTCAAGGTACGCCTGCAGCTCGGAGGCAGGAACTACTCGGGAAGTGGAATTCAACTGGGTGAAGAAGTCTACCATGATGCGCATGAGGTCTGGAGTGTAGGAGCAACGCTGGCCCTCTGAATCTATCAAACCCGCAATGTAAGAGGATGCCCGAGGTTTCTGGAGCAGTCTGGCTAGTGTCCTACCTGGGCGGTCCCCCTCGCCGTATCTACGTGCTTGCGTTTCCCTGCCCAGGAATTTGACCTCCCTAGCTGCCTCCTCTTGGTATTTGGTTAGTTCACTACGGAGGTCTGCCAGGACCCGAGAATCATTCGATTGTTGGAATTGAGTCTCGAGTGCGGAAATTTCAGATTCGAGTTTTGAAAGCGCACCTCGGATGGCTTTGAGCACCCCATGTTGCTTGGCTATGCACTCCCTCATAATGACTATGAGAAGTTGGCCTGGTTTCTGCTGTCCACTAATTAAAGTGGGCACCTTGCACCAGTCCAAACGACCCTTATTGATGATTAGGTTAAAAACAACCTTTATTGAAAGCTATCCTAGTGGTAGCTATGGAGAGCAGCCATCAGGCTAAGTCTTGAAGGAATGTGAAGCAGCTTGTTTTACCAGTATATAACCTCCTGAATGACCAAATGAAAGGAGAACCACACCAGGTATATATAAAATATATGTATTTATTACTAAACACTCTCTACTAACCTCTTTATGAGATTAGAGAACAAAGCACACAATATTAAATCACTAGAACGACAGTAAGTAGCACAGTACACAGTGGGCTCCAGGGGGAGACCAAACCATATACTAAGAAAGTGGTATAAGAACCACGACTTGACTAGACACAGTGCCTAGAGCACGTAGAATCGCTGGGACCCCAAGGAACCACCCAAAGTAGTGACACAGGGGACCCACGGAGGACGGGTGCAGTGTGTGAACACAGACGCGAGCTCTGTACAACTCAATGGGAAAGTCGCGGTTGGAAATTTACAGATTAAGGACACTTCGGAGCGGACTTTAAGCGAACCCAGCTAAACATAGAAGGTTCTAAGGCCAGCACCATTGAGAGTACTGAGGTACCCGTGTTACCTATCCCAGAGGAGCCGGGTGCATAGGGGTCAAGTGATGTCGGAAACCTTCGTCGTTTTCAATGGCATGTTGTGGAAAAGTGCTGCTGCCGGGAAGATGAAAAGTGTCCGGTGTGATCCAAGCCTGGATCGGAGCTGAGAAGAACTTGAAAGCAGAGGGGACAGAGTCTGGGTCACTTCACGTGACCAGGAGCGGAGCAATCGAATGCCCACCGATGTTGGGTGTTTCAGGTGAGAAGAGGTGAAGCTTGACTCTGCAGCCACGGGGACCAGGAGACGTCTGCGATGACCAAAGTCTGGATTCGAGCTTTCCCACGAAGGATGTCGAGGGCTGGGGGGGTCAGTGTCCGGATTGAACACCAACAAGCCTTGGCCACTGCAACCCATGCGGTCAGAGGAAAGATGCTTCTGTGAGGACCAGCAAGGTCCTGGGGACTCTCCAAGCTATGGAGAGTCAGGGCACGTCTGGAGCAACCAGGTAACCCCACTGAAAGTTAAAGTTGCTTTCACAGGGACCCACAGGCCAACGGACCAGGGATCGCGAAGGGACCTCAAGCTGAATCACCAAATGCCAGCCCACGGAACACTCGTGGAGTGTAGGCCGGAAATCTTCAGTGGAATTACTGCTCGGGGTCAGGACTACAAGTAGCCCAAAGCACAGCCTCAGGGGTTGCCAAAAAGCATATGCTGCTGCAAATGTACACAGTGCCCAGGGGTTCGGATTGCACGGTCACCACGAGGGATACGGGCCTCAGAACTGCTGAGAGCGCAGATCGACCTCAGAGACCACGGGAACCCACCTCCTGTATTGCAGAAATCTTCGGAGTCCTTCAGGAGCTTCGTAGATGCAAACCGGTCAGATGCGTTTAGGTGCCTGATCAGCAGGGGAGTAACTCCTTTACTCCAAGGGAGATTCTTCAGTCATCCAGCGTTGTGCAGATCATCGAAGTACTTGGTTTCTGTAGCAGAGTTTAGTCCAGGTAAAGTCCTGTAGCCAGGGGTTCCTACTTTATACCCAAGGAAGGGGTGTGACTAACTCTGGGGACCCACCTATGGGAGGGTCAGGACAGAGGGGTTGCTACACCCATGTCCTTTGTCCAGTTTCGCACCAGAGCAGGAGCAAATGGCTCCTGCAACCGGTTTGAGCTGGACTATGCACAGGGACACCAAATGTGCCCCCAGTGCAGACATCAAAGCACTCTGAGAGTGCACCCACCCAGCCCCAATACACTAGAGCCTGTCTGGGAGGTGGTCACACCTCCCTGTGACAGGAAACCTATTGTCAAGCCTTCCCCTGCCGGAGGTTCGTCCAGAAGCAGGAGGGCAGACTCGTGTCTGTGGCTGGCAGCATCCATCTTCTGATGCCAGGGTCAAGAAAGCTGGTACCGGGTGTACCGGTGTTGTCATGTTTCTCCCTCTAGGAGGGTGGGATCATACCTCACACACCAGTTACTGGTGTGGAGGTATGAGTCCAAGGTGTTTGACACCAAACACGACATGTTTCCATGCAGCCATTTTAAAGTTATCATTTACCGCTAGGTTATAATGCACTTAAGTATATATGGTTGGCTGCATCACAGACAACCCCGGAGAATAGGTTCCGAAGGCTGCAGTGGGGCTCTGCTCATGCATGGGCACCCTCTCACATAAAACCCAGCACCCTGCCTTCAGGATTGATAAGGCCTGCTATAGGGGTGACTGATAGGTTTATATGTGCAGTGATTAGGATAGATATAGTGAACCTATATCTAAGTAAGGGGTGCATGCACCACCTTACACAGGCTGCTGTAGCAGACCTGTGGTATCATTTTAAATGGTCTCTCAGGGGTGGCATAATACATGCTGCAGCCCCTGGGAGGCCTCTGGGGTACCTATGCCCTGGGTACATAGGATACCATATACTAGGGACTTATAAGGGTACCCCAGAATCCAATCTGGAGTGTACCTAAAGTACATGCAATCAATTTAGAGGAGAAAGCAGCTAGACTGGGGTCCTGAATAGCAGGATCCTCAGTCAGACTAAGTCAAAAACAGTGAAACATCAGCAAAAATGTGGGGGTAACTATAAGAAGCAGATCCTACTCTCCTACAATGACCACTTTGAAGGCATCCCAAAGAGTGGCGGGGGATTGAACCGACCCGGCATTAAATGCAAAGTAGTCTTCGATAGCAGTGTGTAGCTCTTCGTGGAAGACTTGGTCTCTAAGTGCGTTGGGGGGAAGACGCCAGGAGAATGCGCGTGTTGGTGCGTGCGGGGGATGGAGCGTCAACAAGTCCTGCGTGTGATCTGAAAGGGTATGGGGAAGATGAGATACCTTGGGGTTCCATGGAAGCATGGTTTTGGACAGCAGCCAATAATCAATTCTCGACCATGTTTTATGCTGTATGGAGAAGCAGGTGCCCTCACGTGTGTCGGGGTGTGTATCTCACCATGTATCTATGAGGAGATTGTCTGTAATGATTGTTGCCAATGTGGATGCCGCTTGTGGATGAGGACGTCTGGTGCATCCCGCCCAATCCATGTCTCCCGTCAGTGGGACATTGAAGTCCCCACAGCAGAGCACTGTTTGTGGGTGGTGTTTGCGATTCCCTGCCAGACAGTAGTGAAAAAGACAGGTCATCAATATTTGGGCCGTACACAGTGGAAAGAGTGATGGGATGATGATGGAGTGTGCCTGTGAGGATAAGGTATCGCCCTTCATTATCACATATGCATTGGTCTGTGGTCCAAGCCAAATCCTTACGTATTAAAATGCACACCCCTCCAGCGTAGTTGGAGTAGGAGGAGGCATATGTGAGCCCCGAGTGAGGAAGGAGGGTAGTGTAGCGTTTGAAAGGTGCGTTTCCTGAAGAAGGCAAATGTCTATGGCGTGCCTGTTTAAATAGGCATGTACAAGGCGTATCTTCCTGGTGTCGTTAAGCCCCCGCACATTCCAGGATAAGGGTTTGACCGTGTCTGTCTTAGCCATGCCCAGTGGAAGGGTTGTTGATAATGTGTGTGTGTTCGCCCTGTGTCGAAGTGGTGCTGTGAATCTCTGCTATAAGGATGAAAACAGGTGGTGATGTGCCAACATTATCGACATAAACCATAAACTTAAAATAACAATCCCCCAACAAACCCCTCCCCCCGAGCCTCCCCCCTCCCACTCCAACCCCCCAATTAGGTTGAGGTATCCCCCTGTGAACATGGCAACTGGGAATCATCCCCGGGGGAAATAGAGACACCACGGGTCTACCCGCCTTAGTGCCGGGTGGCCGAGCAAAGGTATATGAATGAAAGACCATCCATCCCCACCCTGTCCCAAGAGTCTTCGCAACAGTACACTTAGCTGTGGCAGCGGTTTTCAGAGGGTCCAGTGGTCTTGACTGAGACAGCAGCCGTCCGCCTCAGGTCGCTCTACGGTAGTCCTCTGCATCCGTGATTGGCGATGATCAGTCGCTATCACTCAGCCTTGCATCAGCCGTGGAGGAACTGGCGTGGGTGCCAGAGGCCCGATCTTTTGGAATTTGCTGCTTAGCGAACTTAAGAGCCAGTTTTGAATATGTGAAGTAGGTTGTCTTGCCGTTGAGGGTGATTCTGAGTTTGGCTGGGTAGAGCATTGCATATTTGATGTTGTTTTTTTGCAGCAGCTGCTTCGCCGGCAGGAATTCTTGTTGCGCAGCTTGCATTGTCAGGGTGAAGTCCGGGAAGAAGGATACTGAATCGCCTTTGTATTGAATGCGTCCCTGTTCCCTCACCTGCCGCAACACGGTGTTGCGATCTTTATAGTTTAGGAGTCGCGCCACTATGGGCCTCGGAGGAGCTCCCGGTGGGGGCGGAGGTCCCAGCTCAACAATGAAGACCGGAGATAAATCTGAGCCAAAGAGGTCTTTCAGCATAGTCTCAACAAAGTCTTCCATCCTGGAAATGGCTGTGGATTCGGGGATGCCCGTTATGCGGAGGTTGTTTCATCTTGAGCGGGCTTCAAGATCTTCGTTCTTTTGTTTTATGAGCTGGGTGGAGAGCGCGTCTAGTTTGGCATCTATATTGCGCAGGCTTGATTGAACGTCCAGCAATATGGTCTTGAGATCTTGCTCCTGGTCCTCTGTTGCGTCGTCATCTCGAGACTGGGGTGCAGTGGATTTTTCCCCTTCATTGTCTGTTTGCCGTGCACTGCGCGTTTTGTCAAAGGTGAGCTTTGATTGTCTGCCCTCCGCTTTCCCCATGTCCGTGGTGCCATGCGTTTCGTGGTTGTCGATCTGTAGAGGCTTGAAGAGGTTGTTCTGTGTTGGCGTATACCGCCTCCTCGCACGGGTGTTACCAGGGTGTTACCAGGGCTCCCCGCTCTTCCAGCACCTCTTCCTCTCCACAGGGCGTGTATTGGCTGTTATGTGGCAGAATACAATTCTCCCCCGGTGCTGCAGAATTGGGCGGAGGCTCCAACGTGAGCAGCCCGTCTGCGTGGGCCGCAGCACACTTCTAAGTTGGCCTGGTGACTGCGTGGGGCGCAGTATGAGGCAGTGTGCTGCGCTGTTCACTGGCAGTGGTGCCAAAAAGCAAAAGTATGGGCCGCACCAGCACCTGTTGTGTCCTGGCAAGAGCCTGGTGCAGGCCAATTCCCTGGGGGCCGAGCGGGGCCACGGGCCACAGGAGCGGGCACGTCATCGCAGATACGGGGAAGTCCGGGCCCTCGTGTGGTGCGTGAGGAACCGTGTGTGGCACCTCAGGGCAGCCCCGGTGGACTGGTCCGGGGTCCGCGGGGGCCTGGAGACTGCACAGCTCGCAGAATGAGGCGGTATGCTGCGCTATCCGCGGCAGCGGCGCCAAAGAGCCAAAGTATGGGCCGCACTGGCACGGAGACGGGCCCCGAGGTGAAGCGCCTCTGCCCCAGCACCCGGCGCGTCCTGGCAGGGGTCCCGAGGTAGCTGATTCCCTGGAGGCCAAGCGGAGTCACGGGCCGCAGGAGCGGGCGTGTCGCCACAGACGCGGGGAAGTCCGGGCCCTCGTGCGGTGAAATATGGAGCGTTAATGTCACTGCAGGGACAACCCCGACGGGCCAGTCAAGCGCCCGCGGGGGACCCCGCGTTGGATTCGGGAAGCCTGGGTCCCAGCCACACGGCCCAAGGCAGATCCTCCCGGGCCATGGCCCCGCCGCCTCCAGCCGCCACGCCCCCTCTCACCTGGGGCTAGCAGGCCGCACTCCGCAGCGCCGACCACAGTGGGGAGGCTTCCGCAGTGTTCTGACTCGGCCAGGTCAGTCGATAGGATCTGCAGACAGGATTTCCAGCTGGAGGCAGGCAGGGTCTGGTCCCCGCCCGCGCCGCAGGGAGGCCGCCTGAGCCGCAGGGTCCTCAGCCGATCGCCGAGGTTCCGGGCCCAGGCCACGCTCACAGTCCGCCCCAGCCATTCGTCTCCCGCAGCCTCGTTGGGTGTCACTTGCTCGCAGGAACAACAGCGTCTCACCGCTGCCACGAGTGTCCGCAGGTCGTTGTGGGCCGATTTCTGGGACGGATGGCCCCCGGAGCGGGTGGAATCATACGGGTAATGTGCTCAGCCGGCGGAGCTTGCCTAAGCAGCGGCCATTTTGCACCGCGGCGAAGCCACGCCCCCCCCGATAGCCGATATTTATTCGGCTTCGCTTTAGCTGGCAGGAGCTTCCAATTTTGTAGAGTTCCTCAGGGGTATACAGAAAGTCCTAGTATTTATAGTCAAGCTTTAAAAAGTCAATTGGATTCTCTCTCTCTTCCCGCAGCTAATGTATTATTGCAATATGTAGATGATATTTTAATAGCCTCCGACACCAAAGAGGGTTGTCGGGATGCTACGGTAAAATTGATAATGCATTTGGCGGAAAACGGACATAAAGTGTCCCTCTCTAAATTCCAATATTGTCAACAGCAGGTCACCTATTTAGGTCACCTGCTGTCGAAGGAGGGTCGGAGGCTAACACCTGAACGAGTTGATGCCATTGTTAAGATACCTGTCCCTGTGACTCAGAGGGATGTGGGTGCGTTCATAGGCATCACCTCGTAATGTCGGCACTGGAGACCTGCTTATTCTTTATTAATACAGCCTTTGCTTTACCTAACCACTAAAGATGTGCATGAACCCTTGCCTTGGATGCATGAATGTCAGCATGCTTTTGAACAATTAAAACTTGCACTTTGCTCTGCACCTGTGCTTGGCACACCGAATTACAAGAAGCCCTTCGTTCTGTACGTACACGAAGCGGCTGGGTGTGCGCTCTCTGTGTTAACACAAGCCTTTGGAGGTAAGCAGAGGTGGTGTGCTTATTTTTCTGCTACGCTTGACCCTGTCGCCAGAGCCCTCCCGAGCTATTTCAGAGCCGCGGGGGCTGCGGCGGTCTCTATTCGACAATCGGCAGGGCTTGTTCTCAATCATGATCTCACAGTAATGGTACTGCATGCTGTGGATGTACTTTTGAATTAAACGAAGACACAGCACCTTACCAGTGCTCGTCTGACTGGATATGAACTGACATTGTTTGCACCTCATATTACTATCAAAAGAATTGCCACACTGAATCCAGCCACGTTACTACCCCTCCCCTCGGAAGAAGGGGACACGGACGTCCATTATTGTTTGTTTCGCACAGACGAAGAGACGAAGGGACGGGTAGACCTGACTGATGTTCCCTTATCTGACCCACAAGGGGAACTATACGTCGATGGCTCTTGTTTCAAATTGTCAGATGGCACCACTACAGCAGCGTATGCTATTACCACGCTGCGCACTCTAGTTGAGACGTCACGTGTTCCTTATCAATCAGCACAGGCTGCGGAGCTGGTGGCCCTTCTGCGGGCATGCGAGTTAAGCGAAGGACTGACTGTCAATATTTATACTGACAGCCAGTATGCCTTCGGGGTGGCCCATAATTTTGGACGCCTCTGGGCAGAGAGAGGATTCTTGACATCACACGGGACCAAAATCCAACATGGTCCGTTGAGAGAGAGGCTTTTGACTGCTTTGACTCTTCCCAAACGATTGGCAATAGTAAAATGTAGCGCTCATAAAGCAATTACTGATGATGTGGGGAAAGGAAATGCATTTGCAGATCAGACAGCTAAGGAGACAGCTAGATCTAAGATGAAAAAGATGTTTGTAGAGGGCCCAGCTAGGTGGGGGCCCGAGAATGGAATGTTTGAAGACACACTAGCAAAAGTCAAGGAGATTCAGAGTGAAGCAACAGTAGAAGAATTAGCAGTGTGGCAGGAGAAAACAGGGCGTCTGGATGATAAGGGATACTGGACTGATCTGTCCGAGAAACAGAGATGGATGGTACCAGATGCATACGTACTTCCTGTAGTTACT
Source organism: Calotriton arnoldi (assembly GCA_963921515.1). Classification (NCBI taxonomy): domain Eukaryota; kingdom Metazoa; phylum Chordata; class Amphibia; order Caudata; family Salamandridae; genus Calotriton; species Calotriton arnoldi. The sequence continues at coordinate 42,881 of CAWUFW010015218.1, read as the reverse complement.
ATGGCACATGGTCCAGCCCACATTAGCGCAAAGGGCATTTGTAAGTTGCTAGATCCTGTGTGGCAAAATGACAATATTCCAAAGGTTGCTACTCACTTGGTGAAATACTGTATGATCTGTCTTAGACACAATCCTGGGAAGGGTACCCCTACACCTTTTGGTAATTTTGCACCTCCTTCTTTTCCTTTTGAGGTACTCCAAATAGATTATATCGAATTACCACGAGTTAATAATTTGAAATACGTGTTGGTGGTAGTTTGTGCTTTTAGCAAATGGATTGAGGCATACCCCACGAAAGAAAACACCACCCTGGCAACGGCAAAGGCTCCTATTAAGGAGTTTTTCTCGCGCTACGGCTTGCCCCGTTTGATTTGGAGTGACAATGGAAGTCACTTTAACGCCAAATTGATCCAGCTGATATGTGATGGTTTGCATATTAAGCATAAATTTCATGCAGCTAATCACCCCCAGTCAGCAGGTTTGGTTGAGGAGTACAATGGTACTCTCAAGTTAAAGTTGGCAAAGGTGAAGGAAAGTACTGGGTTACAATGGCCAGATGGATTACCCATTGCTTTGTTGTCCACCAGAATGACAGCCCATTCTAGGACCGGATTATCTCCCTATGAGGTAATTTTTGGTCGTCCAGCGAATGTGTGGGGTGTCCCTAACCAAAAAGATTCTCGGATATCGATTATCCTCTGTTGGTCGATTATTTGTATGAACTTACTAAAAGCTTGCGTTCTATTCACCAACAGATACACGAGGCGTTGCCTCCAGCACCTGAGGGGCCTGGGCACACGATTCAGCCTGGTGACTGGACGTTGATACGAAGCTTTCAAAGAAAGGATGGCTTGGAGCCAAGATGGAAGGGCCCCTTCTTGGTCCTCATCGCAACGAGGGCGGCAGTGAGGGTGGAAGGTCGGAAGAACTGGATCCATGCCTCTCATTGTAAGAGAGTGCCTTTACCTCTACCCTATGACGCCTGGGTGCGAGAGGGCATCGGAGACCACGAAACTGAAAGGGTTCCACAATTTCTCCCGTTCTCGGATGCCCAACTGGTTTGGTCACAGACAGAGGCAGAAAACGATGCTATTTTAAACGAAGCAGTTCCCCCAGAAATAAGGGCTGCTCAGGGTTCCACTTCATCTGATTCACAGGAGCCTGAGTCCCAGTCCCCGGCACCCCCTGAATTTCAGATTCTACTTCGAGATGAGGCAGTGCCTGGAAAAGACAGGTATAATTTGCGTCCTCGACGGAAAGGTAGTGCGCCAAAAGAAAAGTGAGTGTAGTTAGGGATGGACATCATTGGATAAGACAAGTAGAAATGTCCCTTGTTTTCGCTTCTTCCCATTAGATTAGGAATTAGAAGATTGGTGCACTACCTGTGACGCAGGACAGGATAAGTTGAGGGTATCCTCCGAGGAGGGAGAGTGCCCTATCCTGAGAACAGTGAGCATTTGTCGACGAGCTGCAAGGGTGTGGCTCCACCGCAGCGTGCTCAATAGCACCACTGAGGATTGGATGATAGAAGCCTTCCAGGAAGGCTTAGAACGGACCCTGATTCTCTATCCTTTTTGGTGTCTTTTTTTCCTTTTTTAGCTTTTTGTGCCCTTTTCCCATCATTGGCTCCACGCTAAGCCGTTCTTTCTTTGACGCTTTGATCTGTGAATATAAATATAGAGAAAATGTATCTTTTTCGTCGTCCTCTTGCAGCGGATGAACAGGGTTTTGTTGCCCTATGCCCAGGGTGGGTTGGTTTTGAATGGTTGCTCAGGAACAAGATCTTTTGGGTTGTACCTATGTTATTGTTCCTATTGGGGAGAGGGGGGCTGTTCTGGATAATGGAGTGCTCTGAGGTTACATCGTCATGTGTCTTGTATCGAGCAGTTCCCTCTAATAGTCAGAAGCGAACTATGCACAGTAATGTTTTTTTGGATACCCACCGAACATTTTTGGGGGACAGTACAGCTTGTTACCCTACCGATTCTGTCACAAGTCTATGGACAGCTTATCCCCGATCACTGGTAAATTATAAATATGTTCGTCCTCCCACCTTTGTAGAGGTAAAAGGTGAATTTGGCTTGGGATACCCTGGACCTTGCCTATATTATAGAAAACCGAGAGGCACAGGATATCCGGGATGTATGCCAGAAATGTATTGTGGTGATCTATACTTTAGCAAAAGAAATATTACTCCGACAGGTTGGCATTACCAAGATTTGACTGTCACTCAAGAGGCAGGAACATATCCTGCGTGTTGTCCTGAACTAAATAGTACTGATACTTATTTGTATCTTAACTGTTCTGGAGAAATAGTATACAAAAATGTTCTACGCTTAGGGAAAAGGGATGACCCTAGTATGAAAGGCATGAGCACTAGATATGGTCCATTAGATTAACAAGGTCCACTCTATGCACACCCAGGTTTTTATTTTCTATCCAATGGCACGTATTCCAATATGTACAATGGTACAGAGGATGTGGCTTTGGGAATGGTGCTACCTCTTGGGGTGCCTTGTGGGCATAGTAGACCGAATATAAGATGGGTAAAAAGAACATTGACAAAGGAATTTTGTGAGGGAGTTACCGATTTAGATGTTAATAACTATAGCAATGGTATTACTTTTGGGTATATCCTTTCTTCCATTATCACATTCGGTTGTACTGCTATGGCCAGAGGTGAACGTGCTAGAGAGTATTTTGGGTGTAAATTACAGATTTTATCCAGTTCGACAGTGGCAGCTTTATGGGATATCACCACTCAATTAGAAAGTATGCGCATATACTCCGTACAAACCAGATATGCTGTTGATTTTATTTTAGCTAAGAATGGTGGAGCAAGCGCTGTTATAGGAGATCAGTGTGTGGTGAGCATCACGAATATGGGAAAAAATATTACCCAACACATGTTAGACATTTTGGAGAATGTTAAAGGCATGGAGAGCGGCAATTGGAGTTGGTCCTTGTTCGGTGGGTGGGGCTGGATCTTAGAAAAGGTGATATATTTCATTCTAATTTTAATTTGCTACTGTGTCCTGATACAGTGTCTTCCCTTATGTTGCTCATATTGTGCCACTTATCTTACACCCAAAAGAAGTTCAATTCATGATACAAATGCAAAAATAATGCTTCAGCATGAGCTTGATACCCTTATGCAGTTGGATGAAGGTGTTTCTGGATCAGATACTTCCCTGGCAGATTCTGTCCCTTATGTTACTTGTGTTGCTAATGACTAATATCGCATCTCCCTTTCAGCAAGCTCTATTCATATATGTATTCGTGTTTGACAGACTATTGTCTATTTAATGATGTTTCTCATAGTTATTAGAATTGTAAAGACCCTTACCTGATAGCACAAATAAAGATGATTTAGCATATAAATGCTAAAAGGAGGGTCTGATAGAATTGAAATGTAGTTTTACTATTTTGCTCGTGTTTCACCCTATATTATGTTAGCATTTATATGGCTCATACATTATATTTACATATTGTGTGTAGGACGTAATCAGTTGATACAGATGTCACGTTAGTTGGGTTGACATCTGTGCCACCATTTTAGTTAGAGAAGACGCCATGTTCTGTTACAATCGAAACTGTTACTTGCACATTCGAAACTGTTGTTTGTTCATTTACGAGAAATAGTCCTTGGTAAGTTTAGTTTCTTCGATGCTCATGTTAGCTCGTTAGTGCATGCCTTTCCCTTTAGATCAAACCCTTCTCCCACCTGTCTAGTGGTGAGGATAGGCCAGACGACCTTGAAATGTAGATAGCTTGTACCAGGCTGTGGAATCAAGACTTGTGTTCTATACCCCCATTGTATTACGACACCTACCAGTGTTTTCCTATGGTAGGCGGGTCTTTGTGGACACCGCAACATACATAATGTAACTTTATGCTTGTTAAAGTCAGTCCCTTGTCAGCCATCATAGGCGGCTGGTCAGATTGGACTCCACTGCAGTGTATTTTACGAATAAACTAGTTTGCTTGTATTCTCTACTGCATCATCGACTCTTCATTGTCGGAAGGCTAGAGGAGGTCGAAGTGACCCGGATGACCCTAATCGGGTCACTTCCTTCAAGCCCCCCCTTTTGGTATGAACTGCTTGAAGTATAAGCCCCCCCAATTTCCTATACAATGCTGGTAGTATTCTTCCCCCCAATATGGCTGTATTTGTGCCCTGCTTTCTCTTGTATAGTCTTTCGTGGGGTAGTTACGTTATTGTATAGGAGTGGGTGTCTCACTTACCGTCTGCGACGACCGCGTCGGTTGTAGTAGTGCTCGTAGATGTAGCATATAGGGATGACATGCACGAAGGGATTCATGGCTGCACGGTCTCGTTCACAGGAATTGCGTTGTGGCACGAATCGGAGATGAAATACTCCCCTTCCGGATGCTCTGACGTGTTAGTTGTGGCGACCGATTCGGTGCATAAGAAGTACGCATCATACTTGGGCATTCAGAATCGGCTCTGGAAATGCCTCCGGACAACTCCATTCTGCGCTTCCGGAGGCTTCTCATTTGGAAAATGAGGACAGATTCGGAGTGACCGAGTCATTCGGTAAGTAAAGGATTTTGGGCATCGTACTGCGTCGTTTGCTAGAACCGGATCCCAGTACGAGTCGGTTGGAAGGTCCGACTCCGGACGGCTCTGGGATGGCCTTCCGAACGAGATCGGAATCGACCCCCATATCATCTCTTTATATGCAGATGATGCCCTAATTTATCTGTGTGATGCCACTGCCACACTTCCAGCCCTGATGGAGACACTGGAGGAATTTGGAATCATGTCAGGCCTCAGAGTAAATTGGTTTAAGTCTTGCCTGTCCCCCCTCTCTTTGGTTCTTGAGCATAACAGGGGGCCCCTGTTGAGGTTTCAGTTGGAATGGTGCCATGACATTCTCAAGTACTTCAGTGTACAGCTCTACCACTCAGACAAGGACCTTGTGGAGGGTAATGTTAACATAAGTAGGACCCAGGACTCGATCCATAAGTCCTTCCCTTTCTGGTTGTCCTTGCCTCTTTCACCGCTGGGCTGGGTGGCAATCTCAAAGATGCTTATCCTGCCACAGCTCTTTACTTCTTTGCAGCATTACCGCTTTGGCTCCCCAAGCACTTCTTTCCGGAACTCCATGGTCTCCTGCTGGAGCCGATATGGGCCTCGAGCACGAGAAGGGCGGCGCTCTCCATACTCCAGCGCCTGCTTCTTGAGGGCGGTCTTGGCGCCCCCAGTTATGAGTTGTACTATGCAGCAGCTCAGCTGCAGTGGCCCATGCGATGGCTGGGCACAGCCCCTTGACCATTGAGAGCAACCATTCGCAAGCTCCTTGGGTGTACACACATATATATGTGGCTGTCAGACCCCAGGGCTCGCATGCCGTATGAGACACATCAAATGAAGATAGTACATCATTGCTGCGATGCATACGTGCAGGGCAAGAGCCCCATCCTCCATACTCCCCAATGATCCCCGTTCTGTGATTGCCGGCACTCCAGGAGCTGACCCAACACCATGACACATCGCCTTGGAGAGAGGCAGAGATTGACCAACTAGGGGACCTTTGCCTGACGGATGCACTAATGCCCTTTCAGGAGATTATGGACACTTATGGCGTTGTGGCAGGGCATCTCCTGATGTATCACTCAGTACAGCATGCGATCACTACACTACACCACCACTGCACGCAATCCTGTCACACAGAAAATTATTACAGCCCTTCAGTCGCGTTGCGCTCTTCCCACTGCAAGTTGATAGGGCTAAAGACCGAAAGATGTCATACCTTCAGACCCAATTCACAGACAGTCTCTGGACCCAGGTGTTACAACATGTAAAGGAGTTTTCACGTAATCCATGCATCCGCTCCAGGCAATTTAACTATTTTCATCAGGCACACTTCACACCGAAAGCATCAAGCGCATGTTTCCAACAGCATCCTCTGCATGCCACTGTCATGTGGTCACATTAGGCCCGGGCAGGAACACCACCATTTTACATGCTCACATTTAAACTTGACGACTTTTCTTGCCTGCTGACATTTGACACACTTTTGTTTGCGTGCTTGTATGGATAATGTTCCATTAAATAATTTTGCTTACATTTACACATCTTTGAAGGCACATTATCAGAGCCTTGAACATTCTGTACGAAAGCTAAAGTTCACTGCGCAAAATGATGTTGTTTATTATTGTTGGCTCTGCGACAGCTTTGTCACGGTAAATTCAATAATGACAGCCTGACTGGGACTTCGGCATGGAACATGGGTGATGTTTATTATATAAACGGCATCACTCCTTTGTGTAGTTAAAAGGAGCACTTCGCTGACACTGTTGAAGTCACCCCATGCCGGAATTCCAGCCCAACGGGATGCTGTGTACCTCCTGAGAGGGATGGTGCCCAGTTCTACACCGACTGGCTCCCTGATGACACTAACCTACAGGCAACAAGGAGTTAGATCACCCTACAGGGATTCTGGCAGATTTACCCACCCTAGGGGCACTAGGATAGGCAGTGCTAGGTAGGAGAATAATTATCACTATACATATAGTCTAGCATATATTCTGTGTAACAGTACAATGGTTGAATTGTTCATCTTCTTTACCATTCTCGTAATGCTGATTAATCTGTCTTGTTTCCTTCTATTGATTATTTCAGTACACTAGTTTTACACAAGAATCATATTGCTTAAATAAATATTGAAACGCCACTTTGTGTATTTCTTGTGGATCTATTTTGGTATGCAAGAGTTACCAAAAGAAATGGTTCTAGATCTGTTTCCATGATTTCCCTGGGGAGTCAGGGTTGTCATGTTCTGAGGTTGCACATGCCACCTGTTACCTTGCCAGGTTAGGGGTACAGATGGTGCACTGTGAGCTACCCAGGACTTAGGCCAGCATATCCTGATGGTGTGCGTGGACTCAGTCTCGCACATTTCTGATGTTTATGTTGTCCAACAAACACATAGTTTTCCTGAGAAAGTATGAACCATACGACACCCCCGATGTAGAGCACACAAGACAGGTTTTTTTACCACATGGAGTGGGAGTGCCCAGTGATGGAGTGGGCTGGGGCAAAGTCACAGGAATTACTGCCACTGTGGTGGAGCGATTGGTTCTGCCCTGGCTAGAATCACACCTACTCAGTCTTAGACCCAACACTAAGGGAGATAGGCACTTTCATATGTTCCTTGATCTAGCCTTCATATCCTTTAACCGCTTCGCTGCGTGGCCGATTCCGCCCAGGTGCTGGGCGTTCTAAAGACTGGGCGTGTCTCGGACGGCCCCCGCGCGTCCCGAGCACACGCCCACCGTGACTCATGACGGCTCCCGGCCGTCATGAGCACGGAAGAGGTTAAACGGCAAATCGTAATGTCCTGGAAGGCTCATAGAGCCCCCAAAATTCACTGCTGGCTCTCCACATTGCTGAAATGGGCAAAAGCTGAGCTGGACGTCCTCACAGTGGCAGTACACGTGGGGGGGAGGAATTCCGGAGGGGGATGCTGGGAAACTTACATCAGAAACTTTTTTTTTTTTATTGTTGTATTTATTAGGTCATACATTACAAGAAAATAACATGTTTTGCTACCAATAGGTACCAGTGATATAGTCCTTACAAAATTTTGAAGCATTAACATAAAAGCATACTGTGGTGTAGAAAGTAATGCAAACCAATTTTTATCCTAAAATAGCCACAGTGAGGACATGTAGCGGACATAACTACTACGATTCCATATCACCCAAAGCTCAACTACAATGACAAATTAATCATGCAGGATAGTTACATATCTCAGTACCACGTTCATCAATTAGCTTAAGCATTTACCCCAGGGTGCCTTCCGTATCAGGGGGTAGGCCTGTAGTGGGGTGGGCTTTCCCAGCGAGATATGTTTGGTATAATCCCCAGAAGTTCTTGGGACGACTTCGAGGGGGAAGCAGCTCACTATACAATTCCGTCTGAGTGTTACAATACAACATGTCCCGTGACCACTCCTGTATTGTAGGAGGCGGGCCTCGCATCCATCGCATCGCCAATCTGCGCTTTGCTACTAGCACATCCATTTCAATCAAGCGTCAAATTCCCTTTTTTATTCTCCTGGTGTAGTCCATCAGGGCTACCATGGGGTCTGGGAGCATTGGGACCTCTGTGATGTCACTCAATGTCTGAAAGACTTTTTCCCAGTATTTGGCAATTGTTGGGCAGTACCAAGCTATGTGAATGAAGTCCGCCGGGCACTTCCTGCATCTCTCACACTCTTCAGTATCCCGCAGCCCATATCGAAATAACCTTTCTGGTGTATAGTAGACTCTGAGTAAGAATTTAAAATGGATTAGTCGGTGCCGGCCATTTAGGGACACACGACGTGTGGCCTCACAGCTAATTCTCCAGACATCATCATCTATATCCGAACCTAAGTCCTTTTGCCACTCCAGTCTAGATTTTGTGTAGTAGTTCTTGCGATATGCCTGAGTAGCGCAATAGAAACTGGACACTAGTTTGATAGGTGTCTCAGCTTTTAAGATGAGTGTGAGTGGGGTCACTTCAGGGGGCTCCGCCATGTCGCCACCCAGTATCTCACGCAGCGAATGTCTCACCCTATGATACTGAAACATCACTAATGGGGTAGTCGTTGAACCCTCAGGTGCTACCTCATCCCATGTGTGAACTTTCCCATCCAGAAAGAGATCCCCCGCCTCATTGTTATTCAAAGTCTGCAATGCCTTAAGAGCTGCACGATCGCCACTGATAGGGAGCCAGGCGCACCATCTCAGAAGAGTAAGTGGAGAGTATAGTATGTTACAGTCTTGTCTTTTAACTAGGTCATGCCATGCATGTACCGTGGAGTTAATGGAATCCATGATCCCTGTTCGTCGATCTGGCTGCCGAAATAGGCTAGAGGGGAGATCTAATGGAGCAACTGCTACCTTTTCTATGTGCAGGTGTGGCGGGTCTAGAGTCTGGTGTACCCAATGGAAGGCATGTGAGCACTGCCCAGCTCTGTAGTACAAGTCCATGTCAGGCGCACCCAGCCCCCCCAGGTAATAAGGAAGAGTGAGAACCTTCCACTGAACTCTAGGTTGCTTTCCTGCCCACGCCAGTTTAATCAAAATAGAAGTAATGGTTTTAAAAAAGTGAGCTGGGAGAACCATAGGAATATTTAAAAATAAGAATAAGAACCTCGGCAATATCACCATTTTCATCAGCGATATCCGCCCCAAGAGCGAGTGAGGCAGACGTATCCAACCTTCAACGTCTTCCTCCAACTTAATGACTGCTCTCCCATAGTTCTCCTTAAACACTGTCTCTGGGTCGGTATGGATTTGTATTCCCAAATAGCGAACCGGCTCCGTAGTCCAGGCTAGGGGGAAGTCTAGTTCAAAGGGTGTGGTGGAGGGCGTTAGCGGGAAAATTATGGACTTGGTCCAATTAATTCTTAAGCCAGATAGTTCGCCAAATCGCACAACCTCCCTCAGCACCGGGGATAAGTTAACCTCCGTATTCCTAATGTAAAGCAAAGTGTCGTCCGCATATGAGGACACTATTAAATTGTAGTTAGGGAACCAGATCCCACGGAATCCATGATATTCCCTAATGGCGCATGCAAGGGGTTCTGCTACTATAGCATACAGCATTGGTGACAGCGGGCATCCCTGCCTCTAGAAATTTTCACCGGAGCAGTAACCATATTCCCAATACGTATTCTAGCGGTGGGCGAGTTGTATAGTACTGCTATCAGGTTCAAAAATACACCGCCTACTCAAATCCTTTCCAGTACTATGCGCAGAAACATCCATTCAACCTAATCATACGCTTTTTCAGCGTCTAGGAAAACCGCGGTGGCCTTTACCTCAAGGGTTAACGTGTTGAAGAGCACCAAAAAAAGTACGCAGGTTGTATGTGAGGTTACGACCAGGAACAAATCCGGCCTGTTCTGTACTGGCCAGACTCGGGACCAAGGGAGCATGGCGGTATGCCAGTATTTTGGCGAAAATTTTGGTGTCGACATTCAGTAGCGACAGTGGGCGGTAAGAGGAGCACTCCTCTGGGGGCTTACCAGGCTTGGTTACTATCATAGCCTCTCTCATGAATGAAGGGAGTTCCCCTGATTCGCAAAGCTCTTCAAAGAGAGTCACTTAGGGGGTGATTAGGATGGCGGGCGGATCGCCATCACCGGCCAGGCGGTGGTGTTCCGCCCACCATCGCCACCCGATTTACCCCCCGCCATATTATAATGGCGTGGGTATCGCAGCGGACGCAAAGTGCGTCCGCCGCTTTTCCGCCGGTCGGCAATCGATTGCCGACCGGGCGGAACTGGGGGACAATATGGTGGCGGTGCCTAGCAGGCACCGCCATCCATATTATGATGCAGGGTTTTAAAGGCCTTTCCATGGCGGCGATGCCGCCATGGAAAGGCTGGCGGGGATGTGCTTTGGGGGCCTGTTGCGGGCCCCCAGGGGGTGTGGGGGGGTGGGGTGTGCACTTGGGGGGTACCCATGGTACCCCCCTCCATTTCCATGCACAAGGTGGCAGGCACCGCGCGGTGCCTGCCACATTGTGCATGGAAATGCACAACATGGCAATTTGGCATTGCGGCGGGTGCTGCTGTAAACAGCACCCGCCGCAATGTCAAATATGCGGAATGCGACCGCCAGGGTGGCAGTCGCATCCTAATTAGCGGTGCAGGACCGCTGCACGTCTGGCGGCCGGTCCCAACACCGCGTGGATGGCGGCGGACTCAGGTCCGCCCGCCATCCTAATAGGCCCCTAAGTGTGGAGTAAGGAAATCAGCAAATTCTTTATAAAAAGCCACTGATAGGCCTTCCTGACCCGGGGTGCTGCCAGATCGCATATGCCGTAATGCCTCTTGTATTTCCCAGGCTTCCAATGGCCACATCAGATACTCGTGGTGGTCATTAGTAAGCCATGGCAGTTTTATATGCTCTAAATAGTCTCGGATTGCGCTATCTTCCGCCAGAGGTCGCGAGCGATAAAGAGTTTCATAGTACTGCTTAAATTGATTGGCGATCCCATCAAGATCCGCCAGCATCTCACCCTCCTCCGAGCGGATAGCAGTAATCATCGAAGCCTATCTTCTATTCCGCAGTAGCGCTGCGAGAGTGGCTCCCGGCCGCTCCCCCTCCCCATAGCTTCTAGCAGTTGTGTATTTCCCCATGTGCTGAACCTCATTATCAGCGGCCTCCTGAAACTCCGCAAGCGGCACAGCGCTGCCTCCAACTCAGTAATACGTTTCTCCAACTGTTCTAGTCTGCTCCTAATTGCTCATAGCACGCCTGAGTGTTTAGAGATAGCAACGCCTCTGATATAAACTTTGAATGTTTCCCAGACCGTGGAAAACCATGGCACCGAGCCTATGTTATTCACGAAGAAGTCCTCAATTGCCACCGCCATCTCAGCCATGAATGCAGTGTCGAGCAGTGAGTATGGAGGGAATCTCCAAGTAAATGGGGCAGGACACTTTTGCAGGCTGCGCACAACCAAGAGAATGGGTGCATGGTCTGACAGGGTGCCAGGGTGTACTCTACATTCCCTAACTTCTGAGTACATTTCACGCGACAGAAGCCAATAGTCTATTCTCGTATGAAGCCCGTGGGGAGCGGAATAGTGTGTGAATCCCGCCTGCCACGGAATTTTGCCCTCCAAACATCCACTAAATCTAGTTGTAGTTTTATATCCGTGATAAATTTTGCTGAGGCCGAAACACGGCACTCAGGACCACTGGAGCAGTTGAGCGTTGGACCCAGAACACAGTTAAAATCTCCCCCCACTAACAATGGCAGCCCTGCATCAATACTGGGAGAGGCAAAAAGGGCCTTGTAGAAGCGAAGGTTATCATAATTGGGTCCATACATATTGATGACCCGTATGTTTAGCCCCTTCGCACTACACCTGGATATAGTAAACCTCCCCTCGACATCTGCCGCTTCCGGGATAATCTTAATTCCTGACTTCGGGTTTACCCAAGTGAGTACCCCTCTGGCGTGGGAAATAAACCCCGAGGCATGAAACAAACTCTGAAATACTCTTTGCATTAACATCGCGCTGTCTGTGGGCAAATGAGTTTCTTGGAGTAAGGCTATGTCTACAGAGTGACGTTTAAGGTACGCTATGACATTTCACACTTTGCGGTGGTTATTAAGGCCTCGAACATTCCATGTTAAAAATCAAATTAGTCAACCTTCCTGCTGTGTCATCGTTTAGGGTAATAGGTAGTTATAGTTAACAATTTCAGTGTCGTCATATCCGTCCTCGACAAATACGGTGAGTAAGTAGAATATATGTCCTGTTCACTTCTCAGCTGTGGCTCCAACAAAAAATACCCCATACAAACCCCCCCTCCCACGCTGCATCAATCCCAACTGGACACAATCGGTTCTCCCCCCCCGTAACCCAAACAAAAATGGCCTAGTGCCATCAAGTGGTTCACACACAGGGGCGGATGTTGCCTCTCCACCCATGTACTTCGGGCATCAGCCACAAGGTACAATACGCCATATCAATACTATAATAGCAGATTGGCTGCATTTCTCGAAAAAAAAAATTGTTAGTTCTCGGATTGCCTAATAGTTCGAAGCCCAATAGACACCATCTACCTGAAATCTATTACTCACCCCACATTCTGAAGCAGCACCATCTGGGTGCTGTCTTTCTTTAATATAGTACTGGGGTAACTCCTACCTTCAGGGAGGCAACCTGGTGCTTTTTGTTGGTTAGCGCACAAGCTCCATTTATGGGATCACTAATGATCTGGCTCCGTTGGGTCTGCACCCTCGCAGCTCTAGCTTCTTTTAACCTATATTTAGGAATGCGCAAGTGTAAAGTCCTATCCCCCAAGTGGAGCACAGTTGTACCGTTAACCTGGTGCACTACTCTCGCTGCGACAAACTACGTGAGGCACGCAATCACATCTCCCAAACTTGTAACTAAAAACCCTCAAGACCTGAGCTTTTGCAGTATAACTCAAATATCAAATAACCCCCCCCCTCTACTCCTCCTCCCCCCACCTCAAATATATCCTACTGTTAGCAAGGTATGCAATGCAGTTCTAATCATTTTCGTCCAGAGTGCCTCCCTCAGCGCCCTGCAGCTGTTCTGCTATAGGTGCACCCTTTTGCTCCTTGGTGTAGTCTTTAAGCGCTTTCTGTAAGGACTTGGGATCCAGGAAGATCTTAGAAACCCCGTTCATTGTGACACGTAGCCGAGCTGGGTAGAGCATAGCATAGTCTAGCTCCTGAGCTCGTAGCGCTCGTTTTAGTGGGGCAAACTGTTTCCGTGCCTCCTGTACTTTAGCCGTAAAGTCGGGGTACAACGATAGTGTGGAGCCCTCATACTGTAAAGACCCCAAGTCTCTGGCCTTTCGCAGGGCAGCATCTCTGTCTCTGTAATTTAAAAACTTGGCGATGATTGGGTGCGGGGGAGCGCCTGGGGGAGGCCGTGGGCCCAGCGAGCGGTGCGCCCGTTCAATTACGAACATGGTTGAGAAAGTGTCCCGGCCCAGCAGCGTGACAAGCAAAGTCTCAATGAATACCTCCATATTTCCAGTAGAAGTGGACTCGGGCAGGCCTGTGAGGCGTATATTGCTCCTTCGAGACCGAGCTTCAAGATCTTCAGCTCTCTCTTGCAGCTGCGTGAGGGCCTTGCCCATCTGCTTTTGCGTTGCGTCAGTCTCCATATGTGCCTCCTCGACCTCAGTGATGCGCCTCTCCGCCATATCTATCCTTTCAGTGTGCTTATCAAGGCATTCGGACATTCTGTCTACCCGATAGACCAGCGAGTCTATCTTGCCATCTATGGAGCTGAGGCTGGACTGGATTGTGGCCAGGATTTGTCGAAAAGCTGCTGGGGACTCATCACCAATGTCATCCTGTTCAGGATGGGGTTGGGGGTCGCGGTCTCCCGTGTCCTAGTCTTGCGTTGTTCAAACGGAAGTTTGGACTGTACTTTGTCCGCTTTCCCCATCGTCGCCAGATTGAGTCCAGAGGGGAACTCTGCAAAGCCTTGCCTCACTAGTGTAGCGTAGTAGCTGGTGGTGTAAGTTTGTCTCTCTCTATGGGCACACTGTGGGAAACCCCAGCCTCACGATCAGAGTGGGGGAAGGAGTGGAGGGATGGCGAATAGGCCCAGCGCCACCTATCTTAGGCTCAACAAAGTCGAACAGGATGGCTGATGTACGGAGTTTTTCCCCCTTTTGTGCACTGAGGGTCGTCGTCCTAAATATCAATTATGTTGAGGAAACAACCTCTGAGCTGCCTCTGCCGCTACGTGGTGCCACCTTTTGACGCTGTGTGCTATGCCAGTTTATGCGTCACATATACTTGGTTGCCCCCCATCTGCTCTCAGTTCCACCAGGAGGAATACGATGCACTTGAGGCAAAGAGCCGGACCGGGCAGTGATTTCCAGGCACTGCGTGCCGCCGCTGTAGTTACCTCGCGCCCATGAGGATCATGCCCAGTAGTGTAACAGGGGGATGTGGCTGTGACGCGGAGTTAAGCAGCAAGGGCTGATCAGGGCAAATATCTCCCAGAACTGCTCCAGGCTTCCCGCTCCTCACCTTCTTTATTGGGAGTGTACCGGGCCGCCGTAGGTGGTGCGCGTCTCGGCAAAAATCCAGCCCACGGCGTCCAGCTTCAACTCTCTAGGCCGGGATCTCAGGTACCAGACTCTCCGCGCCGCCGCGCTTCACCGCAGGTATCAGGGGCCGTCGGAGCAGAGCGGAAGGATCCCACCGAGGCCGGTCACCTGTTCGTCTTCACCGCTTGACCGTAATGCTCTGCGGAGGCAACAGACCGCGCAGGAGATCTGCCACTCCTCCGCACGCAGGGTCAGCCTCCGATGGGCCGCGTCCGCGATCAGCAATGCTCTGGGTGACGCAGGTCTCGCGTCCGAGTCCCGGGCTCATATCTCCGCTAATTTACCACAGATCCGTGTCGGACCAGCACGATTCAGCGCCAGGGGACCTCCGACGCTTCAGGCAATCACTTTTTTACGCTTTAGATCGCAGGATCAGCCAGGATACTGCAGGATTGTGGTATGGCGTAGTGGAGCTCCACTAGCTCGCGGCCATCTTGTTGAGCCGGCAAGCTCCGCCCCCTACATCAGAAACTTAGTGGCAAAAAAAGATGCTTGTCCACCCTGAACACTACCTTAAGTCCTTCTGTCCAATCTTGCAACGCATACAATGAGCCATCCCAGTGCTTGAAATAGCTGCACCATGCCCTCTGTGGACTCCACAGATAGTTTAGGTAATACAACCACAATAACATTGCTCCTCACGACGGTGGGGTGTGGGTCTCGTCCCTGGTCCTGACGGGCAGCCCAGGATTGGTGCCCTGGCCCGGAGTAACCAGTTGCACTGACCTGCAGGATCTTCCTATATCTCCACATGCAAATTAGCCAGTACTGCCACACTTATGTTCCTGGGTGCCCTTTCCAATCATGTTGTTTGCCCCAGGGACTATTGCCACGATACACCATACTGCGACCCATGTCCGTGCAGGGGCCTTCTTCATTATGATATGCTGCCACATCTGAGGTTGGGGGTGCAACATGTCTAGGCTATTGTGACTTCACTGTTCACGTTTATTATTCTGCTTGATGTGATATCGTGTGTGAGTGACACATCGGAATTGTCACCATTATAGTTTTTTGTTTCTTTTTCTACTTCTGCTAAAACCGTAAGGAAATTTGAAAAAAAAATGGTATGTTCTCAGTGGGTCCCTGAAGTCTCACGATTTTGCCACTTGGTGGACCGGTCCTGAATGAGTGCCCATCAAATCATTTCAATAACTTACATTTTGTTTCCATTTTTTAGGTGTAGGTGGTGGACCTTTCATCCATCGCACTGCCATTCCACACTTTTCCAAAAGTAGAGCCATGGCTACAAAGCCTCAAGCCCAGTAGTGCCACCAATGGGAACAACGTCTCAAGGATTTATCTCATCTTGTATAGTGCAGTCATCATTCCCCCCCAAAACTTAGCTCTGTATGGACATGTCCATGCCAAATTAATAAAACTTGCCCCTCCGGCTACTCGATTTGCACAATTGATTTTTAGTCCTGAGATACCACTGAATCAGATGGCTTCTTGAACAATTGGATTTATATTTCCGGTTGATTTCTGTATATACAGAAGGACATCGTCCATGTACAGGTATACAACCAATGGCCTGCCACCTACGTAAATTCCTCTATGTGCATGCAGCTGCCTGTACACAGAGGCCAAGGGTTCCAAAGCAATGGCAAATAGGAGGGGTGACAGGGGGCAACCCTGTCTGGTGCCACTGCCAAGTGAAAAACCCTCTGGCCAAGGGGTTCCTATGCAACAAGATCATTTTAATAAAATGCCTAACCAGGCCCATTCTAGTTAATACCTGAAACATATATGGCCATTTCCAGAGAGTCAAATACTTTTTTAGCGTCAAGAAAAGTGAAACTGCCAGTAATTGAGGGTCTACATGATGTATCACTGCTGGGAGAGTATGTAAATTTAACAATGTTGGGCGGTGGGTATAAAAGGAGTCTGGTCTGGAAGTACCAAACCTGTCATAAGTGGTTTTAGTCTACTAGCTAGGACTTTTGCAAATATTGTATTGTTAATGTAAAGCAATTACAGTAGTCTACATGATTCTTCTGTTCTGTCCGGTTTGAGAAGTGCTATCTGCATGTCCTTTCATGTCATTGTGAGAAGTTCCTCTTCCAGATTGTCTGCTTCAACTCCTTAAATAGTTGGGGGCTTATTATATCAGCATAAACTTAATAAAATTGAATTGTAATCCAATCAGGCCCAGGTGCCTCACCACTCTGTAGCTACCTTATTACCTCTAGCAAATCCTCAAGGCTGGCAGGCGTGAGCCTTTCCAAAGATGCAAGAGCGATATCATTAAAATAGTCTGCAAATCTGCTGCTCTGTAGTAATGTCTCTAGACTGATCCCACAGTGGTGTGTATGCATGCAATATTTCTAAGTGTACTGAACAGCATTCAATTGGGTGTTCTACATTCCTCTAGTCTACTGGCCTGAGTTTTGTGGGTGTGGTGTACTCCTAAAACCTTACCCTACAAAAACCCGCCCAGTGGTTGGATGTAGCAGGAATGTTGTTAACCTCAATTTCTTGAGGCAATGTGTCCCAAGATAATGTAAAAGTCAGTCTAGCAAAATACAGTCAAATAAGAAAAGGCTGACTCAGTAAGTGAGGCAGAATTAGAAGTTTTATGAAGATTTATCACAAAAATGTAAAATGTACAATACGGAAATAGTAAAGTGCAAATGCAACTAATCTTCTTTATATGCATAGTCATTGCAGTGAAGGCTCTCCGTAATAGAACAATACAGAGTAATAGGCAAAATCCAAAATAGGCCAAGTTCTAAATATGCAGGAAAATCAGTAAGAACTCAATCAGCATCACTACTAGTTGCATAGGAAAGGTCTTCTGGTTCACCTCCAAAATCGGGCCTTTATATAGGAAATCTCCCCAGAGAACAGTATGAAAACTGCTGAATCATTGAGGTCTGAGCAAGAAAATACATTTTCAACAAATCAGACTACAAACTTTCAAAATGTTGCACAGCCTTACTACCTAAGCACTAACCTATTACATGAATAAAGAATGCACCCCACCTCCCTGATCTAATGTCATCCGGAGGTGTCAGAACAAACCATTTACATAAACAGCAGTAAACTATTGTGAATAAATGCAATACCGCATGCAAGTAGAAGAGCCTTAGAAAAATGTTGCATTTGTAAGCCCATGCAAGAGGCTTCTTCAAGAACAGTGTAATTCAGAAATAAACAAACATAATTTACTTGACTATGGAATTCAAATTTTTCTGGGAAAGTTATGTGTAAAAGACCCAGTAACAATTTTTCTAAATATTGTCTGCAGTTATACCATTCAACATCCTCTGGCATTTTTTAAAATACGTAGGTTGTACTGTCTATTGCGATTTTCTAAATCAAGCAATAAACTACTCATTGCAATATTTTTGCTGTAATTGACATTAAACCTTCAATTTCGGATTTGTTATTCTAAATTTTTACTGCATTGTCGGAAACCTTGACAGAAAGACTTGCCATACTTTGCATATATATTTTTTTTCTGACGCAATATTTTCTGAATTGGAACAAACTGCTTGTAATTCCTCTAATAAAGTGGATAAAGAAGGTTCCTCAAACTCCACAATTTTTGACTTGACTGGTGGAGGAGAAATATTTCGTTTGCGTTTGTTAGACAAAACATGCACATTTTCCCTTCCATTTTGATAATTATGCTGCAATAATGATAAAAGCAGCTTAAAATGAAGATATAGGAGGAAATAAATGACAAGCTCTGCAAAAGGAGGCTGTGCAGCAGCTAAAACCAGCTGTGGGTGTTGTTTAGTCCTTAGTCACGCCCTTCCCTTTAAATAACTCCGCCCCCCTGACAGAAAACTTCAGCAGCAGCTCACTTGCCTGACTGGTGAAAGGCTGAAGAAGGTAAACACCTGCTAGGCAGTCAAAAATGACCCAGCGACAATACCAACACCAAGCACCAGCCTTACTTGACACTTAGGAGAAAAACCAAGCAGGTAAACTCACCAATGAGCGGCGTTTAAATTGGCAATAAAGTGGGTTTCATGGAGATTTATCGGGAGGCGGCTTAGTTTTTATATTCATGACTGATTCGCTCTGGGCACCTCTGGCCTCCATGTCAGCTGCTTGTCTTTCAGCACGCTACTCAGCTCTGGCAACCATCAACACTAACTCCAGACTAAGAGTTTCTCTCAGCTTTTGGCGTCTGAAAGAATTTGACAAGCATCCACCAATAACTCTAAGTCGCATAGCTTCATCATCATTAAATTCATTGAACTTAGTGTTGGATGAGCTTATCAAGTCTCTCCACAAATTCATCAATGGTTTCACCAACTTTTTGACGTTCTTGACTGAAAATGTATCTTTTGAAATCAACGTTTGGTAATGGATTGAACTTTAGATTCAAAGTTTCTTTAATCTGACAATAGGTAGCTTCTTTGTCAGTTCTCTGCATTTTCTTTATGACCTCTTTCACACAATCACTTTCTGCTCCTGTCGGCTGTCCATTTGAGCCTGCGTCATCTGTTCTGTTGCTGAGGCCTTACAATGGACCGGCCTCAGAGTTGTCATGGACAATTGGGAAAGCAACGACCTTCTCCCTGGTTTCTATCGGAGCCCTTCACTTGCTGGAGACCTCTGGAGTTGTTTTGAGCCGTCAACTGGCTGCTGTGGTGGTGGGCAGCTTCAGGTATCAGATTGCTCAGTAAGCACAACCCTTGTGCTTCTTTTTGGGTTTTCTCATCCGGTAGTGAGGTCTTAAAGCTCCTCTTGTCACGCCTCTGGTAAGTGCAATGGAAATATACTTCTTTCCTACTTTTTCTGTCAGCCAGCACTTTTTCCTGTATCAGTACGTATCCAACTTTTGCAGTATTGCTCTGTATAATGTACACATTTATTTGGTATGGTAGCATGGTACCTTTATGCATGGCTTGACCAGCAGGTTCTCAACCATCACCATGTATGTTCTTTGCAATGCTTCCGTTGTCTTTACTTGCTTTACAGCGGCTAGACTTGTGCTTTGACTCCACGTGCATGAAGCATTGATTCCATCCTTCGTCACTGACACATGTAGTATGCACAAGCAGTTTTCTTGGACCACGGCAAACTCTCTGGGAGCGCCCAGTCATTCTTTGGGTTACTTATCCCCTATCTCGTTGCCATTTGTAGCGCCTTTCCATCTGAGGCACCCGCCAATGACCATGCTACACACGGAGCTTACCATTGCACGTCTTTATTCTGCTGTGTGTAACTGTGAACTCAACATTCTAAAACAAGCTTTCATGGCATTGTTCTCTGACACCTACATCATAGCTCTATGGAGTTTGTTAGGAGACAAAAAAGTTCAGTCTTAAAATATTGCTAGACACTGCACACCACAGGGTCAGGTCACTAACTGCTTGATCGGGTGTTTGAGGGCTGTAATTTTTCCTTCCACTATCTTGTCTCTGTCAGCAGTGCCACTGGGTCGAATCCACTTAGTTGGTGTGTAAAAAAAAAAAGAACAGCAGCATGCCAGATTATGTTTGATTTTCACTCGGGTTAGGGGGGTAGCCAGTTCACGCTGCCATTTTCCAGTGCAGCATTCTGGCCCCCTTTTCTCAAACTCTATTGTTTCCGTCTCCTTGCTCCAGGTGCTCGCTGTTTTTGCCATTTATATTGCCACTTTACATTATCCAATCTGTCCATGTTAACTGATGTGTCATACATATTACAATTTTATGCTTAATATCCCCCACCTTGAAATAATTTATTTTCAATAGGACCCCTTACTGATGTCTTTGTCGTCCCCTGTGGTCTGTTTTATTTGAAATATTTGTCATTTACCTGACTCACATAGTAGTCCAAAAATGTAACAGTGTCTGATATTAATTCAAGCTTTCCACACATCATTCATTTTGTTTTTGTATGCCAAGTGCGATAC
Source organism: Calotriton arnoldi (assembly GCA_963921515.1). Classification (NCBI taxonomy): domain Eukaryota; kingdom Metazoa; phylum Chordata; class Amphibia; order Caudata; family Salamandridae; genus Calotriton; species Calotriton arnoldi. The sequence continues at coordinate 22,382 of CAWUFW010015218.1, read as the reverse complement.
CTTTAGATACAACTGCAAATTTAGACAGAAAGCCAGGTGAATAGCTGCGCACTATGAGCCCATGCATTACCTAAGTGAAAGGACAACAGGTCACTTAATACGTATTGGCAAAGTCAATAGGTCTTGCCTTGGAGACCTATTGGCTCTGCTGATGTCTTTATTTCTTGTGGTACAGCATCAATCCCAATGCTGTAGCTCATGAGGAAAATATTTTTTAAAAAGGCATGATGACATTACCTTTTTGTCATTTGTAGACGCATGCATGAATGTTAAATGCAAGCATATGCCTCCAAAATGATGTGACCAAGCAAGCAATGTCATTGCATTTATTTTGCGAAGTTTTCACTGGGAAGTGTGTCAGGGGTAAAGCAACACAGAGCGCAGGAGAAATGCATGGTCAAGAGAGAGAAGCATGAGCACCTGGGGTAATACCCGCGCTAACGAATAAAAGCAATACGGAAAAGTGCTAGGACACAGAAGCATACAGGTGAGACAGAGCAACATGAGAGGGGTTGGGAAATAGAAGACCATGGGTGAGAGAGAGTGACACAGGGTACAATGGGATAGAGAAACACGCGAGGAAGACAGCTGGAAAATACATGCACTCTCATGAAGTGCTTAAAAAAAGAAAAGAAGTAGCCCTTTAACAGCAAACACTGAAAGGACACAACTAAGGGGCATTCCTCCAAATGAGGGACAAACAGAAGAAGGACAAGACATTGAGTAAGAAGCAAGGAAATTAGAGTGACAATAAGCTTACCAATGGTAAGCAATGGGCAGGTTTTAAGCCCAGTATAAATTAGGTCCTTTTTGACCACACAGCGTTGCTGGATGGTAGGCTTGGCCTAAAAAGTCCTTTTTTTATGAGGTTACACAATACAACCATCAGGGCTCAAGCTCAGAAGCAACTGACTCCCAATCAAGAAGATGCACATTCCAGTTCTACATTTACCATTGGAATTTCCTTTTTCCTTCACAAAGGCTCCATAGCAACTAAGTCCTAACACTAAGTCATCATAAGATTTGTCAGGTAAATAACATAACAATCGTCATGTAAAAATATGATAATAGTTTTTCCAATTATATATAGATTCGTTTTTAAATATTTATTTTTTAAGTACATTAGACTCAATCTCTACATTGGCAACTACTAAAGATATTATTATTTAAATATGAACTTTTCCCCACCACCAATGCTCTGGCAAGACTCGCTTGAATGAATAAAGAGATGTCAATTTGTCAAAGGCACTTTATACATGGGCAATGTTGTTATTTCATGTAGTGGCATTATTTTATATTAAACCACACATAAGTTATCTTTTCGCTCTTGCTATGGAGCCGCTAGCGGCTTGGATATGTATATACGCGCAGATGCGCGGGTTTGAGTGGACACCGAGCATCTCCGACCGCATAGCGCTCTATGCGGACGATGTTCTATTCTTCCTCACAGACCTTGACCGGACCGGTCCGCGCCTTCTTCGTATTATGCAGATCTTTGGCGAAACCTCCGGCCTTTATATGAATCGGGGAAAATCCTTTTTGTGGCAGCTGCAAGGCGGGGATCGGCTAGGCGACTGGTCGCGTGAGGTAGTAGTGGTCCCTGACGGCTTCAAGTATCTGGGAGTATATCTCTCAACGTCTCAGGTGTTGGCGTGGACCAAGAACCTCGCCCCCCTATGGACACAGGTGAGCGACCAGACGCGAGTGTGGTCCCACCTGCCCCTATCTCTCTTTGGTAGGTCCGCTATTTTTAAAATGATCTCCCTACCTCGTCTCCTTTATCAATTACAGAACCATCCCTATCCGATAAAACCAACATGGTTTCGCCAATTGAATGCTATTCTAGCCTGCTTTCTCTGGGGGGGTGGCGCGGCGCGAGTGTCCCTGAGGACCTGCTTTGAGTCTACCTACTCCGGTGGAATGGCCACCCCAGACGTTCAGGCGTATTACATGGCCTCACACCTGCTCGTCCTCAACGACTGGTGGTATGGTGATCGTGGGGACCCGGCATATGCAGTGGAATGCTGGCTGCTGGGAGACAGTGCCCTCCACATGGTTCTCTATTCAGTGGCACTGCTTCGTGCGCTACCAGCCACAATCTTCAAGATTTGGAAGTCGGCGCTCCGTTTGATGGGTTGGTGGGGGAAACTCACTAGGGAAACTCCATTGTGGAACAACGGACAATTACCACAGCTGGCGCAGTTGTCCGGCTTTCGGGGCTGGGAGGCCATTGGGATTGACACGGTGGGGGCAGTTGTATGCGGATGCACTCTCAAGTCCTTTCTTGATATGCAAACGGAATACGATATGTCCCGCACGCAGTTCTACCGCTATCTCCAGTTCCGGCACGCCTTTACCCCATACACATCTCACCTAACAGAGATCCCTGAATTTAACCCCATCGAGGCTAAAGTTTTTATGGACGACTTGGGGGGCCACAAGATAACTTAAATATACTGCACACTCATTAACAATACCCCTACCACAATACACAAAACTAGAGAGACATGGCAGCAGGACCTAGGCCCCTTAGAGGAAGATGACTGGGTTGAGGCTCTGGAATCCCCACGCAGTGCAGTAATCACGGCCCGCCTGCGCCTTATCCAGTTTAAATACTTGCACAGAGCCTATTATACCAGGCACAGACTGTGGCGCGCTGGGCTTATCGCGTCCCCACATTGCTCACGCTGTGGATCTATGGAGGGTACTTTCCTACACACAGTGTGGTCCTGCCCAACACTGTCAAGATTCTGGAGGGGGGTATTTGCGTGCCTGTCTGGGGTTCTGGGGTGGGACTTTGCATCCTCACCGAGGCTGGCCATGCTGCATATTATTGAAGACATAGGTGGCAATAGGTATAAGCGCCACCTCCTATTTCTGGGTCTCACGTTGGCAAAGAGAGATATTGCCCGGGTCTGGAAAAATTAATCTCCACCGTCCCTTGGGGTATGGAAGTGGGGTCTAGACTTTTGTGTGGGCCTGGAACTCCCGGTCTTCGAAGCGAGGGGATGCTTCAAACACTACAAAATTTGGAAACGATGGGCCGATTACAGCGGATTATACCTGGAGCCTCCTCCCCCCCCCGTCTGATGCTGAAGAACCGTTGCTATGACACACTAGTAGACTGGCATTTCCTTAGTGCTTTTATTCGCTGTGACTGTGGGTGGCAAGAACTTTCCCTATATTCAAGACTGTTCTATTTGTTATACGGAGGCAATGTGGCGCAGCTGTTTCTTCCTTCTTTTTTGTTTTTACCTTCCTTCGGAATGTATCCTACGTGCAATCAATCCTCTAATGTTGACTCTCGTATATGTCATCCTGTTTACGTACCCTGGGTGCCCTGCAAGGCCCTCGTACTGTATTGGTTGTCAACAATAAAATTATGTTGTGAAAAAAAAAAAACACACACATAAGTGACATTTTTAAATAGCGCATGTTCTGAATTCACTCAAGGTACTCTCAGATTTGGTACTCAATTAAAATGAGGCACAGTAAAGTACAGGGCCTATAACCAGCTTTACTTTTCAAACTTCGCAAATTGGCCGATGAAAGCTGTAGCAGGCACCCTAGTGGATTGTGCACCAAACTTGATGCGCTGATTATGAGATAGAGCCTCAGGAATGCCTGGAATTTTAAACATCAAAAGATTCCGGAGCCGAACTCAGAACATCAAGATATAAACCGTGACTGCTGGTAATAGATCTCGTTATGCATAATCACCTGCTGATGAACCTTGCCTTTTCTGCAGGGTCAACCCAAAATCTTTTGCTTTCACTACTCTTATTTTAGCTGAATTCGTTTTTGTTGGCCTTAGGACTATGTGCACTTTATCACAGCTTACCAGTGCTAAAGTGCTTGTGTTCACTCCCTAAAACATGGTAAAATTGGGTACACCTGATTGGCATAATTAATTTACTTCTAAGTCCCTAGTAGAGTGGTGTACCATATAACCAGGACTGGTAAATTAAATGTTACGAGTGGGCCTGCAGCACTTATTGTGCCACCCACTTAAGTAGCCCCATAAAACATGTCTCAGGTCTGCCACTGCAGCCTGTTAGCAGTTTTAAATTGGCAATTCGACTTGGCTAAATAACCCCCTTGCCAAGCCGTAACCTCCCATTTTATTACATATAAGTCACACCTAAAGTAGGCCCTAGACACCCCGTAGGGTAGGGTGCATTGTAATTAAAAGGTGCATGTACTTTTAAGTTTTGCATGTCCTGTTAGTTAAAAAGTCCTACATTTATTTTTCACTACTGTGAGGACTACCAGGGTCACATAAGTAGGTGTAGTTGGCAGTTGGACGTTGATTATTCCTCCCAGACAGCCACAAAGTAGAGGGATTTTGTGTGCCTGGATGGGCCATCATTGGCAGGATGGGGGGTGGAGCTGGGCACAGTCCCACTTGCAAGTCAATAGTCTATGCCCTGCCTTCACACAAAGATCTTCACACTAGTCTATTGTGCCTGCAGTTAGGCTAAAACCATGGCAGGGAGGCAGGAAATTCCAAGCACTCTTCAAAGTGAATCTCTTGAAACTGTTTTTTTTTTTTTTAATATGTTTATTGATTTTTTATAACAAACATACAAGACTCATTTCAGATTCTCTTCTGTACATTAATGCGTCATTCACCGAACCCGGTGCAGTAGTAACAACAGTGAAGTATTATATTTAGCAAAATGATTTCACAGCCCTAAATATCAGTGCACATCTTACAGCATCATATCAACATTGAGTATATCGCAGGATGCAACAGAGACTCCAAAACAGACGCATCACATGGCCATCCGTGGCATCAAGTGGGCCACTTCTTACACCGCATTTCCATTTGTCATCCCATCCGCGCCCCTAGTTTCCATAAACGTTTTGTACAGTGCCCAAAAGTTTTTAGGTCTATTACGAGGTGGTAATAAATCACTATAGTTTTCAGTCTGGGTGCTACAGTATAGCATATCTCTTGTCCACTGCGCTACAGTGGGAAGAGGTCCACGAGACCAGCAAAGTGCGACACATCTTTTTGCTATTAAAATTCCCATATCTATTAACCTGCGCTGCGCTTTGGGGAGATCTTTAGAGTACCCAATCAATGCCAACATTGGCTCCGGTGACAACTCTGTCTCGGCAATTTGGCTCAGCGCGGCAAAGATCTGATCCCAAAATAGTGCTATGCCTGGACACGTCCAGGCCAGATGGTAAAAATCAGCCATGTGGGCGTCGCATCTATCGCATGTCGAGTCAGCTCTCAGGCCATACCTATGCAAGCGTTCCGGAGTATAATATACTCTATTAAGGAATTTAAAATGTATTAGTCTATGCCTGCCATTAAGGGATATGCGCTTAGTGCTTACACAGCAGTACAGTCATATTTCATCCGTAACATCTCTCTGTAGATCGCGCTGCCAAGCTAGTCTTGCTTTCGTGTAACTATGCTGCCGGATAGCCATTGTGGCATGGTAGATTCTGGTTATCATTTTTGTGGGTGCCTGCGCCTTGATAAGAGTAGAGAGTGCCGGGACATCCAGGGGTTAAGCCATATCTTCACCTTGAATTTCTGCGATGGCATGTCGAACTCTGTGAAACTGAAACTGCACCAGGGGTGTCGGCGCTTCTGCGTTCCCCACAACATCAGCCCAGCTTTTAGCCCGTCCATCAGTAAAGAGGTCACCAATAGAATGTATTCCCAGCGTCCGCAGGGCCAACACTACCCCTCTGTTCCTGCATGGAGGCAGCCACGTACACCATTCTATGCTAGTAACCGGGGAATACAAAATAGCACCCGCCTGTAGTTGCAGTAACTGATGCCAAGCATGCGAAATGGGGTTAATCGAGTCCAATATTCCCGTGCGTCTGTCAGGAGGGGAAAACAGCAACGCTGGAAGAGGACGAGGGGCCGCAACCACTGTTTCAATGCGGATATGGGGTGCATCAGTAGGACCATGTATCCATTGGTAGGCCTGTGCGCACTGCGCCGCTCTATAGTATAAAGTCAAATCTGGAGCACCCAGTCCTCCCATTGAGTATGGTAGCGTAAGCACTTGCCAGCTGGCACGAGCTTGTTTGCCTGCCCACGCCAGATGAATCAGAAGGGACTGTAGCCTTTGGAAGAACACTCTCGGCAGTACCATAGGTATGTTAGTGAAAAGGAACAGGAAACGTGGTAAGATTACCATTTTCATAATGGACACCCTACCCATCAGTGACAGCGGTAGCTTGAGCTATCTCGAGATGTCCTCTTCTAGTTTGTGAATAGCCACACCATAATTTTCCCTAAACACCACTTCTGAATCCGTGTGTACTTTGATTCCTAAGTAGCGTACCGGTTCTGCGGACCATTGTAATGGGTAGTCAGGTTCAACTGGTAGAGTGTGCGGAGTGAGGGGAAACATAATAGACTTGCTCCAGTTAACTTTCAGACCAGACATGGTGCCAAAAAGCATCACTTCTCGCAGCACCGGAGAGAGATTGGTTTCCGGGTGGCGGACATACAATAATGTGTCGTCAGCATATGTGGAGACAATCAGCTTGTAACCAGGGAATCTGATACCTCTATGATTGTGGTACTCTCTCAGGGCACAGGCCAGCGGCTCGGCCACTAAGGCATATAATATAGGGGATAATGGACAGCCTTGTCTAGTACCTCTAGCAATTGAAATTGGTCTGGTGACTAGGTCACCTATCTTTATGCGGGCCGTTGGGGAGTAGTACAGCACATCCAACAACTGGAGAAAAACCGGTCCCACTCCAAACTTGAGAAGGACTTGTCTTAAAAAGGGCCATTCCACTGAGTCGAAAGCTTTCTCCATATCAAGGAACACAGCTATTGAAGGGATCTCCGGTCTAATATGTTGCATGGAAGCAAAGACCGTGCGCAAGTTATACGTCAGGTTTCTGCCTGGCACAAACCCCGCCTGCTCCGGCGCAATTAGGGTGGTTGCTAGAGGCATAAGACGGTTCGCCAGTATTTTTGCAAAGAGTTTAGTATCCACATTCATTAGGGACAGGGGCCGATACGATGCGCAACTGTCTGGGGGTTTACACGGTTTGAGGATCGCAACTATGACAGCTTCCCTCATGGAGGGGGACATTGTGCCTGATGTACACATGTCCTCGAACAGTGTCATCAGTTGCGGTAGCAGCAGGTCAAGGAAAGCTTTATAAAATGCAACTGTCAGGCCATCACCCCCCGGGAATCTCTTGAAACTTCTCCTACTTTAAAGAAGGCACCAGATATACACATAGGATCCTCAGACCCCATTCTTAAGTTCACTTTCTGGACCTTTAGAAGGACTCTTAGAGGGCTGCTTGCTAATGTGGCCTTCTGTGTACTTCAGAAGACTGATTTCCTGCAGATGGAAGGACTGTGCTGCTGCCTGAAGCCTGTGTTGAACCCTCAGAGGCCTGCTCTGCTTCTTGAGCCCTGTTCCATTTCTTGAACCCAGGACTACCAGAGTGACTCCATGGGCTAGTTGGCTGGCCTTCTGATTAGAACCTCAGGGACATAAAAGGCTCCAACCATTTTGAACCCACACCTGGATCCAGCCTGAGTGAGTCCTGACCCTCCAAGTGGTGCCCATCCAGCCCTGGACCCTTGAAAGTGATGCTAAATGTGACAGATAGCCAAAATCCAAAACTTGGCTAAAAAGTGCTCTGAAACCCGAGAAGAGACTGGGGCCTACCGGGACCTACCTGCTTGTCAATTCACCCAAGGTGCTTCAACGGCCTAACTTAATGGCAACAGCAAATTCTGTTCAGCGGCTCCACGCAGAAGGGGTATCCAGCCTCGTAGAGCTCTCGTTGGCTAGGCTACAGCCTGCAGCACTGTTCCACTGGAAATTTTCGACTTCCAAGAAAGAGACTGTGTCCAAACATAGAAATCTTCACTACGACTTTGTTCAGCGATTCCCCGATGCCAACGGCTCCTCCTCAGACACCGCCAGCAGCCTTACCCTGCTGAACTTGACCTTCTCATGCATTTTTCTTTGAAAATCCTTCTAAGTCAAGGTAAACGCAGACTGAGCCCAATCCACTTCCTATATCTAACCTGCACTCCATCGTGGTCGGCGTTTTGACTTTGCCCCGATCTCACGTGACTAGATGTCTGCGGTTGCAATTTTACACTTTAAACTTTAAAAAATCTGATTGCATTTTTGTCAACTTTGGTCAAATAATTTATTGCAATTTACTCTTATGTTTCTAAATTGGTGTGAAACTTTTATTGTGTTGTGGTTTTCTTTTATTGGTGTTTGTGTGCTGCATAAATATGTACACATTCCTCTAAGTTAAGCCTGATTGCTTTTGTGCCAAGCTATCAGAGGGTTAAACACAGGTTAATTTAGTGACTTTAGTGGTTCACCCTGACAGGGTTTCGAGGCTGTTGCTTGAGAAAAGTTTTCTCCCCACTCAACCAACTACCTAATGCTAGACTGGAGATCTTTTGGTGTAGTTTCCCCTGTCTTTTGGCTTCTGACCTCCTGTATTTGACTGTGTGCTGAACTTCGTTTTTGCTGGTTGTAGGACGCTAGGCACTTTACCACTGCTGACCAGTGCTAAAGTGTATGTGATCTGTGTCTAAAATGTAATGGCATTTGGTTTCTCCATGATTTGCATATTTGATTTGCTGGTAAGTCCCTAGTACAGTGCACTACATGTGCCCAGGGCCTGTGAATCAAACGCTACTAGTAGGCCTGCAACACGGATTGTGCCACCCACATGAGTAGCCCTTCAAACATGACTCAGGCCTGCCACTGCAGAGCCTGCGTGTACAGTTTTAAACTGCCATTTTGATCTGGCAAGTTCTCCTATGTGCCAGGCCCAAATTCTCCCTTTTATTACATGTAAGGCACCCCCTAAGGTAGGCCTCAGGTAGCCCTATGGGCAGGGTGCAGTGTATTTAAAAGACAGGACATGTACCTTTGAATTTTACATGTCCTGGTAGTGTAAAAACTACTACATTTGTTTTTCTCTACAGCAAGGCCTATCTCTCGCACAGGTTAGCATTGGAGCTGCCTTGTAACACTTTACAACTGTAACTTCCAATTGGGAGCAGATAGAAAATTGGAGTTTGGTGTCTCTGGACTCACAATTTAAAAACACCTATATTAGTGAAGTTGGTTTTTAAATTGCAGGTCTGAAAATGCCACTTTTAGAAAGTTGACACTCTCTTATTTTAACCATTCTGTGCCTCTGTCTGTCCTTAGGATATACGTCTGGGCCAGGGTGACAGCTGGGCTTTGTGAATTCACTCTAGACAGTCACACACAAAGGGAACTGAGGTGTGCCTTGCATATCTTGATGGCCCATCACCAGGCTGATGAGCCTTCCTGAGCCAGAGTGGTGGAAGGAGTTGACACTTGCACCTGAATAGGGCTGTGCCTGCCCCTATGCAAAGAGCTGCATACTCCCTGTAGTGTGTCTGTAGACAGGGCCAGGAAGGGCTGTGTGCACTACAAAGACATTTCTTTGAAGTCTCCCTACTTCAAAGGCTAAAATGGGTATAAGTACCGGACCTCTGACACCATAAACTCAGAATACTTCTGGACTAAGGACATTCTGCCAGGAAGAAGAGCTGTTGTGCTGCCAGAAGGGACTGCCACTTTGCTGCTTGCTTTGCTGTGTTGGCCTGCTGTCTGCTGTTTCTTGCCTGGGAGTGAGATGACTGGGCTTTACTCTCTAGATCCTGTATCTCTAAAGGTTATTCAAGGGCTTTGTTATGGGTCTCTGATTGTGTGTGTGCATCTGTCTGTGTGGGCGTGTGTTTGGGTATGTGTGGCTGAATGGCCATGTGGGTGTGTAAGTGGACGTGTGAGTTTGTGGTGGGTATATGAGCGGATGTGTAAGTGGCTGTATGGGTAAGTGAGTGGGTGTGTGAGTGGCTCTCTGGGTCTCTGAGTGGATGTATCAGTGCCTGTATGGATGTGTATATGGCTGTGTGTGTGTGTGTGTGTGTGAGTGGTTGTGTGGATGTGTAAGTGGGTGTGTGAGTGCCTGTGTGGGTGTGGCTGGGTGCATGAGTGGTTCTTTGGGTCTCTGAGTGGATGTATCAGTGACTGTATGGGTGTGTGAATGGCTGTATGGATGTGTGACTGGGTGTGTGAGTGGCTGCATGGGTGTATGAGTGAGTGTGTCAGTGGTTTTCTGGGTTTCTGAGTGGGTGTGTGGGTGTGTGTGTGTGTGTGGTAGGTGAGTGTACAAGTGGGTGTGTAAGTGGCTGGGTGGGTCTCTCAGTGGTGTGTCAGTGGCTGTCTGGGTGTGTCAGTGGTTTTGCTGTATGGGTGTGTACATGGTGCATGTGAGTGGGTGTGTGAGTGCCTCTGTGGGTCTTTGAGTGGGTGTGTGAGTGGTTCTCTGGGTCTCTGACTGTATGTGTGTACAGCCGCGGTCCATGCAGGTAACAGCAGTGGGGCAGTGGGGCCGGGTAAGGGGGGATTTCAAGGGACAATGCAGAGGTAAAATAAAATAAATAATTAATTTTCTCTCCCTTAAATAAATAATTAATTTTTCCTCAGCATCGTCCCTCAAAATCCCCCCTTACATGGCCCCACCGCCCCACTGCTGTTACCTGCACGGACCGCAGCTGTGTGTGTGTGAGTGGGTGCATGAGTGGGTTTATGGATGTGTGAATACATGTGTGAGTGGTTGTGCGAGTGGGTCTGGGAGTGGGTGTATTTTTTTGTAATTGATGTCTGGATATACAGATTCAAATGGGGGTCACGCTGGGCACCGAGATGGATCCTCGAGTAGCCCCAAAAACATTTTTGTGCAATTTCTTGCCCATGAGGGGTCCCTCACAGACCCCTCCATCAGTCCCATGGGGTCAGGATACCGATAGCCTGACCCCTTATATCCTATTTTTACTTTATTCCCCCAGGAATAGGGTCCGATTGACAAAATGATTGCAGCAACTTTTCTCTCAGGTTGCAGCTAGACTTTCGTAGTCACCGCCGCCGCATCTCATGTCCCAGGTGCAGTTCTCCAGCGGTGGTGAGCCGCAACACAGGAAACCACAAAGGTGAACAGTGATCATCCAACCTAAAACGAGTGCACTCACGCTAAGTTATTGTAGAAAAACTTTAATGTGCAAGCCTCCAAGCACTGACAGAAGCGTTTCGGCACAACGCCTTTTTCAATGTCAGTTTGATTACTATCAAAATTGCCATTTTAAGCAAAAAAATGTGACGTGAATTCATAAACAGTCAAGATGGTCACAAGTTACTTCGCATTTGTAGAATCATGTGGCGGCCATCTTAAAACATATGAAAAGACACTTGGATAAATACAGTGTCAATTGTACATTAAGCCAGCGGTTAATTATAAATTCAGTGGATATATATATTGTCACTATTTGACATTCTAATGGTGGATAATTAAAAAGTATGTTACAAATTCATTAGCTAATAAAGATATACATATCCATCCTCGTAAAATATGCGGGATAATCCTCTGTTTCAATTGATGTGCTATCGTAAAGGAAAGTTTAAATTCTATTAAGGAGGCGAGGATTAGGCTGTTCTTTCTCATTTATTTTACTCCAGCAGCCATTAATAACATATAAAACTACATTTCCCATGAGCCCATGGAGAAATGGAAACAGAAAAAAGTCCAACATAATGTCCAATCCGGGACTAGGACGGGTCGTGACCTTCCCCTGAGGATGCTCTACCCTCCTATTTCTTCGTGCGACCGCAGCTTGACAGTCTTCGAGTTATTCCTGTTTATTGGCGTCCGCACCTAGGTCAAACAAGAAAACACTGGATTGAGATTCCGTAATACGGAACAGCTTGAACATATTGTAACGCAGAGATTCCACAACAAGCATAGAATAAAAAAACATTAATGTTCTAGCAACAATTAGGGAGAGTCGTAAAACGAGTTACTCACCACATGTACGAGGATCTTCTGGGAGGGTTCCGCAATCGGGTGGGCTAATCCTTGCCTCCGCGTCCTTAATAGAATTGAAACTTTCCTTTACGGTAGCTAGGAAATTTTTCATTCTATGGCAGGACCGGAGGCTTCGGATTAGGCTAGTTTAAAGCTTATCCACCACCAGAGACGCCAGTGAGGGCACTGGTTTGAAGTAAAACCTTTTGAAGGTGGAATCTGATGACCAGTCCGCAGCATTAAGGATATCCTCCAACTGCGCCCCCAAAGAAAAAGCCTTTGATGCCATTGCACCCCTGACCGAGTGAGCTCCAAAGAGAGAAGTGTCTATCCCTGCCTCCTGCATAACCCAGTGAACACATCTGGCAATCGTAGGGTAGGAGACCGCCCCATGTGGTCTAGTAAGAGCTATAAACAATTGTTTGACGCCCTGTAGACGTATATCGACTGTCACCACTTCATAGGCTTTCAGTGCTCTGACCACACATAGCTTTGGGACATCCCGGAAAGCGGGATAAGACACTGATCTTGAATTACATTTTGTCCTTCTGGAAATGTGAAAAGTAACTCCCTCCGGAGTGAATACTCGACCCGTAAGGTCTAAGGCCCGTACATCCGAAACTCTGCGGCAAGATACTAGACATAAAAGAGTCGCCAATTTCACCGACATCTGTTTTCTGGAAAGATACTTGTTTGATGGCCAAGACTTGAACAAATTCAGCACTGTATTGACATCCCAAAGGATAGAGTACCGAGGTTCTGGAGGCTTAGATAGCCTGATACCTCTCAAAAGTTTTCATACTAGCGGGTGTTCCCCAATAGGATGACCATCCACCGGCAAATGGCCCGCTGATATAGCTGATCAAAAGGTATTAACTGACCGGTAGGCCAAGCCCTCTTTGGCCAGAGAAGCCAAAAAATTGAGGACATAGACAACGTCCGCCCCCATTGGATCAACCTGTTGTCGAAGACACCAACTCCCCCATCTGGACCAAGCTGAGCAGTACCTCTTGTTGGTACTCTCTGCCCATGATTTTGCGAGTAACGCGGCAGCGTCCTCCGAAAGGCCTGGCACCTTCCAACGTTGCCTGTAACCCACCAGGCCATCAGTTGAAGGCCCCCCGAGATTAGGAGATGATGGGGATTCCCCTGAGGATCTGTGAGGAGATCCCGAAACTGGGGTAGAAGGTTTGGAAAATCCCAAGAAAGTTCCATCAGAACTGGAAACCAAGCTTGAGACCTCCATATCGGGGTGATCAACACGAGATCCGCCAGTTGTCTTCTCATCTGGGATGACATCCGCATGATCATCGCAAAAGGCGGAAATGCGTAGCCCTGCTCCGTGCTCCAGTCGTGCAGGAACGCATCCGCCGCTAAAGCTTCCGGATCCGGGCGCCAGCTGTAATACCTCTGTAACTGGGTATCTAGCCGAGAGGCAAAGAGGTCTATCGAGAGATGGCCCCAGAGGGATTGGAGCTCGCGAAATACACCTGGACGTAGACGCCAAAGGCTGGAGTCCTTCCAATGGCGGGAGCACCAGTCCGCAACCTGATTGGATGTCCCTGGAAGGTGCTCTGCCGAAAGGGAAATCTGATTGGATAGACAGTACATCCAGAGATCCTGTGCTAGGTCCGATAATGCCCTGGATCTTGTTCCCCCTAAATGATTGATGTAGCGTATTGCTGCTACATTGTCCATTTTGAGAAGGACACAACATTCGATCTTGTCTTTGGTCCAACATTTCACCGCAAAGGAGCCAGCCATCAGCTCCAAACAGTTGATGTGAAGGTTTTGCTCTGCGGAAGACCATTTTCCTCCGTAGAAATATCCCCGCAACGGGCACCCCAACCTGAACCACTTGCATCGGACTCGATCACCAGGTCGGGTTGTGATCCGAAAATTGCCCGGCCATTCCACGCCTCCATGTGTGAAATCCACCATTGAAGTTGTAGGAAGGTGGAATCTGACTATATGGTTGCCCCCACTTTTTTTATGGTGTTTTGCTGGTTTATGACTTAGTTGGACTGGGATCCTGCTATTCAGGGCCCCAGTCTATCTGCTTTCTCTGTAAAATGGATTCCATGTGCCTTAGGCACATCTCTGATTGGGATCTGGAGTGCCCTTATAAGTCCCTAGTATATGGTATACTATGTACCAAGGGCATAGGTACCTCAGAGGCCTGCCAGGGGCTGCAGCATGTATTATGCCACCCCTGGAAGGCCATCCAAACTGACACCACAGGTCTGCTACTGCAGCCTGGGTAAGGTGGTGCATGCACCCCTTACTGTGATATAGGTTACCTATATCACGAAATACATACACACCTAGAAACCTATAAGTCACTCCTAAGGCAGGCCTTATCAATCCTAAAGGCAGAGTGCATGGTTCCTATGTGAGAGGGTGCCCCTGCATGAGCAGGGCCCCTCTGCAGCGTTCGGAGACCATCTCTGATGCTGTTTGTAGTGCAGCCTGACCATATACTCTTAAGCGCATTATATCCTCGCTGTAAAATGCTAACTTTGGAATGGCTGCACCTAAACATGTCGTGTTTGGTGTCAAACATCTTGGAATACTACCCCCCGCCAATCCTGGCGGCGGGGGTAGCATTCCACCCTTCTAGAGGGAAAGACATGTTAACTCTGGCTTACCCGGTAACTTCTTTCTGAAGCCCTGGCATCACAAAATGGATGCTGCTGCCACAGACACAAGTCTGGCCTCCTGCTGCTGGATGAAACTCCGGCAGGGGAGGCCTGGACAATAGGTTTCCTGTTGCAGGGAGGTGTGACCACCTCCCCAGACAGGATAATGTGTATTGGGGCTGGGTGGGTGCACTCTTAGAGTGCTTTGAAGTCCTGCACTGGGGGAGCAAAAGGCTCCTCTGTGCATATGCCAGTTCAAACCAGCTCAGGGGCTACCTGCCCCTGCTCTGGCGTGAAACTGGACAAAGGGAAGTGGGTGTAGCCACCCCTCCCTTGACCCTCCCATAGGTGGGGTCATAGAGTTAGTCCCTCCCTGTTTTACTAGTTAAAATGGGGAACCCTTGCCACAGCAAGATTAGATTATACCTGGACGAAACTCTGAAACAGAATCCTGGACCTTCGACGCTCTACTCACGATTAGAGGACTGAAGAATCTCCCTTGGGGTCAAGGAGTGACTCCCCTGCTTGGCAGGCACCAAAGAAGCATCTGTCCGGTTCGCATCACTGAAGCTCCCGTCGGACGCCGAAGTCATCGCATCACCAGAGGTGGATTCTCAGACTTCCCCGAGGCTACCCTGAGTCCCCAGCAAAGCTGAGGCCCGTGGCTATCGTGGGTAACGTGAGACCGTGACCCCTGGACACCGAGCACACTTGCAAGTGCACCATCTTCTGGGTCTCCCAAGAAGTCGTGCTTTGGGCTCCGAGTAGCCCTAGCCTCCAGCACCACCTGCACCGAAGATCACTGGCCCCCACTCCACGAGTGTCCTGTAAGCCAGCTCCACGTGCGGCGTCACGAGGCTCCTTCGCGGTCGCTAGCCCGTTGGCTAGTAGCCCTTACCGAAGGCCAATCTTTTCTTTACTTGGCAGTCTGGTTGCTCCAGGCCTGCCCTCACTTACCCTTGCTGGGTGAGTTCCCCAGACCTTGCTGGTCTGCACCATCGACGATCTTCAGCTACATCGAGACTTGCCGTTGCCAAGGCTTGTTGGGTCCAATCTGGTCGCCGACACCGCAGCACTCGACAGACATCGTGTACCAGCCCGAATCCTGCTCCTGGTCGCCGACAACCCCTCCTGGACCTCGTGGCTGCAGAAACGAGACGACCGTCAATGCACCTGAAGCACTCGACATCGGTGGGCATCTGTCCATCGCCTCCCTGGTCACTGGCTAGTGACCCAGACTCTGTCCCCTCTGCTTTCAGGTTCTTCAGAACTCCGATCCACTCTTGGATCCACCCGGACACTTTTCTCCTGGTCGCCAGCAGCACTTTGCAGCAGATCGCCATAAGGACCGACGACGAAACCCGACCCCGAAAGGCACCTATGCACCCGGCTTCCCTGGGTGAGGTAACACGAGTACTCCGGTGCTCCCGTGGGTAGAGACTCTTCAAAGTCCTAGATCTCAAAGGGTTTTGTCCTAGTCCTCTTTAAAGTGTCCCTTTCCTCTATTTTCCCGATCCCGACTTTCTCCATAGAAGTTAACGGCGTATCGCGGTTGTGTATTTACACTGCACGCGTCTCCCGTGGGTCCCCTGTGTCACTACCTTGGGTGGTTCCTTGTGGTCCAAGCACTTCTAGAGGCTCTAGGCCTAGTGTCTAGTTCAGTCGTGGTTCGCATACCATTTTATTGGTATATGGTTTGGTACGCCCCTAGGGCCCAAACGTGTATTTGTGCTATTACTGTGATTTAAGATCTTATAACCTATGTACTTCGAACTCTAGCCTCATAAAGAGACTAGAGGGGTGTGTTTAGTAATAAATACATATATTTTGAATATATACCTGGTGTGGTGCTCTTTCATTTGGTCACTCAAGAGATTATAGACTGGTAAAACAAGCTGCTTTACATTCCTTCAAGACTTAGCCTGAAGGCTGCTCTCCACAGCTACCACTAGGATAGCTTTCAATAAGGTTGTCTTTGACCTACCTACCATAAGAGTCGATTTGGACTGGTGCAAGGTGCCCACTATAATTAGTGGACAGCATATGCCAGGCCAACTTCTCACATTGGTGTGCAGCGTGTGGGATTCCAGCTTGCTATTGTTTTACCAGATAATCTCAATTGAATTGATCAACTGAAAACCACTAAAGGTACCTAAGGTACATATAATTTAAGCTTAGAATATCAGTAAGTTCTACTGAACTTAGAGTTGTGTGTTAAGGGATAGCACAACCCTTTCTACAACTCAAGAGAGTTTAGTAGGCCACACTAGAGTAGGTAGTGCATACACCACACCACACTAGTAATGTCTTTAAAAGCAGGATCCAAAGATGCCCTGCAGGAAGCCATTGAGCTTCCCCTCCAAGTATGACACACTCCCATTCTTGGAACTGAGAGCTTTGTGTAACGTGAGGAAATTAAGGACAGGCCAAAGTCCCACCACCCAACACCTCCAGGAGTTGTTGGTGGCTTATGATCTTAGTAAGTCTTCAGAGACTGAAGGGGTAGGAGCAGAGGGTGGGCCAGCAGATGAGGAAGGGGCCAGGGGTACTACTACCCCCAGCCCCCCTCTGAAACTGACCAGGAGGGTGACAATGACCCTGACCTGGAAAACCCAATCCCTTCTGGGGAAGATGAAGATGAGGATCTGGAGAACCACACCTTTGTCCCCCAGGAAGGATTATGAGTGTGCTCAGAAAGTCTAGGTCTCCTTCTCAGGAGTCTAACCACTCTGGCACCTCCATAGGGAGCTCTGTTTCTTCTCACAGGAGGGAATCCTCTCATGAGAGAAGAAAGAGACTGGTCCAGTATGAGGAAACTCAACTGGAGATCAGGAAGAAGCAATTGGCTTTAGATAGAGAATCCCTAGATCTCCTTAAAGAGAGAAGAAAGTTGGGACTAGAGTCCCATGGTGGCAGCAATATCCCTAGAGATAGGGACAGGTCTTATGACCATAGAAACCTAAACAAGATTGTCCCTCCCTACCAGAGTGGGGATGACATCCACAAATGGATAACTGCACTGGAGAGGGCCTGTAAAGTTCAGAAGGTCCCCCAGAGGCAGTGGGCAGCAATCTTGTGGCTCTCCTTTGCAGACAAAGGTAGAGACAAGCTCCTCACTGTAAGAGAAGAGGATGCTGACAATTACACAGTCTTGAAGAGTGCTCTGATAGATGGGTTTGGCCTAACCACTGAACAGTATAGGTTGAAGTTCAGAGACACCCAAAAAGCTCAGACTCAAGACTGGGTTGATTTTGTAGATTGTGCTACAAAGGCTCTGGAAGGTTGGATACATGGCAACAAAGTGCATGACTTTTTAGGATTGTACAATTTGATTATGAGGGAGCAGATCCTTAATAATTGTCAAAACCAGCTTTTGCACCAGTATCTGGTGGACTCTGATCTGACCTCTCCCCAAGAATTGGGAAAGAAGGCAGACAAATGGGTCAGAACCAGAGTAAAAACTAGAAATCAGGGTGGTGACCAGAAGAAAGATTCTACTAAGTCCCAAGAGAAAGGTGGGGATAAATCTAAGGATAAGTCCCCTACAGGGCCCCAAAATTCCTCTTCTGGGGGTGGGTCCCAAACTCCTTCCTCTCCTGAAAAGAAACCATATTGCCATGTCTGTAAAAAGCCTGGGCACTGGAAAACTGATCCCAGTTGCCCCAGGATTGGCAATAAAGAAAATGTTCCTCCCACAACTACTACCACCCCTCCTGGTACTACCAGTAGTAATCCTCCAGTTGGGAGTAGTGCACCCAAAAAGTTGGGTGCTTTTGCAAGAGGAACAGAGGTGGGCCCTAGTTTAGACAGGGACCCCTCAACAGACTCCTCTGACTCTGATGGTGGTATAGGATTTGCCACCTTTACCATGGGTCCCATAGCATTGGGCAGGTACAGACTGGAGCCAATGATTAATGGTCAGAAAGCTGTGGCATTTAGGGACACAGGGGCTAGTGTCACCATGGTGGCAGGGAAACTAGTCCCCCTCACCAGCTTTTACCTGAGTTTAAATACCAGGTGACCAACATTGATGGTGTCAGAACAGATCACCCCATGGCCATAGTCAATCTCAGCTGGGAGGGGGTCACAGGCCCAAAAGAGTGGCAGTGTCCCCAACCCTACCTGTAGATTGCCTGATGGGCAATGATTTGGAAATTTCAGCCTGGGCTGAAGTTGAACACCAAACCCATCTTAGGATGTTGGGCGTCCCTGCAAAGGTTAGTGGGGCTGTGATGGCCACAGCCCCAGCCCAAGACTTTGGAGAGATGGAGCCTGAAAGAATGGCCCACTCTCCCCCAAAAGAGAGCAAAAGGGTTGAAGAAAAGTCTTCTTCCCCCAGACAGTAGGTAAGGGTCAGCCTCCTCAGGGAACTGACCCTACCCCTAGTGAAGGAACTG
This sequence comes from Calotriton arnoldi, assembly GCA_963921515.1. Classification (NCBI taxonomy): domain Eukaryota; kingdom Metazoa; phylum Chordata; class Amphibia; order Caudata; family Salamandridae; genus Calotriton; species Calotriton arnoldi. The sequence continues at coordinate 3,469 of CAWUFW010015218.1, read as the reverse complement.
CCACAGAGGTAGTCAGGCCTGGCCTGGCCACACCCCTGATGGCAGAGGACCCTTCCACGGTGGTACCCAGTCTGGAGCAGGTAACCTGCCCCTCTCTACCCTGCCTCAGTCAGCCCAGGGCTGCAGAGGTCAGGGAGGTCAGTGGACCCCCGGGCCCCCTGTCCAGAGGAAGCCCCCATCAGCAGATTAGGGGCAGCCAGTCTAGTAGCCCTAGCCAGGTGAAAATTCCTCTACACCCTGAGGGATTCCCCATACCTTTATGTAGGGACCTCCCCCAGAAGGACTCTGGTAGGCAAGGGCAAACCTGGGACCAGAAGGTTCCAAACCTGCCATGTCCCTCCAGTGTTCCATCCAAAGGGACCCAACCCCCAGCTGTAGGCAGCCAAAGGTTGACCCTTAGAGCAAAGTGCAACTCAGTCATGGAAAGACAGGCATACATGGTGACCAGTGATCTGAGGAAACTGAGGCCAACATTCCTAGGGCCTCACTTCCCTACTCAGACACCTCACCAGCCTTGTACTTTACCTAAGCACACCAGAGGTAGTGATTCCCCATGGTGGAGACCCTCTCATACCCTTAGGGTGAGGGATTGCTTAGTGGACCATAACATAGGGGGCAACCATGCTAGTGCAGGTGCTTCCTTATATGGCCACTTAGTCAATATAGGCTCAACTGGCCAAGGTTAGCCTTATCTCCTTTCATTTGGGGGGGTTATGTAGGAAGGTGGAATCTGACTATATGGTTGCCCCCACTTTTTTTATGGTGTTTTGCTGGTTTATGACTTAGTTGGACTGGGATCCTGCTATTCAGGGCCCCAGTCTATCTGCTTTCTCTGTAAAATGGATTCCATGTGCCTTAGGCACATCTCTGATTGGGATCTGGAGTGCCCTTATAAGTCCCTAGTATATGGTATACTATGTACCAAGGGCATAGGTACCTCAGAGGCCTGCCAGGGGCTGCAGCATGTATTATGCCACCCCTGGAAGGCCATCCAAACTGACACCACAGGTCTGCTACTGCAGCCTGGGTAAGGTGGTGCATGCACCCCTTACTGTGATATAGGTTACCTATATCACGAAATACATACACACCTAGAAACCTATAAGTCACTCCTAAGGCAGGCCTTATCAATCCTAAAGGCAGAGTGCATGGTTCCTATGTGAGAGGGTGCCCCTGCATGAGCAGGGCCCCTCTGCAGCGTTCGGAGACCATCTCTGATGCTGTTTGTAGTGCAGCCTGACCATATACTCTTAAGCGCATTATATCCTCGCGGTAAAATGCTAACTTTGGAATGGCTGCACCTAAACATGTCGTGTTTGGTGTCAAACATCTTGGAATACTACCCCCGCCAATCCTGGCGGCGGGGGTAGCATTCCACCCTTCTAGAGGGAAAGACATGTTAACTCTGGCTTACCCGGTAACTTCTTTCTGAAGCCCTGGCATCACAAAATGGATGCTGCTGCCACAGACACAAGTCTGGCCTCCTGCTGCTGGATGAAACTCCGGCAGGGGAGGCCTGGACAATAGGTTTCCTGTTGCAGGGAGGTGTGACCACCTCCCCAGACAGGATAATGTGTATTGGGGCTGGGTGGGTGCACTCTTAGAGTGCTTTGAAGTCCTGCACTGGGGGAGCAAAAGGCTCCTCTGTGCATATGCCAGTTCAAACCAGCTCAGGGGCTACCTGCCCCTGCTCTGGCGTGAAACTGGACAAAGGGAAGTGGGTGTAGCCACCCCCTCCCTTGACCCTCCCATAGGTGGGGTCATAGAGTTAGTCCCTCCCTGTTTTACTAGTTAAAATGGGGAACCCTTGCCACAGCAAGATTAGATTATACCTGGACGAAACTCTGAAACAGAATCCTGGACCTTCGACGCTCTACTCACGATTAGAGGACTGAAGAATCTCCCTTGGGGTCAAGGAGTGACTCCCCTGCTTGGCAGGCACCAAAGAAGCATCTGTCCGGTTCGCATCACTGAAGCTCCCGTCGGACGCCGAAGTCATCGCATCACCAGAGGTGGATTCTCAGACTTCCCCGAGGCTACCCTGAGTCCCCAGCAAAGCTGAGGCCCGTGGCTATCGTGGGTAACGTGAGACCGTGACCCCTGGACACCGAGCACACTTGCAAGTGCACCATCTTCTGGGTCTCCCAAGAAGTCGTGCTTTGGGCTCCGAGTAGCCCTAGCCTCCAGCACCACCTGCACCGAAGATCACTGGCCCCCACTCCACGAGTGTCCTGTAAGCCAGCTCCACGTGCGGCGTCACGAGGCTCCTTCGCGGTCGCTAGCCCGTTGGCTAGTAGCCCTTACCGAAGGCCAATCTTTTCTTTACTTGGCAGTCTGGTTGCTCCAGGCCTGCCCTCACTTACCCTTGCTGGGTGAGTTCCCCAGACCTTGCTGGTCTGCACCATCGACGATCTTCAGCTACATCGAGACTTGCCGTTGCCAAGGCTTGTTGGGTCCAATCTGGTCGCCGACACCGCAGCACTCGACAGACATCGTGTACCAGCCCGAATCCTGCTCCTGGTTGCCGACAACGCCTCCTGGACCTCGTGGCTGCAGAAACGAGACGACCGTCAACGCACCTGAAGCACTCGACATCGGTGGGCATCTGTCCATCGCCTCCCTGGTCACTGGCTAGTGACCCAGACTCTGTCCCCTCTGCTTTCAGGTTCTTCAGAACTCCGATCCACTCTTGGATCCACCCGGACACTTTTCTCCTGGTCGCCAGCAGCACTTTGCAGCAGATCGCCATAAGGACCGACGACGAAACCCGACCCCGAAAGGCACCTATGCACCCGGCTTCCCTGGGTGAGGTAACACGAGTACTCCGGTGCTCCCGTGGGTAGAGACTCTTCAAAGTCCTAGATCTCAAAGGGTTTTGTCCTAGTCCTTTTTAAAGTGTCCCTTTCCTCTATTTTCCCGATCCCGACTTTCTCCATAGAAGTTAACGGCGTATCGCGGTTGTGTATTTACACTGCACGCGTCTCCCGTGGGTCCCCTGTGTCACTACCTTGGGTGGTTCCTTGTGGTCCAAGCACTTCTAGAGGCTCTAGGCCTAGTGTCTAGTTCAGTCGTGGTTCGCATACCATTTTATTGGTATATGGTTTGGTACGCCCCTAGGGCCCAAACGTGTATTTGTGCTATTACTGTGATTTAAGATCTTATAACCTATGTACTTGAACTCTAGCCTCATAAAGAGACTAGAGGGGTGTGTTTAGTAATAAATACATATATTTTGAATATATACCTGGTGTGGTGCTCTTTCATTTGGTCACTCAAGAGATTATAGACTGGTAAAACAAGCTGCTTTACATTCCTTCAAGACTTAGCCTGAAGGCTGCTCTCCACAGCTACCACTAGGATAGCTTTCAATAAGGTTGTCTTTGACCTACCTACCATAAGAGTCGATTTGGACTGGTGCAAGGTGCCCACTATAATTAGTGGACAGCATATGCCAGGCCAACTTCTCACA